>CP135554.1:719322-781642 GCA_032402905.1 Khaya senegalensis | reverse complement strand
TGCATAGGATGAACATAAAGTAAATCAAACATCACACTATTCCGAACCAGCTCTTCTGCCTGCAAATACCTTTTTCCATTAGCAAATGAAGCATTCAAAAACACATAAGGAAAATTCAAATGAACTTAAATCAACCCAACCTAATAAGCACATACAGAAATTAAAAATCAAATTGAATATAAATAGAACAAACAAATATGATTCTGGAACAAATAAAGACGATTCATTTTCCTTCCTTCTTTTTTCTCAAAAGACAATAAAAGGATCCAAAACCCGCATTTCACATCATTTAAGCCCTGGCAATGAGACTGAAGTGTGGATGCTACTGAACTGGAGGCCATGAGGAAATTTATCATTTCAAACTATCATGAGAAACAGTGAAACAAAGGTGTAAAATTTATGAAAATTAAGTTCAATAAGACGATCTCAAAGTTAAAATACTTCTGAAAGCTAGATAAACATCTTCCTTTAGACGATGTTTCAAACTTTTGACAACATAGAATTTATAGTTAACCATTTAACATCCATTTTTGTGCTTTCTAATATGATGCAAAAGAAAGGACTCCAAAAATGGTTGATTTACAGGAAAATAAATAAGATGTAAACATATATCCATTAAAGTTTTGCACAACAAGTTCCATACCGTTAAAAAGGTTTCAAGCTTCTTTGTTTGTGCAAGCAACAACTTCTCCTCAATAAATGGCAACTTAGCAACACCCTGAATTCCCACACAAAAACCATCAGGAATTCTATTAGTTCACAAAGGAAATTCAAATTAGAAATCATTTGTATTCACACTTAATAATAGACAAGACCGCACCTGCCACGCATAGCGTTTACCATTCATATCAATCTCGAAATCTGTCCACAGAAAAACAAAAGTAAACTTGCTAAGGAGTGGAATTTCATCACATGAATAGATCATTAACAGTCACTGTATTTTACCAGAAGGATAGAATTTATAGATAGGTGATGATGGATCAGTCATCAATTTTCGGTATCTTTCAGGCAAAGCACCAGAACTGTAACATGAATGATAATTTTCCAATCAAAAGAGTTGACATTTTAAATAGCAAGGCAGCAACATCCATCTTCAATAAAAATTTAAAAAGAAATTTCTTTCCAGACAAAACACCTTGCTGCTGGTAGGGTTCCCATGAGCTGTTCAAAAGGTTTAAATGGCTCTCCCAGGAAAAATGTTATCTCAAGGTCAGATAGATCTTTAAGATCTGAAGCAAATGGAGCATAATGGTATGGATAAAACCTGAAACAAACAGCAGCCAAATACAACTTTTAACTGACCATATAACAGTAAAAGATCACAAGGCACTATTAAGTGGTTGGAAATCTTAATTGTCACTGCATGTAGTTGATACTGATAGGATTTAAACATTGGCTTGTCATTACCACCAAGCTCACAGCTCAGGACCAAAACCCTATAAAAACAGACCCTTTTATTTACTTTTCTCCCAATTGTTTTCCATGTTTCTAGGGATGAACTAGTTAATAGCATTAATACATAAACCTAGGTTTCTCTTTTCTTTCCATCATATCTTATCCAGTCCCTAGAAATTAATTACCCAACAATGTTCCATGAACACATCCATGTAGGCACATATACCCATAGATTTCACCAAGTTTATTTCAAAGAGAAGAAACACAGCAGGTAAAACCATAATATTTTCAGCATTCAATCAAAATTAGACTTACCATTGCCAAGAGGAAACACCTTGGTAGTAATAGCGGCAGACCCAACACAAACCTTCCACATAGTTCAAAACCTGTGAAATTAAGTTACAGCCGCTACTTACTTTTTAATCAACAATCGATGGTGCAGAAGAAAAATAAGTTGCAACAGGTTATATACTGACATCTAGCATCCATAAAACTATTTCCTAAAGAAAAACCAGATCAAACACAAGTCAATAGAAAGCAGAGGATAAGAACTTACTACATCCTGCTTAACTTTATCAATCTCCTCTGGGTTTGAGATTCCAAATTTCTCAGCATAATACCTTTTCTTGTATCCTGGCTCTCCTAATTTAACCTGAGAAAAAAGCAGATTGTAATGCAATTTAGTAAAATTACTATCTGAACATAAAAACATAAAAATAAACAAATTAAACTAAATCCCAGAATAGGTGACCTAGTTGTTGTTACCAATACATTCAGACATTTTTCCAGGTTAACTTCATATTCACCTTATGACCCGGGAGATAACTTCCCAATTTATCAATTAAAAAAAGCTATGATTAAGTACATATTCTTTTGACAAATAAAAGGAAGTCTTCCAGAAACTGTTTCTGCTACATTGAGGAATATATTATTTAATTATATTCACATAGCTCCAGAATCTTTAAAAGAGTAAGAACGTCCAGCAAAGAAATACCAACTGATTACTGATAGCATCAACTTGAGTTTCATTTACAGCATAAAAAATTCAACTTGCTTGCAGATTCAGGGAATACCAGTTTATGCAAAAATATAGTACAAAAACAATAGTTAAATCTCCAACCTTGTCAGCAGCTGGTACTTGTTGCTCTTCAGAGGACTCTCCTCTTGCTTTAAATTTCATCTCTTCATTATACTCGTAAGCCTGAACAAATCACCACCATAAGCATCAGATATTTCTGAAACATAAGAGTATTAACTGAAACAGAAAAGAGTCAAAAAAAACCATACTTCCACTTGAGTACTTTTATCTTTTAAAAAGAGACAGGAGATAGTAATTTTTTTTTTTTTTTCACAAGAGCTCCTACAAGAGTATCATCCATAGATGATAACTGAACGGGAAGCTAAAAGCACCCCAATCCTCTTCCCCCTCCCTAACCAACCCCCAACACCAATTGGCATGCCAAGCATGTAAAATTGTCCACAGAGTAAAAAATGTCTTCTGTAGACAGTCCACTAAAACCAGCCACTAAAATACATTTCAGCTTTTTCACACAAAACATCATACAAAATAATGTACAGAAGAATCACATTGGAAATATGTGCGTACATGCAAAGAAATACGCAAATATTTAGTCCAAAGTCCGTGAATTCCTCAGAATCAAGTATAAACTAATAAAATGAATCAGAATGAGAAAGCCAAAACACCTGCTGTATACGAGCCCTCTTCTGAAAGATTTGATCTTCATAAACAGCAACAGATTGGATAAATTTCTCTACTCTATCCAATAAAACCTGAACATGTAGTTTTAACTATTTCAGCATTTCTTACAATGCTCATTCCTTGTTGTCAAACAAAATGAACAAAAAGGAGGATTTGTGACAAAAAAATTACAGATGAAACACATTAATTTCAAACAGTATCTAATAATACACAGATTTGATTGACTGTGTAAAACAGAGAAATTACCTCACCCGCATCAGTAAGATAACCACCCATTGCAGTAAACTCCCTCCGATAAACATGCATCAGCAAATTTATAGCACCCTGCAAAAGTAAAAATGTTTAGGCATGATAGGGTAAAAATGTTTATAATAGGCATGATAGTAAAAACTAGAGGAAGATTCGGAAGCAGAAAGCATAATGTTAGATACTCAGATCAAGAAAATAAGTGAAATTTATGATCAAAATTCAATAAATGTTGCTCAGGGCAATATTTATTTAATTAAAGAAACAAAGTGCTTGCCACTTGCCTCCCTGATTTCCAATGTTGGCATATGTGGGAGAAAGTCATTGCCAACAAAGAAACATAGAAAAACAAAATCATCCACTATTCTTTCAAAGTTTATTGGAAATGGTGCATCAGGAATGTTCAAATCATATTCCAAATACTCTCGCAACACCCAAATATTTAGGAACTGTTCAAAAATGAAAAAAAATTATTAGAGAAGTAAAAGGAAAAGAGAAAATTTTGAAAGCACTCAACAGCAGGAAGTCAGTTTTCCAACCTGATATTTCTTCTTGTGAATTGGTGTATTATCCACTCCATTCCATTCTTCGGCATCACTACCTGGCTTACCGCGACAGTCAGCTGCTAGATGGCCAACATGGCCACAAATAAAACATTTTTCCTGTAGCCCAGGAACTGTTACCACCTGCACAGTCCGCAGGAGATATTGTGAGATCCAACATGAGCAATAAATCAATAGGAACTATGAATACTATTCACAAGGTCAGCTAACCTCTCTCAATATTGAAAAGTGAACCTCGTGAGTGGCTAAAGACAGCATAATCAGATCTGCATCCTGAGTATCCAAAATGGAAAAAGGGCATACAGAAAATTCAAATGTTAGGATATTAATCAGGCATAAATATGAGCATGAAACCAGGACATGAGGAATAAAGGAAGGCCTAAAATTATAATATAACTCACCAGGCCATACAGACAATGGCGAGTGTTTGGATCAAAACCAGGAGGGTTACGTTGTGATCGAATGTATGACATGATTTTGTGCTCTCCTTCACCAGGAACATTCGCATCAGAAAGTATAACCTTCAAATAACCATCCAATGCAGCCCAATAAATAAATTTAGAGAGACAAAGTATCATGAAAGTCAAAAGTATATGAAGAAAGATATAGAAAGGATTACTCCATAGGCAAGGAATCATCCGATCTTAAGGTACAAAAGGAGACAATGCCTATTATAACCATGTCCATCACACCTTCATAAACTGCCATCCTGGATTGTGGTTCAACCTAGTTTGTACATAATATTGAAGTGCTACTGAGAGCACTGCCATAAATTGAGTGCCTGGAGTAATGACATTTGAATCGCATGTTTCGGGCTTCTCTTTAGAAGACAAGCTTTTCCCTGCTCCCTTAAATTCTTTCCTCAATCTTTCTTCTTCAGCTTCCTAAGAAATCATAACAAAAATAAATGATAAAAATAACTAAATTGCCTGTTTTCACTGGAACCTCTAAGCATAATGTGAAAAAAAAACTTACAGCCTCAGCAGCATCTTTTGCAGCTCTAAAACGTCGTGAACGTTGCTGATTCATTTTAGCTCTTGGCGCCACCCCATCTACAAAAATTTTTAGTTAGCAAATCTAATTCAAGCAATGGGAATAAGTATACACATTGTACCTGAAATAGGACTTACCAATAGCCATATAGAGCAGCTTTCTTGGACGAACCATTGAGAAAAGATGGTCAATGTAATCAAACATAGATTTAAATACATCATCATAGGAAGTAGGTGCAGGCTACAAAAATAGAAAATCGTAGTTACATACAGTTCTCAATAGAATAACAAAGACATGAGCAACAAAGGGATGAAGCTGTACAATCAAACGAAAACCTAATGGCATTTAACAATTTCTAATAATTAAACTGTAATGTCATTCACAAACTGCCGGCAATTAAACCCAAAAGCCGACACACCAGAAATATACAACAAACATACTTTAACTGAAATCAAGAACAAATTCTCAAATATCCAACGTTACGACTTCTGAGATTAAGAGACGTCAAGAAATACAACTACTTCAACATATTTACCCTTTCCAGTATATAAATAATATACACATATATCACAAATTCCGAAACAAATTATAACCACAATAATAATAATTATAAACCAGTTATACCTTGCCTTCGGGGTGAAAACAAGGATGAATGATCCCGTTCATGTCTAAATACAAATTATCGAATTCCATGCCGTTAGGGTTAGGTTTCGACACATCAACCGGTGTTACGTGTCCGTTACCGTCCACTTTCGGATCCTCCTCCACCACGTCAGCAATTGACAGCGGATAACGATCCGCTAACCACCTGTAAAACGCCGGAACGCCCATGGCTCGTTCTTTCGTTCCGGTTCGGTTGAAAAGTTTGTTGAACTTGGTAAGAAAACAAAAATACTTCAAGGAGAAATGGACGAGAATTTAGGGACGGAGAAAACACGTATCGACCGTTCGAGATCTGTGCATAGACGTCCGAACGGTGAGCGTACAGCAGTAATAGGTGGGTAGCGGTTGGACGAAAATGCCCTCCCATTGCGCTGGGACTTGAATCATTTTGCAATGACTAAATTGGTCCGAATGAAGTATGGAAAAAGGGCAAATAACTAACCCCATTGACGGAGTGTTTGGACACGAGGATAAGCAAATGATCATGACACTTTATTTTGTTCCGTAAATGTCAATTTTACCTATAAAATTTCATATAATTCGACCTCTTTTGCAAAATATAAATATTGGATGATAGCCAGTGATCCATTAGATACAAATAAAAAAACTATACCCTAACTTGAGAAATCATAAACAATCAGGGACCCGAATGTTATTATCCATATAATATTTGCATACAATAAATAAGATCGGAAATTTTCCTGTTCATCGATTGTGGAATTGATCATTGACTGGAGTTCAATCTCACTTCACCATCATGGTGTCAGACGCCGACCGCCAACCACAAATTTCCAGATAAAACGTAAACGAAATATACAGGAAAATTCAAAAGGAAAATGATAGAGAGCCAATTACTGGAGAGCACTTCAATTGTTACTTTTGTCATCGTTAAACAAGCTCGACACCAGCCTTCCTCTTCAGACAGCTCCACTAATGCAATCGTTATAAGCATTTGCATTCTTATGTCTTTGGCCGTCCGAAGATTATTTTTATAAACCTTTCCCAACGTAAAATCCCAACGAGATTTCTTTGTATTTCTACTGTTTTCTCGGTGAGTACTTAAAGGGGTTGTAGCTTCCTTGTCATTTTTCGATTTTTCCCACGTAAGATTGTCTTGGTAGGTAGTAATTTGTTCATATTGTCTTCGTAGGTAGTAATTTGTTCATACTTTCTCAGCTGTCTCAGAAAACTTCGCAGTTTCTTTTGTATTTCTTGTGTTTTATTGGAAAGTGGTTAAAGCTTATCTCTTTTGGTTTTGCCCAGATTAGATTTTCTTGATAAGCAGTTAAAACTTAGCTTTGTATCTTCTATTGTTCTTTGTTTTTTTTTAAGAAATTTCTGCATTTTTTCCAGGTTTTATTCTGGAAATGTTAAGTTTGATATTTGTGTATCTCGGTTGGTTCTTTGTTATTGAAATTCGTACTATTTATTCAGACCTGTTAAGACTTAAGTGCCTCCTTTTGGTGCTAAGCTCACCTTTTGGTGCCTTCCTGCCATCTAGTTTTCGCTGAGAAAAAACATTTACCTGAGTTCATTTTCTTGGCAAGCGGACGGGGCTTTCATCAAAATGTGAAATTTAAGTTAATGAATTGCTACTTCAATATATGTTTAGTTGTTTTCCTGATCCATCCTCTCTGAAATGCTTCTGCAGTATTTGACGAAAAATGGCGGAGGAGAAGTGTGCGATTGCAAAAGATGTTACTGGAGTAAGCCTTTTTCATCGCTATTCCGTGATTGTAAAGGTTAATGGGGTGATGATGTTAGATTTTTGCCTATCTTATGCATCTTTTTGTTTTTGACTTGTGTAGTTGATCGGTAAAACACCTTTGGTGTATCTCAACAATGTTGTGGATGGTTGTGTGGCTCGAATTGCTGCCAAGCTGGAGATGATGGAACCCTGCTCAAGCGTCAAAGATAGGTATTGGATACATTTCCTTTGTTCTACATTAGAGAATGTGAAAGCAATAGAATTATAGCAGTTTTGACTGTGTACATGATTTTATTAGGCTGCACTTTGTTGGATATAATTATGATAAAGGTTCTGAGGGATTCAAGATTATTGAGTTTATCACTGAATAGTTATTCTAGGATTTGGGTTATGTAAAGTTGACATCCTTGACAAAAATTATGGGTTGGTATCATTTTTAAGGTCTATAATAAATCTCAATGATCCATTCTTATCCACCTAATTGTGGACCTAGAAGCATTTTTTTCTCCCTTATTGGTTAGGACTCTGTTCATTAGACATGACAATTGACATGCTTATTTTTCCATCGCATGCAGGATTGGATATAGTATGATCACAGATGCAGAGGAGAAGGGACTCATAAAACCGGGTGAGGTTAGTAATCATAATCATTCTAATTCATAGCAGATTATGATTTTTAGATACATCTTAAGTCCCTTCGCTTGAATGTTCAGTAACATTTCATAATGGCTCTCCTTTTACTTTTATTTATGATGCAAGGCCTCTTTCCATCTGATTCTATATGTTAGTCTTTTTCTTACTGATAAGATGTTAATTTTAGTGTCCCAACTGGGGTTGGGTATTATAGGGTGCTTTAGAGTGACAATGAAGCTTTCAATTGACAAAATTTTGTTGATTCTTATGTGCTTTAGAGTGTCCTGATCGAGCCTACCAGTGGTAACACTGGCATAGGGTTGGCATTCATAGCAGCTGCTAAGGGTTACAGAATAATACTTACCATGCCTGCTACAATGAGTCTTGAAAGAAGAATGGTTCTCCGAGCTTTTGGGGCTGAGGTTGTTCTCACTGATCCGGCCAGGGGCGTGAAAGGTGCTGTTCAGAAGGCAGAAGAGATAAGGGATAAGACACCCAATTCCTATATTCTTCAGCAATTTGAAAACCCAGCTAACCCAAAAGTAACGTTTGCATGAATGAAATGTTTTTTAATTCATTTTAATTTTTTTCCCTACATGCGTGACTTGCTAGTTGGAGATATTTACAATCAAATTGTTCTTTGTTTAGATCCACTACGAGACTACTGGACCGGAGATCTGGAAATGTTCAGCGGGGAAAGTTGATGCCCTTGTTTCTGGTATAGGGACTGGTGGTACCGTCACTGGTGCAGGGAGGTATCTTAAAGAGAATAATCCTGAGATTAAGGTCTGCCTTTGCAATGCCTGATTTAGATGAAAAATGTTCTAACCCAAATTTGTTGATTTTGTTTTCCTGTGCTCTTATTTTCATGTTTCTGTTTTTGCCTGTCTTCTGTGTTTAGCTCTATGGTGTTGAACCAGCTGAAAGTGCTGTGTTGTCTGGAGGGAAACCTGGTAAGTCATGATGTTTAACATGCAAGTCTGTAGCAAAAAAAGTGTATTTATTTCAGTTGCAACATCCATTAAATACTATACTTGACAAAATGATCTTGGACTATACCATGCATGGTCAGTAACATCTGCTCCCTAATAAACAATTTAAATACACTTTTTTTGCTATATACTTGCATGTGTGCTTGATTCTGCTTAATTTTTTATGTTTTTTTTTAGTGTCTCTGTTGCAGCATTTGTTATGATGCTATTGATAGTTTCCTTGAGTGTCGTAGCCCCCCACTATCAATTTTAATTATGTTGTGGTGTTCATAGACACTTCCGGACTTTGAGCTGTGATGTTCTGTTGGCCATGATATATGGCGTGACAAATCTGCCATATTTATGATTGTTGCTGGCATTTCTTAATATATGTGTGTGCTTATTAGCATTCCTCTAGTATCTACAGTCAAGATTATATTCAAGGCTTTCTAAAGTGAGCATGAACTTCTTGTGATCTTCTGCTAACATGATCGGTTACATTTTTTAAATGTTGAAGGGCCCCATAAAATCCAAGGAATTGGTGCTGGATTCATCCCAAAAGTTTTGGACATCGATTTGCTTGATGAAACTCTTCCAGTAAGGCTCAAAGCTTTTTGATTGGATTTGTCTTTCATTCAACGCATGAAGTTATTTGTCTGTTAAATATAAATCTTGTTCATTGTATTAATTGGCTATAGTTGAAAGAAGTTGTATGCAATGAGAAATCTCATTCATGAAAATGTACGTCTTACAAATACAAGCTTGGGTTGTGTTCTCAACAGTGTCATGCAGTGCTTTTTTTTCACTCTGGGATGCATGTCTACTGATACTAAGTGCCTATAAGCTTGGGACAGGGTTTCTGTTATGCAGTTCAATTAATTTGAATAGAAAGAAGCTAAAAATCTTTGATTAGAAATCCTTAAGCAGGTGATGGAAAATATAGCAAGTCTGAAGTGTTTTTATGAGAGACAGGCATAGCTAGAACACTTACCTGCATATACAGGGTGTTATATGAACAAGTCTCAGACATCTGATGGTTTTTTGAGAATTTACAAATGTCAAATCTTCTGAATGCAGGACAGTTGTTGACAGTGATGAATTTCCTTTGCCTGATCTTCTTGATGTTTTCTTTCATTGGAATGAAGTAAATTAATAATTGATGATAAAAGTTAACTTTGATTACCTTATGGGTTTGCAGATATCAAGTGAAGAAGCTCTTGAAACTGCCAAGCTTCTTGCACTGAAAGAAGGATTGTTGGTAAGTTGATTTTAGTCTATGGCTTTAAAGTTCCTCAGTAGGACACTTTCCGGGTTTCAAACTCTTTTGACTTTTCAGGTCGGAATATCATCTGGTGCAGCTGCTGCTGCTGCAATTAAGATAGCAAAGAGGCCAGAAAATGCTGGAAAACTCATTGTTGTAAGTTTCATGTTCTTTTAACGGAGATATTGTAGTTTAGATAATAGTATTGAGCCGGCTTTGAAGCTGTACTACTATGATATCACCACAGAACTTTCAGCAGTTAAATTCTTCGGCTAGCTATTAACAGAACAGTAATTGTAGTAATACAATTTATCATTATTATTTGCCCGGAAGTCATATAGTATGCTTAGATGGCATCATTAAATGATCAAGTGATAAACTCTTTCTAATCTTATTCAAACCCTTAACAGGTGGTATTCCCTAGCTTTGGAGAGCGTTACCTCTCTACTGTTCTGTTCGAATCTGTGAAAAAGGAGGCAGAGAACATGGTGTTTGAGCCCTGAGATACACCCTAACTTCAAAAGTTGCCACATCTGTATACTATGGCGATCGCATACTTTTCAAATCAGAGGTTTTATTTGGGTTGGATGTTCTTTTGGCTGCTTCATGTCTTCTTAATAAACAACTAAAAATAACTTGGAGGCTTCACTGTCTGTGCAAAAATCTTTGGAAAACTTGTAGATTAATCTCTGTACAGCTGTTAGATTGAATAAAGTTTGAAATTAAATGTTTTGAAAGTTTACTCTATTGCCGGAGGCGTCAGTTTTTGATCTGTTAAGTGGCCGGCTTTCTTATAACACGAATAACGAGTCCCACACAAATTCTAACGATTGGGGTACAATTCCGGAGTTTTCTCCAAATTAGATAACAAATCCAAATATAAATAGGCAACGATTTAAGGCTGAATTGTGAGGGGTCGCGCGCACGCAGCCCCTGCTACCACAAATTATGACGTACAGTCTCCACAAGGGGAGATGTTAGGCTGATGCACTCCCTCGTCGTGCAATGGAAGTCACCGGCCTAGGCCAGGGGCCTTCCTGATCACCCACTGACCCCGTCCAGGTATGTAAGTTGGTGGTAGACTGTTTTCTCTCTATTTATACTACTGCTTCCATATATCTCTTTTATGCTTATTCAATGTGGGACTCTATGACAACTTCCACATTCACTTTTCAAGTGAATATCTTGTACCAAATTAATTTGTATGAATTTGGGTGTGTTTTCATGAAAAGCACTTACGACTACCATTAAAGGCAATTTCTTGCAATGCAAAATAGAGTATTCTTTGAAAAAAAATCACGTAGTAAGTAGCTTTTCTAAATGCATTGCAGGTTTTTTTTTTAAAAACTACTTGAAAAGCACTTTCTAGAAAGCTATGTAGAAAATTTGTATTTGTCTATTCATTTAAAACTTTATGAACTAGACATAAGAACACTTTTGTCTATGGAAAAGAATATAATTACAATATCGTAAGGCAAGGCCACATATAAGATTTCGAAAAGGTTGGGGAACGCTTTTGGCATTTAAAGCAAAGTGTCATTTGCAGAACTACCAATAAGTGCTTCTTCCAAAAGCACTTTAAATGATTTTCTATTCTAAGAACAATTGTGAATATATTTAAGCTGGAGAATAAGGAGAGTGCAGAATACAAGAATTAATTTCATCAGATGCTTACACGAGTACTCTCTTGCAACAAAGATATCAGGTCTAAGAATAATTTAACAAGATGTTTCAAAATTTGGAATGCAAGACAATTACGTAGATATAATTTGTTGTTTTCTTGCGTTGACCTGGCTGTCATACGGCTTTGTCCTTAGCTATATCAGACGTAACGAGCTAGAAATTATAGCAAGAGTATTCAAAGAATGACATAAATACATGACTGGAGTTCTTTCGGGAATTTCTAGTTCGTTTGATTTTGTTTACTTGCTTGTTTGTTTTCTGCTGTTCGCCTGTCTTGTTGCCTCCTGGTTCTTTCCATACTTGTAGTCCTATATTGAATTCGTAACAAAATGTTTATACGACACCGGAATTGGACAGAAGCGCACGAACGCAGGCCCCTTTTCACCACAAATTGTAACGTAGGCTGTGTCCCAAAGGACAAACCCTTGGAAGATGCACCTTCCCAATGCAGTGGCGGGCACCGATAATATACGTTGGTAATCATTTATTGGTTCTGTCGGCGAAAATCTTATATATGCTTTAGCTACTTATTTATATGAACTGGGCTGCGCCACCCGTTCTGTGTTCTACCAATGTGGGATCATCCATCGACCCCGTCCAGGTAAATTGGACAGCCATTTCTTTGGAGTCCTGTACATTTCGGCAGGGGCTGGAGAGCTTTATCAATCCACAGCCCTGTTTGAGTCCATTAATCTGCAGGTAATAAATCATCCTTATTGCTCTCCGGTACCTAAAGAAGAACAAACTTCCACGTCTTTCTTATTGTATGCCTTCCTATAAAACAACCTCTTGATCTAAATGAACCGAAAATATTTTCATTCACTGGCTGCGGGGCTGCTTATTTTCTCAATTGTTAATAAACAGCATAGAAAAAACTGATTGGGGTTTATTTACACTACAATGGTTGTATTTGGTTTCTGTTGGTTCATGTTGATACGGAAATGTTCACTTAAATGATTAAATCAAAGGTTTCTTATTCTTACATTAGATTGCCAAACAAACGATNAATTCTGTTTATATTGATTTGTGGTTGAGAAATACAAGTTTCTGAGGTTCTTTCTCTGTTTTGTGCTCTGTTATGACTACCGGGCAGTACGAGATTTTTTTTGATTTTTTAATTTGCTATTGGCAAGTCTGTCTCGAACCGTGCATTATTGGAGTGATTACTTAATCGGGCGTGTGAGAATTTGTGAATTAGTTCGACCTTGTGACGAGATTTCAGTTATTTTAACTTTGGTTATCTCCATTGAAAAATGGTGTTACTTCAGAAAAATTAAATTGCCTTGAACCTCAAAGCCCAAGAATAGTAGTGCACTTAAAAAGGCGTATGACTCTGTCCTTCAGTGTTTGCGCTTGAGTTCTGCTCTAACATCTATTTGAAATTTTTATCTTGGAACTGCTATCTCTGTGTTCAAAGAAATTTACACATGTTGTGCCACATGCTAGGTTGGCTCCTTGATATTTGATAGTGTTTGAAGAAGTAGCTCCATGGAAGACGTGTTTGCAATTAAGAATGATGTTACTGAAGTAAGTTTTCTTACATTAACATACTATTTTTATCTTGCCTTTTGTCTTTAATTACTGTAATCTTGTTATGATGTGGTCTATGTGGGCTTGTTCAGTTAATAGGTAATACACCAATTGTGTATCTCAACCATGTTGTGGATGGTTGTGTAGCACGTATTGCTGCCAAGCTAGAAATGATGGAACCTTGTTCCAGCGTCAAAGACAGGTATAGAAACTTAAGTCCTCTTTTATAGTCATTGATTGATTGAATTATCTTTGTACGACAATTCTAATCTTTACCTTCAACTTCATGGATGTGGTTTCTAATGTTGACATGCAGGATTGCATACAGTATGATCAAAGATGCAGAGGATAGGGGCTTGATCACGCCAGGAAAAGTATGTAATGGAAATTCATAAAATTATGAAATATGAACTTCTCAGTTATTTTATTTTCAGTCAACATTAATAACTTGAACCCAGCCTACCCACTTAAAATTTGAATAACCTCTTATGTCATTGGAAAGATGGTTTTCAGCAATTATAGCATTTTACAGCTTTGGATATAGATATTTTGTATATGAATAGTGATAATAATCCCTTGACATAATCAAATGATGTGTAGTGATTCTCACTTTGGGGTCTAATTGCTCATACTTCTGGGGTGTCTTTGTAATATGGCAATGAATGGTACAATTGTGGGACATCTGAACTAACAAATTTCCTCTGGGTATGTTTGAATAATGTTGGTTAAAGACTGTCCTCGTAGAGGTTACAGGGGGCAATACCGGCATTGGAGTGGCCTTTGTTGCAGCTGCAAGGGGTTACAAGGCTGTAGTTTTAATGCCATCGACATATAGTATCGAGAGAAGAATTGTGCTCAGAGCTATGGGAGCTGAGCTTCATCTTGTCGATCCAGATGTGGGCTTTGAAGGGATTGTTAAAAAGGCTGAGGATATAGTAACAAAAATACCCAATGGTTATTTTCTTCGGCAATTTGACAATCCTGCCAATCCTAAGGTATTATGATGGTTGAAATCATAATGTAGATTGGTGTTTGAGGGGGTTTATGAATCCGTTTGTTATCATTTGTGTAGATTCATTATGAGACCACTGGCCCAGAGATATGGAAAGACTCTGGAGGGAAAGTTGATGCTTTTATTGCAGGAATAGGGACTGGTGGTACTGTGACTGGCGCTGGAAGGTTTCTAAAAGAGATGAATCCAAATATTAAGGTTGTCTTGAGGGTTTTAGTTGAGTGTGTCTGTACACAAGAGAGAAACAAAAGTGCTGATTATTTATGCTAATGCTTTGCGTTCTAATGCTTCATCTAGGTGTATGGTATAGAACCATCGGAAAGTGCAATCTTGAATGGAGGACAACCTGGTCGGTTTGTTTTCTATTTTAATGCCTCATTTCCCTTTCTTACATCACGTTTGAAAGATATTATGTGGTTTAAGGCTGAGTGTTTGCATCAAAACACTGTGCAACTGCTTTTAAGATTTCATGAGTATCAGTATTTTGTGTAAACACTAACAGTCCTATCATATTTGACAAGACCAAGAGCTTTCACTTTTAACAACTCTTTCTCTTTGAATCTAAGGTTCCTTCAACATTCTTGTTTTACCTGATCTTTTTCTCCTGTTTTGAAGACTAAACGTATCATAGACTGTATCTTAACACTTTATATTTA
This sequence comes from Khaya senegalensis, assembly GCA_032402905.1. Taxonomy (NCBI): domain Eukaryota; kingdom Viridiplantae; phylum Streptophyta; class Magnoliopsida; order Sapindales; family Meliaceae; genus Khaya; species Khaya senegalensis. The sequence continues at coordinate 766,608 of CP135554.1, read as the reverse complement.
AGTTGCTGAAATGATTTTCTTCTAGAGTTTCTGAGGGAGTATTGTTTCCTGATTGGTATACATTGATGCTACAACATCTTATAGGCAAGCATGGGATCCAGGGTATTGGTGCTGGTGTTATCCCTGGTGTTTTGAATGTTGACATACTTGATGAAGTTATTACAGTAAGTCTTAAAACCATGTGGTAGGTATTTACTTTGAATTGGCATATAAGTTTATCCTTTAGTGCTAAGTTCCGGCATTTGTTTTTGTATGTTAAATGAAAATTACTTATAATGGTATGCACCATACATAAGAAGTAAACATAAAAGTTCCAGACTAATGAGTTTTTTCTCTTATTGCCATCTTGAATTCTTGTCATTGGTGAAGGTGGGATTGAGATAAATTGATTAATTCTAGGTGTTACGGGAAAAGTTATGGTCCAGCACAGCTCGATTCACATTCACTGACTACGCACTACCCATAAATTCTTTCCAGGTATCAACTGAGGAAGCTATTGAAACAGCGAAACTGCTTGCCTTGAAAGAAGGTTTGCTGGTATGTTCACAATTTTAAAGACTGCTTTACGTTGTTAACTCCCACCTTCTGCCATCTTATAATTTCTTTTCAGGCCTTTTTGCTTTGGTGCTAATTGTAGGGTAATTTTTTGGCAGGTGGGAATATCTTCTGGTGCTGCAGCAGCAGCTGCTATACAGGTCGCAAAGAGGCCTGAAAACGCTGGGAAACTCATCATCGTAAGCTTTATTTCATTTGCAACATAGATTTAGAAATCGTACAATATTTTGCTTTGTTTTTACCTATTGTCCAATTTGTATCTGTACTAATCTGTAGTAACCATGCCATTTTCTTTGGCTTCATTGGCAGGTGATTTTCCCCAGTGCTGGAGAGCGTTATCTATCCACTGAACTCTTCGACTCCATTAGAGACGAGGTAGAAAACATGCCAATTGGTTGAGATGTTAATCAGGTTCTGAAATTTAAGGACCAACATCCCCGTATTTTGTATTGTGGACTTTGCACTGGAAAGGAAAAGCTTAATCTGTGAAGGTTCAAAAATTGTTTTCATAACCTCCTTGTTGCGGGCACTGATGCTGCCCACAAGGATTGTGGCTGGTTTCTTACCATCCCTTCAAACTGGCTTGCAGGCTGCAGCCTTGTTAGTATTATTTTAATAAATATTATCAGAATGTTCTTAAATAAAGAAAAATGTCATTGGAAAATGGAGAGAGGCGGCAAGAAAAGAATATCACATTGAAATTTCTAATTGACTAGTTGTGAATTGCAGATAAAATGAAATCACTAACTATTAAATATAAGGCAGTCAACGAGTTCATGGTCTAATCTTCCAGGCGATATCATATATGTGTGCTCAATCATGAATCGTCTCTGCATCGATCCATTACATTCTCGTGCAGTATGCACAGATTCGCGAGAAACAAACGTTCAAGGAGTCAATCTGTGCAGATAAATTGCCAGGATGATGGCCATCGACACAAATTCATTTTACCTCTACGACCCTGAAAATATACCCTCGAAATTTGAAACCAGCATTCCAGTCTCTGGAATTTTTGTTAATACAAGGGCTCTTGCATTTAAGCTTGCTGGGTCCTTTTTCGTGGATGGAGAAAATTCTATCCACTGATTCACTTTTCTTCTACACTCCTTTCAGTTTCACTAATCAGATAATTCAACTACCAAAATTCAATCTGGGGCGTGTGTATGGTGCAAGGTCTCCTACCGATCATTTTCACTTGATTGTGAGACATTTGCGTTGGGGTTGTCAGATAAAAGAAGAGTTTGTATCAGCATCTGCAGACCTGGAGATAGAGATGGAAAAAGTTCTTCTTTCCCGCAAGTCCATAGACACGGATAAGTGACATAGAATGTGCCACGGTTAAATTCATATGCTTTGAACAGAATCCTTCTCATATTGTATTTGATCCTTTGATTGAGTTTAATGGAAATTTACTAGTTTTTCCTCCTGCATGGATCAATGGAGGTGGAGGGTTTTCAGGCTGGCAGATCGATCATTGTTCTTGAATTATGTAACATCATTATTCATTCCAGAAGTCGAGCAAGCAAGTAATACTACTACATGCATTTACTTCACGTCCAAATTTCCAGAGATTTTTGATTGGAATGTTAGAGGATTGGAGAGATTTTGGATTCAACCTCCTCAACCAACACGATACTTATAGTTGTTAAAAATTAAATTAGTCAACGGGATATTTTGTTTGCCGTAAAAGCTCAAGCCCACAAATATGCAGGCTCATGCCTAGGCAATAGATGGGCTAGATATGCGAATATAAAAGCCCATTGGCCCGCGAATTTCATCCTCTCCATCTAACACGTTTCATCGCACGTGACAAATTTTCCCACAACAGATCTCCTTTCCTCTCCCTCCTCTCTCGCTCGCACAAGATCCAACATTCCATTTTCATTTCTCCTTCTCACAGAGAGATACGAGGGGGCCTCGAAATGGCTTTGATGACAGTTCTAGAGTCCGATCTTCGAGCTCTCTCCGCCGAAGCTCGCCGTCGTCATCCCGCCGTGAAGGATGGAGCAGAGCACGCAATTTTAAAGGTCAGAATTCCACACTGTCTCTCTAAAGTTTAATGCGATGTTTTATGACAAAGATGAAGAAAATGCTGCTTGTTGTTTGTATTTAATTTGAATTACGCGTTGTAGAAATTTTGGGAAGATCGTTGCATCTGTTTGGTTATAGTTGATATAGTCACAAGACTTGAATCAGTCGCTAAGAATACGTTGAATTACTGTGAATTGTTTATTCTTGAATTGGCTCAATACAGTCACGTACTTAATTGAGTTGCATTTATTTTGATTTTCGAAATTGGATGAAGTATTGGCATTATTGTTGTCAATGTTGTATAAGATAAGCATTTCGTTAATCATTATTGTCAATGTTCTAATGTCTGCAGCTTCGATCATTGTCAAGTCCCAGTGAACTTGCACAGAATGAAGACATACTGCGAATTTTTTTAATGGCTTGTGAAGTTAGAACCGTGAAACTTAGTGTCATTGGGCTTTCTTGTATACAAAAGCTTATATCTCATGATGCAGTTGCTCCATCGGCCCTAAACGAGATATTTTCTATGTTAAAAAAGGTAAGTTCTCTCTTGATTTGGTATGTTGATGTGGTTTCCTTTTGGCTATGAAGGCAAAATGATTTATGGATGCAGCAAAACATAATTTGAATAATTGTTCCGATGTTGCATTTTTTTTTTTTGTTTGCTAAATACGCCTGTGAAATCTTATGTGCATTATCCTTCTTGCAGCATGCTGAAATGGCAGATGAGACTGTTCAACTGAAGACCTTGCAGACTATATTGATAATATTTCAATCACGTTTACATCCAGAAGATGAGGTGGCTATTGATTACATTTATCTTCTAAGTATATGTTGTGAAGCAATGGCCATATGTTAATGTATTATCATTATAGTGAGCCCTATAAGCAGATTGGACTAATTTAACAAAATAAAAATCTTTTGCTCTTGACCATGCACGTTCTTTGAAATATTCTGATGTAAATTTTATGTATTGATAATTGTTTCCCATATTTATAACTTGCATGAATATCAGATCTATGTTTTGGACAATGGGAACATGTTGAGCAAAATGAAGGCAACAGATTGTTGGCAAGATAATATAATTTTTCTGGAACTATAAAAAGCCGGATATGTAGCATGCATTTTGAAAAACAAAAAAATCATTTGGGACTCAAAGCATCTAGGCTTGGAGTCTTGCATCAAAATTTGGCATATTCAGGTTTGTTAGATAATGTCAATCAGTAGCATTTAAAATCTTAGTCCAGGTCTTTGTACAAGTAGTATGCTGTCAATATTTGCCATATATTAATTTTCGGCTTTCAAGGATGTCCAATCAAATTGGCCCTATATGACCAAGTATATAATCAATCCATGAAGACAAACCTAGGAAGAAAGTTCAAATTGTCCTACCCACCCTCACTTTGAGAAGTTGCTACATCGTGTGTGTCATTCATGAAATGCTACCAGTGTCCATTTTTTAGTTTTATCATTCTACAGTGTATCTAATATATTAAATGGTATGCACATAGATGGTGGTTATGCATAGAAGAATTTATATGGCATGTATATTTGAATATATGTGTTTCTTGGTAATAATTGGAATCACTCTGGATTCTGTTATCCATCATATTGATAATATACGCACTTTTTCAATTACTGTTTTTGAATTTGCCTTAACTCAAGTAAGCCTCAGCCCTGACCAGTATGTTCATCTAGACGAATCATTTCTTCCATTATGCTTGTTCAAAGCTATATTCATGAAATTATTTATCTGGGTTACCAGTTGGAACATTATATAAATTCTCCTGATTGTAAGGCATATACTGGTATTTCCCAGTAGGTTTTATTTATTTCTGTAACCACTGAAAATTGTGGGATTTATTAACTTATTTTTCATGTTGGTGATGCAGATCTTACAAGTGTTTTCCTGAAAGATTTGCATTAGGTTCCTATAATTGTATTATATGTCCAAGGAAAAATAAAAATCAAAAAAAAGGAAGGGAAAAGGGAAATCATGAGGCTACTTTCCAGTGATATATTTTGGTGGCCCTGTGATTCTGAGCATTGTTTAGAGAACTCACCATAGATCAGGGTTGTTAGACAATAATATGTCCCTTGATTTTGCTTAATATTCCTCTGTTATCTACAAGTTGAACCAGAGATAACAAGTTCATGGATTTAGTCTTCAGTCTGGGACACCAAACATATTTAATTAGCATTTAAGAATCTCCATTTTTTTTTCATGCACTTGATGATATGCAATGAGAGGTTACTTTGTGATTAGATGTTTGCTCTGGATAATTATAGCACACATGGTTCCATTCCTTGTATCATCTTTCTTTTGATTTTTATTTCTTGTTTTGAGTTTCATTGACTTTTTGTGTTTCGTATTTGGTACCTTCAGGACAATATGGCTCAAGCACTTGGTATCTGTCTTCAGCTTCTTGAGAACAATAGATCTTCTGACAGTGTGAGGAAGTAAGTTAACTTGTTGGCTGGCAGCATTATGTACATGCCTGTTTCTTTAAAAGTTTTATCTTCATCAACTTTGGCAGTTATGGGGATGTTATTCTTTGCTAATCGCTTTCCTGTAAATCTTTTCTAGTACTGCTGCTGCTACCTTCAGACAAGCTGTAGCTTTGATTTTTGATCATGTGGTTCATGCCGAGTCCCTTCCCGTGGGAAAGTTTGGTTCTGGAAGTCACATCTCTAGAACGAATTCAGTTACTGAGGATGTTAATCGCAGCATCAATCATTCAGAGTATTTTGTTTCCGACTTATCTATTTCTTCAACTTTTGTGTACCCGTTGCATCTCATCAATATTTTTTGATATACACATGTGTATGCGTATATCAATGTGGTTGGTAGTGTATAACACATGTTTAAATTTGTAGGCTTCATAGATGTGTACTCTGTACATCCATTTATCTAATTTAGTCATGAACAGGTCATTAGAGCATGATATTACTTCTGGAGGTCCATCATTAATGAGGGAGATCCTAACTAAAGCTGGAAAGCTTGGGCTTCTGTTGCTTGAAGACCTGACAGCTCTTGCTGCAGGTGGATCTGTATGTGCTAGATTGAAACTATTGAATGGTGTTATTAGCCAAATATTGTTTCAAGTTTTCATAGTTTATGGAATATTTTGACTTGTTTACTTTTCCCTTTGTTAAGACAACTATCAATAATAATGTTCTGTATGAACAGCATTCCACATTAACAAATAATATAATTGCTTTTACCTTACAGGCTTCTTGGTTACGTGTCAATTCTCTTCAACGGACATTTGTGCTTGATATACTTGAGTAAGAAATCTGTCTCTCCATAATATTTTATTTCTAGTTTAGCTGTGGTCCACTGACGAAAGTGGGTTATCTTAAGTGCTTCCAAGAATGTACAGCGACTACTTTTATGAAGCTGAAGACCCTATAAACCTACTGAACCTAAACAAAAACGAAAATTATTATCTCTATATTCTTAAAATAATCACTGTATGGAAGTTCAAATCTTGGTTTTTAGCTCATGCAAATTTGTTGCTTCTTGCAATCAATTCATGATGGAAATTGCTTTTATAAACTCATTGGTTGGTTTGCACGTACTTCTAGACAGAAATTGGCTATAGGATGACTTCTAAGCTCATGCTATAGTCTATTTTCCTATCATTACTGCTATGACAAGAGAAATGAAATTAATAGGGATGCCTTTCTTCTTTGTAAGAAGTATTCTTGGAACTGAATTCAAATGTGATGTTCTTATGCATATTCTTGATGCTTGCTTTTGGCAGGTTTATTTTATCCAATTATGTGTCACTTTTTAGGATGTTAGTCTCCTATGAGCAGGTGATTACAATATTTTGTGAGTAAGACATTTGTTAATCTTTCGTAAAAGCTTGCTAGTAAAACTTTTATAGTTGTAAAGTTTTTGTGTAAATTCAACAGGTTTTGCGTCACCAGATTTGTTCCCTTTTAATGACCTCACTACGTACCAATGCTGAGGTAACAGCTATTTATAAGATGCAGTGCAATAAACCTTCTCTTTTACTATCTTGATGAGAATCATGTGGTTTTCTACTAGCTATACTGTGTTTGATTATATTCAGATTGAAGGGGAGATGGGGGAGCCTTATTTTCGTCGCTTGGTCTTGCGTTCAGTTGCTCACATTATCAGGCTTTACAGTTCATCTCTTATTACTGAATGTGAGGTATGCTTAATTGTCTTTGTACTTTTAGCCTCCAAAAGATACACACAAAATCTTAGAAACAGAAAATGCATGGCCTTACTTTCCAATATGTTTATAGAATGTTTAATCGCATAGTTTTTTTTTTTTTTTAGTTTGTCTTCCGCACATTGTCTTCGCATTGATGGTATGTGTGTTTAATCTTCTTTTTCAAGAAGGCCAAAAGAAGGTTGAAATGAAGATTCAAAAGAGGATTACAACCCTCATAAAAAATGTATTTTGAACGGTTAACTAAAATCTCTTGAAAAACATGCGGTTTGTTGCTCGAGTGTTGTACCCTCTTTTGAATTTTCATTTCAGCCTTCTTTTGGCTTTCTAGGCAAAGAAGACTAACCAGTTAACTAAAATTTCTTGAAAACCATGTTGTTGCTTTCCCCCTTCTTCTCCCCTTTCCAATTTTGCAACATGAGGGGTTGTTTGTGGACTTTTTCTCAGCTAGTGAGAGCTTATCTGGCCATATTTTAGCAAATTTGCAGTGTATAAACCTAGTTAATGCCATTTCCTATAATGAAAATAAAAAAGAAAAAAACCAATAAAAGGACATTATACCAGAATCAGTAAGGAAAATCTATCAAGGGTCAATTTCCCTGGAGTATGCTCTTAAAGTCACTCCTCTTTGGAACAATAGTTTTCCTCCAAATTTGCTAAAATCAGTAATCAAATAGTTTCTGTAGTCTTCTACTTTTACCTTCTGGTGTTTGTTTTTGTTTATTGACAAGTTCTTATAAATATGTTTTATTCGTAACTTTCATTTGGAGCCACATTTAATGTTCACCAATGAGTTGGTCTTATGGTTTCAAATCAAGTCATAGTTCTCAGACTTTCTTCCCCCTATATGCTCAGTGATGCAATGTGTTTCTCATACAACCTCAACAAAATAAAAGATTCAAAGAATTAACAAATAAAAGGAGTAGATGAAGAATCTATGTTTTATATATATTACTGTCAAGTAGTGAAACAAGAAAAGAAGAAAACAAGAAAATCATTCAGGCAACCAAGCCTTCAGCCACTGTTGCTGGGATTTTTCCCCCTCTTACAACTTTTCCCCGTATTCCCAAATAAAACCCAAAAATTAAAGATCCCCTCACTCCCCACATCACCCTATTATATATTCCCTCCGTACAATTCCTCTCCTTCCATGATATTCTTTCTAACAAACTTTTCTCTAAACCTCACCACATCAGCTTCTCTTTCTTCAATTGCATCCCTTACCTTTCCCGTGTCCCCGTCTTCTTTCATCTCTCATATACTAGCTGAATTAGAGGCCTCATGAATACTTGGGCTGGTCTAACATGATTTGTCTTGGTAGTCTCCTTAGGCCTAGGTCCAACTCCACCAATATCCGGCTCTGCTCCATCTATATCCTGCACTGTCCCTGAAATGTAGTCCCTGACTCTCATCGTATTGTTGCTGTATATTTTAGTCTATAACCACTAATTCAAAACAGTTATTTTCATTTGCAGGTCTTTCTTAGTATGCTGGTGAAGGTTACTTTTCTTGATCTGCCTTTGTGGCATCGCATTCTGGTTCTTGAGATCTTAAGGGTAATCTCAATAAACTACGTGCTGCTGGTGTAATTTTTGTTTGTATCTGTATGTATGAAAAAATGACTTGTCACTTAGTAGATCTATATGAAAAATAGAGGTGGTGGAATTTGACAGGGTTTTTGTGTGGAGGCATGGACGTTGCGAATTCTTTTCCAGAACTTTGATATGTAAGCTAGCTAGCTCTGGTTGAACATTTTCTTTCACAACATATGTTAACTTGCACATGATACAGTAAACAAAACTGAAAGAGCAATCATGCTAAAATGCAAGCCCGCCCACAAACATCCCCACCCCCCCTTTTTTTTGAGTTCAAACATAAGCCCTTTGATACTTTCTTGTTATGACTCACAGACTCTAGCCAGTATAGGAAGATATAGCCTTTTGGATGGCACCATTCTGTTTTAAGTATATAATTAATCGAGTCAGTGTGGAAGCAAAGAGAACTATAGGCCTTAATGCCACTCCATTAGCTTGTAAAAAGGTGTGAGGTTGCTTGTGAAATGCTCTTAAACATGACAACTGTATTTGGGGAGGGGGTACTCTGGACCCACTCAATTTTGTTATTCTTCCCAGGTGCCACCCTTGTCTTGATAGTGCAGTTCCCTAGACTACCTTTGAATGACCATCTGAACAGAACTCAAGAACATCCTTACTACAGCTGCAAAGTCCCATGGTTTAGCAGCCTTGTGGAAGAGAATCCAAATTATATTATTCTTGAGCTGTAACCCTGACATAGTTTAAGGCTTGTGAGGCAATTTAAACATACTGAATCCACATTTTAAGTGTTTGATATTAAATATAAAACCAGAAAGTGCCTAAAAGGTTTTACTATGACTAATTAGTTGATATTGACGTATGTGATATCAATTTTCAGGGTTGTCATTGCCATAGATGTCATGGTGGAATTTCCGCATCATACATATTTGGTGTAGAAGTTAGATACCCTGGCCAAATTTGAGCATATAAAATGTAGATTATAGGGTTAAAGGTACAATCAATTGCCTTGTTATATCAGGCTCTAAATGCTAATGATTAAGTATAATGCTGATGTGTCATTGATTCATTGTTGGTTGTTAAACAAGAATTTGGAATATTTATAGGAATTGTTTACTCTTAGTGACTGACCTTTTCCTTTTCTTTTCTTCTTTTTGCTTTTTATTTGCCTTTCCACAAATCAACTTTCATGATACTGTTGATAATATGCTTGAAATTGCTTTCATCTGTCTTATAGGCATCCCAAGAATACAAATGTTGTGGAGGGTATGGTTAAAGCTCTTGCACGAGTTGTTTCGAGTCTAAAGGTGGGAAATATGTTTTCTTTTATCCTCTATTCATTTCTTCTACCCCATTGTTTGTGTATGTGTCCTAGCAAAAGGTGATTCAAATTTCAGCATTGGGTGCCATATACATTGTCTTAATAATAGGTCAATTACTTTTTTGTCCTATATGTGGGCCTTATATTATTGTGTCTAGCTATCATCTGATTGCAAAAAATTAGTGATTCTATTTTTGTGATTTCATGCCTAGACAGGTCCGACAAAGTTAATTCCAGTGAGAGGATTTTCATTCAATTATTTAATGGAAATATTTTTGCATACGACATTTCCTTCCAGATTAATAGGTTATGCTGTTCTTGTTTTCTGGCAAAAAGTACTTTATTCTTCTGGACTGTCATTCCTAGTATATTATTATATTTCAATCATCTAGTATTTACTTTTCATTGATAATTTTAAAATGCTTGCTGTTTTTGGAATCTGTGCTACACCACTAGCAAAATGTCTATTCTCGTCTTATATAATGTTTTATTCAATAGTTTCAAGAAACCAGTGAGGAAAGCCTGGCAGCTGTTGCAGGAATGTTTAGCAGCAAAGCTAAAGGTAATTACTTTCCTGTTATTATTTTTTCCTCTTTTTTGATAAAAAAAACTAGAGGATTTGTGTTTGTCATCTTGTAATATATAAATTGTGACAATGCATGCTATAATTACTTGCTTAGACTAGGCTGGCTTTTTCTTGACGTCCATGGATAGGTAAAAGAAAAAAAAATATCGCTTTTTTTTAATCTCTCAGACAACCTGTTCTGCCTAGTTGAATCTCTTTCTTGTTGGAATTGTTCATCAATGCATACACTTTTAACTTTACAGTGTTTACTTCCTGCAGGGATTGAGTGGATTCTTGATCATGATGCATCCAATGCTGCAGTCTTGGTTGCTAGTGAAGCCCATGCTATAACTTTGGCAATTGAAGGTTTGTTGGGTGTTGTCTTTACTGTAGCTACATTGACAGATGAAGCAGTGGACGCAGGGGAGGTACTTGTGTGTTTCATCTCTTCTCTTGTAATTTTCCTTTCTTAATTCATTGATTAACATGTCATTATTACCAAATTTTATCTTTTCGGTTCCAGCTTGAATCCCCCAGATGTGACCATGATCCTTTGGCAAAATGCACAGGGAAAACTGCAGTTCTCTGCATCTCTATGGTTGATTCTTTGTGGTTGACCATACTTGATGCATTGTCTCTTATTTTGTCAAGGTTTGTGGAATTTTTTTGGCTCAAAGGATGTAGTAGTGCTTAAAAGTGATGGAAAATGACAACGGATTTTGTGTATCTGACCTAGAGTTAATTTGTAAGGTCACAAGGAGAGGCTATTATATTGGAGATATTAAAGGGATATCAGGCATTCACTCAGGTAATAATTATTTTGACAATGAATCGGACCATGATAAGGACTGCAACTTTTGGTGATTTTATATCACTTCACTTGACGTTACTAAGAAATCTTATCCCTGTTGATTTAGCTACTCATATATTTGGCCCTTTTTTTTATGAAAAAAAGAAATCCTGTCAAAACTAATTTTGGTCTTTTCATTCCCCTCAGGTGACATCATCTGTTTTCCAAATATTAGCTATAATTTTTTATGACATTCCAAATTATTTACCTAGCATTGATGATGATTGCTTTTATATGTTTTTGACAGGCATGTGGAGTTCTTCATGCTGTAGAACCGTTAAACTCATTTTTGGCATCCCTTTGCAAATTTACTATCAATTTTCCTAATGAATCAGATAGAAGAAGGTACCTCTGTGCAGTCAATGCAAACCTTTCCTTTGTAGCTTTTCTAATCGCTTGCCACATTTTATGGTCATTAGTTTGAAAGTTGAAAATTGTAGCTCTGACAATGTTGAAACTCTGGCTTAAAATTGAGATTTCAGTAGCGTGTTACTGTCTCCTGGTTCAAAACGAGCTGACACATTAGTTGACCAGAAGGATAACATTGTCCTTACTCCCAAGAATGTGCAGGTATTGAGTATGGCTTAGTTGTTACGTTCAGTTTATATTTTTTCAACCAATTGGATATTATTTTCCTTCACTTTGTCTATGGCTTGAACTTATATCGGACATCTATTAATGCCTTGAATTCAATTGATCTTCCAAATCAGGCCCTAAGGACTCTCTTCAACATTGCTCATCGATTACACAATGTGTTAGGCCCATCCTGGGTTTTGGTAATGTTTGTCTGTTTTTAACTATGTTCTCAAAGTAAATAAAGTTCATTGCTTTTAACTTTTATTGCAAATAAATGCAGGTACTGGAAACTTTGGCTGCTCTGGACCGGGCTATCCATTCTCCTCATGCAACCACACAGGTAATTGTTGAAAAAATCTCCAAATAAAATATCCTCCCTGTGAGATTTGAATCATTGCAGTGAGTGAGAATGGAGTTTCAGTAATCAGTAGCAGCCCCTGTGTGTCCCGAAGTGGGTTGAAAGTCATGGCCCAAAACAAATTTGTTGGAGTAACTTTAGCAGTGGGATATTTCGCTATTTTTAAATCCATGGGCTTAAGAATATTACACTACTCTACATTGAGATCTAAGAGATATACGAGTAAAAAACTTTTTTCTCCCTAACAATAACATCACACTCAATCTCAGCAATTTTGTTCAGAGTTTAAAACCTCCTTATCGTTTTCATTGCAAAACTGATTTACTGAGTTAATTAAGTTGATTTCCTGAATGAATCTTTGTTTTACTATTGTACTTTACTGGAAAATGGCAGATCAAATAATATTGAAGTTTTAAGATGGGCCAAAGTCTATCATTTTGCAGTTTTGTCTGGTTGGTTTGCTGATATAGATATTTCCAGCATATCTGGCTGCTTGATGATCTGAACAAATATCTGAGGAAGTTGTTTATATTCAATCAGTCAAAGAAGTGTTATCTAAACAAGCTTTTGCACTAATATCCTGGTTTACTATTTTTGTACCCGTAGGAGGTCTCCACAGCCGTCTCAAAGCTTACAAGAGAATCTTCTGGCCAATACAGTGACTTCAGTATTCTCTCTTCTTTGAATTCTCAGGTAATCAAAGCAGTTTTTAAAAGCAATACTCGATATCTTTATTGTGAATATTATTTTCAGAGAGAAGCTAAATTCATATTTCCCTAGCATTGTGGTCCTTCCTCGAAGAGAATTTACATGATGATGTTTTCTAAAAGTGGTGGATTTTCAAAATCATTTTTCAGAATTAGTTTTGTAAGAACTTGCCAACTGCATTTTTTCTTTCATTTTTATGTTTTCCATTCTTCAGAACCAAATAATACTTTTACTTTTGGTATAAAACCGCATATTTAGTGGAATGCTTTCCTTTTTCCTAGTGTCTGTCTGTGTGTCATACTTCAATCGAAGCTTTCTATTCTAACCTATTGTCTTCCTTGGTCTGCATAGCTGTTTGAGAGCTCAGCATTGATGCACATATCTGCTGTGAAATCACTGCTTTCTGCACTGAGTCAGTTGTCACATCAATGCATGATTGCGACTTCAAGTAATTCAACATCAAATCAGAAAATTGGAAGCATCAACTTTTCAGTGGATAGAATGATATCAGTCCTTGTCAATAATCTTCATAGTACGTAATGTCTATTGATTTGGTGATGTTTGTAGAAATATAACTGTGTTAAGTTTAGAGATGTATTAGTTGTCAATACGTATTTAGTTCAATGTATAAACTTGTTGGTGGATGTTATCATTTGTCACTAACTCTTTGCCCTGTCTATGCCAATTTTTTGTTGTGGACAAGTGCTATTAGATATCTTTGAATCAGGGTTATACTATTTGGTCATTTTAAACATTTCTCAGATCAACTGGAACCTAATCCCCTCAATTTCTTACCATTTATTTTTTTCACAAATAATGATTAGGCTTGCATAATTATTTGATTCTTATCATAGTTGAAGTTTGACATGGTAGCTGGCCTAATGATGACCTATTTAGTGTTGTTTGATGTACATGCAAATTTTTGTACTGTGTCAAAATGCAACACTGAATTGTGAACCTGCTCAACATTGCATTTCTGTTGATACTTGCTTGCTGAATGGCATTGTTCACAAACATTAGAGTGAACATAGAAGTGGCTCCTGTAGACTGGGGCATTATCATATCATGTCTTTCTGGTAGAACTTTCATGATGTTAGGATGTCTTGAAAAAGGTTTATGTTTTGGCTAAGGTTTTGTTGTTTGCTTCACTCCGTATTCATCTACTATTGCAGGGGTAGAGCCGCTTTGGGATCAAGTTGTTGGCCACTTTCTTGAGGTAATAATGATTATAAATGTAATGCATAATGGTTATGCAATTTATGTCCTTGTTGACCTTACAATTTTGTTTGCAGCTTGCTGATAATTCTAATCAGCACATAAGAAATATAGCACTTGATGCATTAGATCAATCAATATGTGCGGTTTTAGGTTTGGAACAGTTCCAGGATAATTTATCACCTAATCATCATGACACCTTTAACAAAGTGAGCACTCTGGTTTGTTTTATTTTTGAAAACCCCATATTTTATAGAGTGGAAATTGATTACTCTCTCTCTCTCTCTAGGTTGAAACTAAGCAAGGAGAGTTGAGATCACTTGAGAGTGCCATCATATCCCCACTAAGGTTTCTTTATTCTTCTACTCAAAGCACTGATGTTCGGGCTGGAACCTTGAAAATTCTTCTGCATGTTTTAGAGGTAATAGGCCGCCGATGGAAACTGATCACAATTCAATTTTCATATAATTTCCTTGTTAATTGTGCTCATATTTTTTCCCTGCAGAGATGTGGAGAAAACTTGCACTATAGTTGGTCAATTATACTCGAAATGTTGAGGTTTTCTGTTCACATGATTATATTTTCTTCCCTAGAATTTTGTTTTTGGTTTGGGGGGGTGTGGGTGTTGTGGGGAGAGATGGGATTGGTTGGAGAAGAGGAGAGCAAGGATGACTATTTGTTGGTGGTTCTTTACTTTCTTTTACTCAGTCTCCCTCCTTTCTTCTTGCTTTTAGGTCTGTAGCAGATGCATCGGAGAAGGATCTCGTCACCTTGGGATTCCAGGTCAGTAACATCTAAAGACCTTACCAAGATTCTCTGGGAAATGCATAATGTACTTCTGATTTTGATTTTTTGGCTCTTTGATACACACATATGCTTGGATGTATGGATATATGAACACTTGTTCGATCTGTATTACAACTCCACCTGACTTAGCTGTTTGGTTGTAGAGCCTTCGTGTCATTATGAATGATGGCCTTTCTGGCATACCCGCAGACTGCATCCATGTGTAAGATCTTAAATTTAGCATCTTTTTCATAACATTTTTCTTTATGTTGGAATGGCTGTACTTGTTTTATTGTCAAACCATGCTGTGTAAATTTTCTACATCTCTAAGCATCCATGTGTATGGCGACAGTTTTGTGTAATTGCAAGTTCTAAGGTTTCATTTTAGTGAAAAATTAATTTATGAATATGCAGGCAATTTTAAATTATGTTTTTCTACTTTTAACATGCAAACTCACCATGCCATTCAATCATGTACATGGTCTGTAGCTTGCACTTATCATACAATGTTTTTCTCGGAGGCAACAGCTCTTCTGTTTTGTTTGCATATTCTCTCTATATTGAATGAAATATGATGTGGTTGGCTTTCTGACAAAGTATATACAAGAAAAATAATTTGGCTGACAATTAAACATATGAAGAACTGGAAATCAACGATGGAGCATCCACACACAACTTTGAGCGGATTTATGTTCTTGTTTCTTTGACTTAATAGCCTCTTGCATCTCTTTGGGATTTGGTTTCAAAGGACTTTAAATATTGTTCATTTTCCTTCATACATGTTAACTTGGAGGGGGTCTTCTGTTAATTTTTTATAGATCGTTTTTGGATAGGGGAAGAACAGGTATTTGGGTTGCTGAATAGGTTTGGCATTAGATTATTTCCCTTCCCCTACTTTTATATTTTTGGTTATCTGTGTGGACACCTGATCCGCTTTTGTAATTTTTTTCTTTCTTTTTAATGTACTTCTTAGTTTCTTCTCAAACAAAATAAAAATTAAAAAAAACAAAAGAAAGAAAGAAAAGAAAAGTAATAACTTCTTTCGTGCATTTCACAATCATGTTTGGCTGATGCCTCAAAATTTTCTGCCAAATAATTGTGAAATTTAATGTTGAAACATGGACAAATATATTTACTACTTTTTATGTTGGTTCATGCTAGTAATGAGATGACTTTTGCAGATGTGTGGATGTTACTGGAGCATACAGTGCTCAAAAGACCGAGTTGAATATTAGCTTGACAGCAGTAGGCCTCTTGTGGACTACGACTGATTTTATTGCTAAGGGGCTTGTCCATGGGAATTCAGAGAAAAAGGAAACAGGTTAAATTGCCTTTTTAAATCTATCAGCTCATTGAATGCCATATGGTGAACTCTTGAAAATAAGTTCAATTATATCTGTGCTATAAAACCGAAGGACATTGGATTTGCATTCTATTCCGACACAAATGGATGGTTAAAAAAAGAGAAGAAAAGACATTTAACTTATTATGTAATGCAGATGACCAATCTCTCTCAATAAGGATGGATCGCGACAAGTTGTTATTTGCAGTTTTCTCATTACTTCAGAAGCTTGGTGCTGACGAGAGGCCAGAGGTATAACAGCTTGCTTTCTCAATGGAGTTCCTTTAGTTCTGTTGGTTTTGGATTTCTAATTCAGCATATGAACTACTTTCTTGCAAATGTCATCCCAATTTGGCATCTGCATCATGTAAAAATCAAGTGACATTACAAATCTGAAGTCTTCATTGTTGGTCTTTTTTTTTTTGGTTAAATGCTTTCACAATTACAAGTTCAAAAGTGAAGAGAGAACTTATCAGTACGACTTTGGCTGAGAACTAAATTCAATTTCTTGAGTGCTTATATAGTTCCTCTTGGGAGAATATTTAGGTGAGCATTTGGCTGGCATATCAATGTTTTCTGTTTAGATAATGACAACCATTCATCTCCACCAAATGCATCCGAATGTAAGTGGAAAGTCTTTAATGAGTACTTTTAGCTGTTAATTTCGTTCCAGTTAGTGGCTTGTTGAGCAATAACTTGAGATCTAGAAAGTTTCAATCAAATTTAATGCTTAAAGCCATGATAAATGGATTGTATATTATGTTGATACTTTTTCTCTTTCATAGAACTTTCCAAATTGTGCTCTTGCCTTCTATGAGAGTATGTATCATATTCAGGATAACTTTGTTCTTTTGGATATATAGATAGATGACACATTGTTTGCTCACACATAAACTCTAGGTTATATATCTACTGTGGTTATACTATTGGTCAGTGAAATATATCATTTGATATCTTATCAAAGAAGAATATATCATCTGACAAAATGCTGATCACATGCTTTGACTGCTGCCATAGAGAAACCCTGTTGCTCTGTTTTTACTGTTCACCTTCTTAAATGTGAAACTCTTGCATTAAGCATGTTAAAAAGTATTGATTACAAATTTAAGTACAGCTAGGTTTGAAAGTGAATTGCTACAGCTATATCAAATCTGTAATTCAGGTTAGGAATTCAGCCATCAGGACACTCTTTCAAACTCTTGGAAGTCATGGGCAGAAACTTTCAAAAAGCATGTGGGAGGATTGTCTTTGGAATTATGTCTTTCCTATGCTAGATCGTGCTTCCATCATGGTAAGGCTAGCCAGTAATGGATGCATCAATAGCCTTTTCTTAGTGGTTTGCGTTCACAGACTTTGAATTATGTGTATGTAGGTTGCGACTTCCTCAAAAGATGAATGGCAAGGGAAGGAACTTGGAACACGAGGAGGAAAAGCAGTGCATATGCTTATACACCATAGGTGATTTCTTTTCTCTCTCCCTTTCTGTTGTTTTTTCTTCCTGTAAGTTTTACTTTTATTTATTGATTTAATTTATTTTGGGTACAATCATACTGATCTTCGTAATGAAATTGCAGTCGTAACACAGCTCAGAAACAGTGGGATGAGACACTTGTCCTTGTCCTGGGTGGAATAGCACGTTTGTTACGCTCCTTCTTTCCTTTGCTTGCAAATTTAAACAACTTCACATCAGGTGGGCCTTCAATTGAATATTGATGTCCAAAGATTTTTTTTAATTCTTTTCTTTGATTTCTCATGAACCTATACAAATATTATGTGATGTCCTATGAAGCAGGATGGGAATCATTGCTTCTTTTTACAAAGAATAGCATTTTAAATGGCAGTAAAGAAGTTGCGCTTGCAGCAATAAGTTGCCTACAGACAACTGTTCTTTCTCATAGTGCCAAGGTAATTACTTTATCATGTGTCTGATCACATGTAAAATGCTTGTTCTAATGAATTCAATGCATTAACTCATAATCAATGCTTAACATATCTTTTATCAATGTCAACTAGATATATTCACCCATCTTCTAATTTCTAAAATGATTTAATGACACAGGGTAACTTGCCAATGACTTATCTTAGTTCTGTACTCGGTGTTTATGAGTTTGTTCTTCAAAAGTCACCAAACTACAGTGGTAATGCAGCTGGCAAGGTGAAGCAGGAGATACTGCACAGTTTTGGTAAAGCATTTAGTTCCAGATGGTTTAGTTATGAGATTTTAAATGTCTGTACTCAGCAAACACGGCAGTGTCAATGTCAAAGATAGTGATTCAGATACACATCCCTCAAACATAGTTTTTATTTGCCAGAATTTTCATTTATCTCTTTCCATGGTCAATATATGATTGGATTTATGGTACACTGATCAATATTGTGAAATATATGCTACTTCTGAAATAAGGAAACCACTTTCTTGGCACACTAATATTTGATTTCTGTTGGAACTGGCAGGAGAACTCTATGTGCAAGCACAAAGGATGTTTGATGATCGCATGTACACACAAATGCTAACAATCATTGACTTCACAATTAAGCAGACAATGATAGCAAATGATAACTTTGAAACTGAATTTGTAAGTGTGCAATCAAACTCTCTTTCTTTTTCTTTTTTCCTTATTTCTGAGAACTCTTTGCATTTTATATGGTATTCACCTACTGCTTATGTAACGTTAATTTTTGTGAATCCTCGTCAATATAGAGAAGGCATATGATATTACCAAATAGATGTTTGGTGTATCCAGGCAGAAAATTTAAAATATTAGATTTTATGTGACATGTATCATTTATATGCATGAATTGAATAGAGACGGATTTTAATCCATTCGCCATTTCCCTCCTGCCCCTTCTGAAAAAGCTTTTGAGCATTACCTTAATTGCTTAGGTTTACTGCATCAAATCAATAAGTTATTATAAGCAACCATTTTTTTTTTGTGTGTGTGTATTATAGATTATAAGGTTCTGGGATTAATATTCATTTATCGAAATTAAGGTTTACATTTTGTCTTTTTGATTGGCACTATGGTTGGAATTTTGATGTTGATTTTATAGAATTTAATACTCTGAATTTATTTTCTTGTTTTCTCCTTTTTGGATCAGAAAATTCTTTTATGTACATTGTTTAATTTATTTTGTGTTGCCTTTCTCAAGGGACATGTTCCACCGGTGCTTCGTACAATACTGGAAATTTTTCCTCTTCTAAGTCCAGCCAAGGAACTTTCTTCGATGTGGCTCATCCTTCTTCGGGAGCTTTTGCAATATCTTCCAAGGTCAGATTCCCCTCTACAAAATGAGGAAGATGAAGAAGGGCAACCTGGCACTTGTGACAATATTCCAGGTAAAGAAACATATTAGTAGCGTATCAACCAAAATTTGATTGTATCTGAAAGAAGCAAGAAGCTTGAAATTTCTGTCATTACTAGATGCTCATGAGAGGACAAAGTATGGCAAGCCTAACGGTACTGCTCCCACATCCCCAGAAGATGCTGAAGCTTCATCTGGGCATTCTGGATCAACCACAATTGTACTGCCAGCCGTTCCAAGCCTCTTGTTTGCAGAGAAGCTTATTCCTGTGCTGGTTGATCTTTTTGTGCAGGCTCCAGCATTTGAAAAATGTATCGTCTTTCCTGAAATTATTCAAAACCTTGGAAGGTATGGATTTTGTCAGTTCTGAGGCAAAAGTTATTATGTTCTATAAGCAGTTTAATTTATCAAGGCAAATGCTCAATTATAATTTGCTATTCAGCATTTTGTGAGAATGAGGGAAACAATAAGTTAAACTTTGCATTTTATGTATTGTCACAATTACACACTGCATACACTGAGGGGGTGGATGTCTAACATATTTTGGCAACAGTGTGGTATTGTTTTGTCCTATGGCAAAACACATGGTTACCTAGTGGATAAATCATGGATGAATGATGACATCATGCTGTTTTTCATAGCAATTGTTCTATCGTGCATGAACACGCTCAGTTAAATATGTAATAGAGTTTGATTTAATGTAATCAAGCAGAAAAACAGAGTTATCGCGCATCTTATTTTTATCATCATCACTGCATTGTGTGTTTGTAATTTTTGTTATGGTAAGGATTGAAACTATTTACACCAGAAATAAAAGAATGAAGCTAATTGTTTAGGTGCATGACAACAAGAAGAGACAATCCAGATAGTTCACTCTGGAGATTAGCCGTTGAAGGCTTCAACCACATTCTTGAGGATGATGTCACCAAATTAGTGGTGAACTGTGGAAAAGACTCAAAAATTAGTAGGGCTGCAAGATTGCGTGTTTGGAAAGAAGTTGCAGATGTCTATGAAATATTCCTTGTGAGTTATTGTGGCCGTGCTCTTCCTTCCAGTTCTCTCTCTGCTGTAGCTCTTACAGCTGATGAGTCGCTTGAGATGTCTATGTTAGACATTCTTGGTGACAAAATTCTCAAGTCATCAATTGATGCACCTTTTGATGTAAGCCTCACTAAATTGTGTAAACTAATCTCTTGCCCTGAAAAGATCCATTTCTTTTTTTAAAAAAAAATTTCTAACTACCTTATTAATATTTAACAGATTCTGCAACGGCTAGTTTCCACTTTAGACCGTTGTGCATCCCGCACATGCTTTTTACCTGTTGAGACTGTGGAACTTATGCCTGTCCATTGTAGCAAATTTTCCTTGAAATGTTTGCACAAGTTATTTTCATTGAGCAGGTAAGAAAAGATTTTATATCATGGTCCAAATCATATATGCTTTTGTTTTAACTTTTATAATTGTGTTTCATACCTTCAGTATCCAATTGTATGCCTAAAATGAAAAGAACTTGATCAAATATCATCTATTTCATGGAATCTCATCTAAAATCTTAAGTTGTTCGCTGGAGAGTTCAAACGGTACAAGTAACTTTTTTTTTTTGGGTGGAATACCATATTAAGAAGTCAAACTCAGAGGTTTAAGCTTTAGCTGGAGAGCTGCAATTAGTATAAGTGGCCATACTTAAACTTTACCTGTGTGGTATATACTAACACTAAATTCTGTCAATGTAGGAAAAATAGATTTTCAAGGAGAATAAGATCAAATATGTTGTGAAATTGCAATTTTACAACCACCTATTTAAAAATGTATTCATTTTTTTAATTTCTCAAAACAATAATTTAATCCTATCAATTCAAAGATTTGACATACTAGTGACATGTTCTTCAGCTTTGACGATGAAGCCAGCAATTGGAACTTGACAAGAGCTGAAGTTAGCAAAATTTCAATCACAGTACTTATGAGCAGATGTGAATACATCTTGAACAGATTTCTTATTGATGAGAATGACTTGGGTATTCCTCATTTTTGGTTCTACCAGTATGTCATCAATGTTATTTATTGTTAGATTTATGTATATTTCTGAGTTCTGATGGTTCCTGCAGGTGAACGTCCATTACCAGCTGCAAGGCTAGAAGAAATTGTTTTTGTTCTTCAGGAACTGGCCCGACTAAAAATTCATTTAGACACTGCATCTGTTCTGCCACTGCATCCCTTTTTGAAAAATGGCCTATCAACAAAAGAGAATAGTGAGAAACGTCCACATCTTCTTGTTCTATTTCCCTCCTTCTGTGAACTCGTCATATCAAGGTGAGGTGATAACAGTTTTGGTTCTTTAATTTCGTTGTACTTACCAAACCATGCAGGATATCAGGTAATTGGATGCTTTTTCTAGTACATCTTTTTTCAAAATACAATATGGTTAATTGACTCTAAATGTAGCCAGTGTCTGTCATAGATAATACATAAATAAGTGAAAAGATACATAAATAATTGGACCAATTGAGATTCCCAAGTTGGAAGACAATGAAATGAATGCTATAACTAGTTGTTTCAGGCTCCATCTGGATTTGGTGGCAGATTGTAGTAAATTTTATATTCAAGTGCAAAACTAGATTGTATGCTTTCATGACAGAAATTGAAATTCTGTGATCCTTCTGATGACCAGGGAAGCTAGAGTAAGAGAGTTAGTGCAAGTCTTACTTAGAATTATCACCAGAGAACTGGCACTCGAAAAGGTTAGTATGGATGTTGATCAACGGAAGAATGCTGTCTGACAGCATCTGTTTACTAAGTTACATCCTTGGGAATGTTGGTGTTTGTAGAAGTTTCAGGCGAGGAGGATTTTCTTGTCCTCCGTTGTTTTATGTTATATTCTTTAGTAGTTTGTACAGCATAGGACAGCTTTGTTGTATTTGTTACGGTGATTCCGGGTTACAATTTTTGTGCCTCATGAGCTTGTGCCAGTTTTGACTATTTGTTGCGTCTTTGTAAAAATGTATAATTTTCTTATTTGCAAAATAGAAGATATATTACCTAGTGAATATTACACCAGGATCTTTCAAAGAGATGAATGAAGCGACTCAGCCACATACGGCACAGGCCTCCAAGAGCTATGCTCTTCCAAGACGTACAAAATTTGAATGGATCTTTAAAAGCTTACTGGCATTGGGGAGCCCTGAGCATCAATGCCGGCGGGTATGCAAAATAATCAAGCAACTTTCACTTTTGTTGATTGCATTCTATACGGGTGAACTTATGATTTACAAGGAATTGTATTCTGAAAGATTGTCCGTTATACAATGATTATCAAGACAAGATTTGGCACTGTTGAACTTAATGACCTAGACGCCAAAATCTGGGACACGATGAAGGAAAGTAGAGCGAATTGCATATTCCTATACTGCGACAGAGTAGTCTGTTCTATACC
This sequence comes from Khaya senegalensis, assembly GCA_032402905.1. Taxonomy (NCBI): domain Eukaryota; kingdom Viridiplantae; phylum Streptophyta; class Magnoliopsida; order Sapindales; family Meliaceae; genus Khaya; species Khaya senegalensis. Next base: position 743,807 of record CP135554.1, on the reverse strand, counting down.
GTGATGCTTGCCCGCAAGATCTATTTTATGGCTACATCATTCTAGTGTCAAACTTATTTATGGCTGGACCTATGATTGAAATTATTGTACTCTTATTTAATTTGTACGGTACTGCAATTAAATTGTTCGACAGATACTAACTTTTACTAACCTTTACTTGTAGTTGCAATAAATCGTTTCAAAATAGCAACATTTCAATGGTAAGCGTATATTAGGACCGTTTTCAATTCTCAACGTACAAGGGGTTGTCAGTTCTAAAGTGTGCTCGACTAAACATGGTACAATCTTCATTCTTCACAACACCCGAATTAAGTACATTTTAAGGAGCTCAAGAGTGTTGAAATTAAGTGCTTGAAACGGCTCCATTTTGCTAAGTGGTCTGGACTCTCACACCTTTTGGGAGATTTTCGGCGGGCAATTTAACTACTTCCCAATAGGCAATCATTCCCAATTGCTTGGATTCCTGTCAATTGTAAAATGACAGTTCATATGCTCTTCTGCTTTTTCAACTAAACATGAAAACCTGTGTGTATCTCCTTGACCCGGTAGTCAAACTGAAGTACCAAAAAAATGTCGACATTCTGTTAAAGGAGACAAACTCCCAGAGACAAATAATGTTTAACATTCTGTGAAAGAAAAAACTCCCGAAGACAGAGTAAGATACAACATGGGGCACCACCAATGGCCAACTTATTGACAGCGGAAAGTGATTACAATAGACTGGGCAAAAAGGAGAGAGAAAGAGAGAGAGAGAGAGAGAGAGAGAGAGAGCGCATCATAGTCAGCTAAGTTGACAAGAACATTGTGTAAATTGTAAAATGTGGTAGCACAAAGCCAAAGATGGAAACTCATTTATTTTCCTGGTTGAGTCTAGCGGCTGCGGCCACGGACGCTGACACTCCTGCAGGATGCGTAGTGAGCATCGGATCATTCCGCATCTCCGCAGCCGCCACCCCTTCTGCATCTCTGCGCGACACTTGCTTGTCTGATGCTAACTTCGATGTCGCATCCTGCAACAAATTTCATGTTGGTTAAACTTCAGCTCTCTCTCATGCCTCCCAACGTCTATACGAAGATACACGTTAAAAAAAAATAATTCTACTCATAGACACTGATCACAAGTTCTTGCCAAAAACAGGACCTACTTTCAAATGCTTCTGCACAAAAGAACATCTTACACGTAATGAAATTGTTAAGTATGGTGATTTCTTTCTTTCTTTTCTTTTTCTTTTTCTTTTTTTTTTTTCTTTTTTTGGTTTATAATAATAGGTACAGTACAATAAAGAATTTTTTATCCAGGGCTTGCTGCTTAGAGATGAAATGTAATTACTGTAAAAATGTCAGCAAGTTTGGTCTTGTCCTCATCCCGGCTTGTTCTGGCATTGATTGTTGCAGCCGACTGTGCGGTAGCAGCGATACCACCGGGTGCTATGTTGATCTTCCCTGTGGCTCTGACCTCGGCTGCTTGAATGGCGGCCGCGTCACTCCACTCCACAGGTTTCTTTCCGGCTGTTAAGGCAGTCGCTTCAAGTGCTTCACCAATGGTGATTCCACCACCGGCACCACCTTTGCCTCGTCCAAAAGATACTAGTGGTGACGGAGATTGCAGCACTGCCGGTTGGCTATACTGCCCAACAACCTGTGTCCAATAATAAAGAGAAATCAAGCGGAAACTATTTTAAAAGACAAAATAAAAAAATTAAAATAATAATTTTTTTAAAAAATAAGATAACGACATACAAAGAAAATTATTTTTCATCATTTGATTGAAATTTTAGAAGTAATATATTTTTATTTAAAAAATTACAAAACGTATAACCAATTTCTTTTTGAAAAATCAAAAATAATTTTAATAACCAAACAGCCACTAGTATTGCTTTTTAAATTTCATTACTGTCTCAGAGATACTAGATTTGCCAACAAATTTCAGCTGCTTTAAACAGCCACGAAGGCTACCTGTCCACCAAGTTCCTCGGTAATTATTCTTCTTCCAGGAAGATCAGTCTCGGTGATGCTAACACCGTGATTTCTGGCGGCTTCACTCATGTCATCATGCTTCACAAAACCTCTCATCTCATTTCTGACAGCAGCCGATTGCATAGCCGAGGCGGCGGCTCCCTTCTGGACCTGCCCAAGCATGGTGTTTTCGGCCGTCTGCATCATCGCCGCGTCTCTCGGCGCCACCGTCTTCTGCGCAAGTTCGCCTTTGACAGAGAACACATCACCGTATTTGACGGGTTCTTCCGGCTTCTGTGGTTTTTCCTGCCTCATTTTGGAATCCTGAGGTCCAAAGTTTTGTAGTTTTCTTAGATTGGAAACAAGAAAGTACGGGGGGAAACAAGAAAGTACTGGGGTTATTATAATACGTGGATGGGACGAAAGATTTGGCCACTGTAGTTGCGAGAGTGAAACGTGGCGAAAACCCAGTGAGTCAGTTTTAGCATTTTATGACACGAGGCGGATTGTAGTGATGTTCTTGAATGCTTTTGTGTCCACAAGAGAGACCGTTGGAGAAGATAAACACACGTGGGTATTTCCGCATGAAGACGGTGGGCTTGGTCTTCAATTAATCGTCATGTTTATGTGATGTTAAAATAATTATCTCAAATTAAAATATTAAATTATTATTTATTATTCTTTTTTAAAGAAAATTCTGTAATTCGTACAAAAAAAAAAAATCATAGTTAGAGCCTAAGCCATCCCTCTTTTAACTCTTTAATGATAATATTAAGGTGGAGGTCTTTTCTCGCAAAAAAAATTATATTGGATCAAACGGTATGTCGTTTAGTAGATTTGTGCCTAATTCGAACACACTTACCCACGAAACCAAACACACATCTTTTCCCTTTTTATTAAAAGTATACCCTGACTGGAACACACCTACCAGCGAAACCAAACATACCGTCACTTTGTGAAATCAAACAATTTTCTCCTTGCATTACGCAAAACGCAGAAGACAGGAGCCCTGAGAGTAGTGGGAAACAAAGGGCCTGTAATGAATAACGTAAACGTAAGCATTGGAGGAGGGCCGCCACCAAAGCTACCGCCGGAATCAGCTCCCATATTCAGAGAAGGCATAGCTTTGACACTACCTCGATGGTCGGCTCTTCAGATGGCAGTAGATAATGAATGGGGCGGCCGTGGCTCTCGCGCCATAGCCGAACAGCTCGTCTCCGATATTTTCTCCTGGTTCTCCCAGTCCGAAGGTACTCGGCCCGACCCGAATATCAAGATTGCAACTTCTTCTTCTTTATCGTAGAATTTTATCAGGATCAAGATAGCTTATAATTTGTTTCGGTTTTGGGATGACTGTCTTTTATCAATCGATTGAACCGGTTTTGTTGTTAAAATTTGATAATTTGATTTATTAGCTTGCTTATTTGATGATAAATATAAGGTTTAGTTGGTAATTTTTTAGTTCTTATGACGTAGAAAAGGTTTGTTTCAGTTTTCTTTTCAGCCAGATAAAGTGGTCATTATAGCATTATGACTTTTTTCCGAAGATTTATTTCCAGAGACTAGCATCCTTAGTACAAGAATTCGACTTTCACATTACTGTGTTAATTTGAGTTTTTCTTAAGCTGCTTAAAACGCCAATTCTTTCTGTTAATACGAGATGCCACATGAATTGATATTGACTCGTTTTATCAGTTAAGTTGGTGTTTCTCATATTAATTTTGTGAATTCCATGTTTGATAGTAAATATTGCTATTCATGATGCTTTATTGGCTTTATAAAATGCTAATCTTTGTAAGCTCTATTTTGCAACCTGTTAGATTGGGTTAGTTTCGATTTTTCTGATGAAGATTTTATTTCTTTTTTATCAGAGGCACTTTATATTGATGATCTAGAGAACATTCTCGATGAAGCTATGCTTTCTCTCAACACCATGACTGAGGATGGGAGCGTAGAGGAGGTGTGCCTTCTCACATAGTGTTTAGTTTTGCACTGTAACTTCTCAATTAGCCAAACCCATGTAGTTGGAATTGTTTATCGTCAAATTGAGTGGCCATAATTTTGCTGGTTGCATCTTTGCCTCCTTGTAAATTGTGAACTTTCTCAATCATTGAATTTTGATGCAAGTCCTGGAAGTTGCTCTATGGATTATACTGTAGTTCCTTTTTCATAACCAAAAAAAGGGGATTTTATTTCTGTATCATGCTTCTCTGGTATGTTAGTAAACTTAAAATAATGCAGAATCTTCATCTGAAATTATGACTTTCAGATGTTTGTGCTGTTTTGCAGATGCAACATAGTGAATTATTCTTGTAAATGTTTTTGATATCTGATGGGATAATTGGTCTTAGCCTAGTTGGGCAAAAATTTGAATTTTCTAGGTGGAAATATAGCTCAGCGGTTTTCAGTGACATTTTGGCCAGTTCAAGCTGATTTCTCAATTGAGCTCTAGATTTTGCACTAGAATGATCTTGCACTTTTTGCTGCAATGACCGTGTTCATTCATGTTTATTCTTCTGCTAGCAGATAGCATATTTAGTTTTCTAGACAGTTTTTCTCTCTGATTCTTATTATTGTGCATTTTCTATGTCCCTTCACAGGTGTCAGAAAAATTAATGATAATGCATGAGGAATGCTTGGAAGGTAATTATCAGTCTATTGTAAAACTGAGGGAAACCCAGCCCCATGCAGTAGCTCCTTCTCATGTCAGACAGGTAACTATGGCTTAAACCTCTTTTCCATCATTTTCCTTTGTGAAGATGTACGCCGATATCAAACTTTGAACGGTAAATTTCATTATGTGATACTTTAACTGGTATCGCCTAAGGCTGGTTGATTGTCATGTGTTTTACACTAAGTCCTAGCATTTTATGCCTTTCAACTCTATGTTTAGTTTGCATTGACATGAATAAGGTTGGATCTTTAGAAAAAATTCTTAACTTATTTCTTGTTGGGTCTTTTCTACATGCCAGACTGCGAATGATGATAATGATGATGATAGCTCAGGTGATGATGATTTTGATGCATCAAACATGATGGTAGATACACCAGAATCAGTATCCAATTCAGAATTAAATCCAGCTAATGTACAGACTAGTGAGGCGAGGCACACTGAGATGGCAGCTGCAGCAGAAGATGGGTGGACAGTAGTTTCATCTAAACGAAAGTGTAAAAAGAATTAGGATGAACCTCTCTGTTTGCCTTGAATCCCTTGGGAATTACACAATTTCCCCGAGGGATCCACACAATACCCCTTCGTTCTTTCTCTCTCTCACATTGCATCTGTAGTATACGTGGTTCATCAGCCATTTTTGTTATGCTATTCTTTACTTTCGTCTTCCTCCAGTTGGGTTGATACAAAAAATTTTGTGGTCAAGGAATTTGCAGTTCTGATGATATATGTCATTCAGTATTCCATGAGTACTTTTGGAAAGGATGAAATTTTCAGTTTTAAACAACCCATAAAACCCGGAAATTATATATCCGATACTGCTATTTGCTGATGGAGCATAAAATCGTTGAATGGGCATCATAATAATTATATGGAAGCATGCCGGTGTGAGATCAATAAACAAAGTATCCAACATCGTCGCGAGCGTATGAATTTGTAACACACCACGGTAGGTTTCTGAGTGCGTATGATGCTTCAACGAGCAGATTACCCTCTCTTTTTTTCCAATTAAAATGGTATACAAATCACTGCCTAAAGCTTCCTAATTGCCGAGAATCCATCAACTACCCTACATCTTCTAGCGTTGCAGAGGAGGTGAGCCCTCCATTTTAGCTGGAAAATGGAAATGTTGTATCACAATCTTGAGCTTGTGATACGCTCATGAAGAAATGCTGCAACCTTGGAAGTGGTAAAGAACGAGCAAAGGTTGAAGCATTTCTTGAGTGTGTAGTAGAAGCTCAAGATTTTGATGGGAATGCATGCCCATTTTCAGCTGAATGGAGGGGCTCGCCTTCTGTGCTAGGTTATGGAATCTAGGAAATTCATGGCTTCTTGGCAATAGAAAGTTTTAAGTAGTGATTAGGAAGCTTTAAGTCATCATCTCTTCACCCTCAATTTCATACAAGATGTCCTAATTACAATATTATTACCAAAAAATTAGTTCATATGCAGTTCATCTTCACTGCACCTACTTCATCTCATTAAACCTGCAACTGCAACTACAGCCTTCCAAAATTTCTACTCTTCTCTAGCCACCATGCTCACCAATTTCATCAAATTCCCCTTCCTTCAACTCTCATTCTTCATCGTTTCCATCTCTTCAATCTTAGCCCAAATCATTCCCTCATACACTGGCCGCCAAGGTGAATGGAATCTTTTGCATGCAAGCATAGGCATTTCAGCCATGCACATCCAGCTTCTACATGACAACAAAGTAATCATGTTTGACCGTACAGATTTTGGCCAGTCCAACCTCTCCCTCTCCGGTGGCCGTTGCCGTTTTGACCCCTACGACATGGTTCTTCACACCGATTGCACTGCCCACTCCATCCTGTACGACATTTCCACCAATGCTTATCGGCCTCTAATGGTGAAAACAGACACTTGGTGTTCTTCTGGCGCGGTTCTGCCCAACGGTACCCTTGTCCAAACCGGCGGATTCAACGACGGTGACCATGTAGTTCGTACATTTACGCCGTGTGATGGTGATGAATGTGACTGGGTTGAATTCCCACAGTATTTATCAGAACGCAGATGGTATGCTACTAACCAGATATTGCCTGACGGTCGTATTATCATTGTTGGAGGAAGAAGACAGTTCAACTATGAGTTTTTCCCTCGTAATGGTGGAGATTTATCATCTTCTCGAACTTTTATGCTACCTTTTCTTCTTGAGACGAGAGATTACGGAGAAAACAATTTATATCCTTTTGTACACCTTTTGCCCGATGGAAACTTGTTCATCTTCGCTAATACAAGATCAATATTGCTAGATTACAACCAAAACCGGGTGTTAAAAGAATTTCCTGAAATCCCTGGTGGTGATCCACATAACTATCCAAGCTCAGGCTCATCGGTTCTACTTCCACTGGATGAAAACAACGACAGTGGTGTTGAAGCTGAGATCGTAATCTGCGGCGGTGCACCAAAGGACTCATTTGCGCAAGCGAGACATGGATACTTTCTACGTGCGCTTTCTACGTGCGGCAGGCTAATAGTTTCCCATGCAGACCCTAAATGGGTTATGGAAGAAATGCCATTACCAAGAGTGATGGGTGACATGTTACTTCTTCCCACCGGCGACGTGATCATCATCAACGGCGCAGAACAGGGAACTGCCGGATGGGAATTGGGCCGGAGCGCGATGACCCGACCGATCATCTACCGTCCATCTGAACAAGGTAATCTCAGATTTTCCGTCATGGCGCCGTCAACAAGGCCAAGAATGTACCATTCATCTGCTACATTATTAACAGATGGACGTGTACTAGTCGGCGGCAGCAATCCGCATGTTTACTATAACTTTACAAACGTTTTGTACCCAACAGACTTAAGCTTGGAGGCTTATTCGCCACCATATTTGTCAGCCGAATACGCACAGATAAGGCCTAAAATCTTGTCCTTAGATGAAACATTCAGATACGGCGCGACGTTTAGGGCGAGTTTTTCGGTGCCGGAGTATCTGTCAACGAGTGTTGTGTCAGTAAGACTCATTGCGCCATCTTTTACAACGCATTCTTTTGGAATGAGTCAGAGAATGGTGGTGTTGAAGCTGCTTGACGTTTCACATGCGACGTCTTATGTGTATGATCTGAGCGCCATCGCGCCATCAACAGCTGAGATTGCTCCTCCAGGATACTATTTGTTGTTTGTGGTGCATGCTGGCATACCAAGTTCTGGTACGTGGGTGAAGCTGGCGTGATGGGTGGTTTCAGACTCGCAGTGTCGTTTTTGTACTTCAGATAATTAAGTAGAGAAAACTTGGATTGTCTCTGGCCAGTCTGGTTATATATGAACGTAGTGATGGATGATTTCGAGTGAAATAACAGTTGGGACTTAAAAAAGCTTTATTTTCACTTTAAAAATAGTTTTCTGCACATTATTTAATATACAATTATTCTTATGAGTGCTATTTTGCCTAAATTTCCATGTAGAAATTCCTTTGGTTGAATGATTGTTTGATTCAACTGAAGAATAATGTATATAATTCATGAATAAGCCTGTTAATTAAGAGTATGAAAAGAACAACAGCTAACATCCGTCACTTGGATTGTATGCCTTTTTACCAGTAACTCACTAGTATTCATCGTTCACACAGCATTCCTTTCTTTGAGCAGATTATGCAAAATTAATTTGCTAACCACATCAATGAAAACCTGAATTTTGTCATTTACCTGTTCTTCTCATTGTTCAAACGTTCCTTTTCTAATTGCTCATCACTATCCACGGACAAACTGTTTCAGTTAAAATCAAAATAACAAAAGAAGATTCCCCAACAGCCAATGGAAACAGTTTCTGCAGGATAAATCCGGTCAGCATACAGCGCAAATCATTGTCTACTATAACTCAATACAAATTGACTCCATGGATTTGCTGTCACCAGAAGTAAAATGAGATAGCTGAAGATCAGAAGTCAATTGGTACAATGAGAAATAACCTGCAGGTTCAAATCCCTTTGGTTTAGTTTCATACAGTAAAAGAAGACAAGATACTTCAAGAAGGTACATGGAACTAGGCATTAAAGGCAAAAGAATTAATGCATCGACAGTCACTGTTATAGGCAATGAACTTACCTCTGATATCAACGGCTTAGCATGCTCTTCCCACTCAGTAGCCCACCTTGCAGACAAACCCATTTCCAGAGTACCATTCCTCAGCTTCTTCAGAGCCTCACATTCATCTGGAAAACCCTTGAAGAGCATCTGCACAGTCACAATAGAGGAAGATTTAAAATATCTGCCAAAACAATCTTCTTAGCACTCAGTGCAGTTGTAAGATAACACCTTTAATCACACATTATTCAACTTTAAATCATCAGTATACACTCTGCTGGTCAAACAAAATTACCAAGAGTTGGTCAGCTAGCTCTGAAGATGACGAAAAAAGGAGGCCGTTGTTCTCTACTTTAACAAGTTCTTCAATGCTTCACAAGGAAATGCAGCACCGTCATTATCAAGGGATTGCAGCATTAAAACAAAATATAGCATCTCTAAAGTATACATTGACATAAGTTACTGAAGAGATAAGACAAAGTTTTACCAGGAGTAGGAAGCAGCACAAACAGGCAGTCCACAACCGAACATGTCCACAACCTGGAAGCCAATATCAGAAATTTCATTGACTAACAAACAGTGAGGATTCCTTATGTAGGCAACAATTCCAGTTCTTTTATTTATTTTTAAACAGGAACACTATATAACTTCATTGACCTTCATGGGGAGGTCCAAGCCTGAAGATGAAGTATGCAGACAAACACCCAAATCTGCTGACCCTGTATATGGGGAAGATACTTAAATGAGCTAGTGGACAAAAAAGTAAAGAAGAACGCGAAGAGAATGAAAACATCCAAGATCATGAAAGAGGGTTTAGGCAGGGAAAGTAAAAATGGAAAAGGTAAAAGGCAACAAAGTGAGGACAAATGACCCACCGAGAAGCAACGGATAATCTTCAGCTGACAGCCACATAGTACGAAAAGCCACTCGCTTGAGGCGTAACCTCCTTATTTTCTCTTCATATTTTTCTTTATCAGGGCCTTTGCCTTCATAAAGAAAGAAAAAAGCAAAGTCAACAGGTGCCCATGTGAATCCAGACATTGCACAAGAGGAAGAGGAATAATTACCTGTAATGATGAACAACAACCTAGGGTACAAACATTGCTTCCTGTCAGATTCCTTCAAAAAATTCTGTTCATTGGTGGAATCATCTTCATTCAATATTGCTGCAACACGTCTATCATACATTACTGCTGCTTCCAAAAGAATGCCAAAATCTTCATCTGGAGTCCTGAAAAAAATGTCATTATCTAAAATGTATCACTCATCTCACCAAATTTATGTCATATAGCCCCAGAAATTGATGGATGCAATAGGAAGAAATGAATAAATGGCAAAAAAGAAAAGAAGCACAAAACAACAATCTTGACAGGAAAAACAAAAGCAACAGGCGTAGCATGCACATTTCTTGAGTGTTAACATTAGTAACAAACTCATGAAGGACAAACTTACCAACTTGTACTGCTTACAACAAGAGCTGGTCTGTTTGGCTTCAAGAAAACATCAGTGCCTGCCTGAGTCATAAACAGATTCTCATCTGTGTTGTGGCTCTCCATTCCTGAAAGTAAAAGTATTAGAGTAACAGAGATGTTCTATTATGTCGAAGTAGGAAAAAAATTATTCATTGGTCAAACTCACCATTACTGACACAATCTTGAGCACCCAGAGGCTGACATAGATTCTTGTCCAATCTACAGAATAACTATAAGTGGTCCACATTCATATCTATTCTTTGATTCAATTTTTTTTTTTTTGGATTAAATATTTGCACAGAAACATATAATTTACCTTATGCTTCTCCTCAAGTGTTGTTGGATGGAAAAACTCAGGAGGCTGATCATATAATACAGCAGCTCTACCAATTTTTGAACAGGGAATACAAAATTCAGTCAGAATACATCACAATAAGTAATAAAGTGGAATAAATTTGTAACTTTTCAAGCAGACCCTCTTACTTAATTTCCCAGTTCTGAGACAATTCATGTTGCATTGCTTGTGTTACACAAAGAGAACCATTCGCCATCTTCCCATAACGCTTCTCAAACCTAAAATAAGAAAAGTCATAACAGCCACACAGCTATAATAACACTGCATAAAGAAAAGTGAAACTTAATCAACTTTATTGGTACCAGCGATATACTGAGACAAAGCAACTACTTCTTCCAAGTGACAAACTAAGCAATGTATATCCAAAATTATGCCAATCAACGATAAAGGCAGACCGTCTCAGTGAACTTGCCCATTTTACGGCCACCAAGGTTGGAACAGAAGGGGGATTCTACATAAGCAAAACACCATGAAAGAGTGAGAGATCATAGCAATTTTCTTATTTGGGATGTCACAGGTTGGGGTAGAAACAACATAGGAAAAGTGAACAGGTTACAAATCACACTAAAAAATTTATCCTTAAAATTACAGAGAAAACAAGAAATTTTTGTTAGAAATATGGTAGAACATGGTTTCTAGAGGACCTGTCAATTTGAAACCGTAGTTGGTTCAAACTGATTTAGAGAAAAAGGATCTATAAGTCATTTTCCTCCAAAATATGAATTATAGCAGTAAGCTGGAACATGACGGAACTTATGTTATATTACATTCTCTTACAAACAAAGAAGATGTTATTTACATGAAAAGCATTTCCTATAACTAGCTTAAATTGAAACAGACTGGGACTAAAATGAGCAAAGGATGAATGTCAAATTAGAAATAAATGTACAAAGAAAGTGATTAGACACCAAGACATGATAACCACAAATGAGTTACACTCAATTCATTGAATTTCCTCAAGGAAATTATAAACTCACCTGCACTATAAATACATCAGGAGAATATATTTTTACACAGAGAAACCACAGAAGCATGAGAAACTGAATCAAAGGCTTGAGCAGAAGCAGTATGGGCCGAAGCATTTTAGGCAAGCCTTGAGGGACTGTTGGCCACTGGGTCTGCAATTTTTTAGTGGAGGGAAACAAATTACACCATAAATTGATAAATCAGGATTCAAGGAGCCTTGCCATTACAAGATTTCATGATGTAATTACCATTGTATGGATATGAATAGATGGATGCTCTAGAATAGCAGTATGGGGATTGGAACCTGTTCAAACATTCAGAGCAGTTTACAATATTACATTTGGTTACTCTCCAACAAAACTAAAAGCATTTACAAATAACTTATCAAGTGAGTTTCAAACAACCAAATTTAGTTAACTGTAATTGACGAGACATAATTAACAAATCTACATAAACACACAGCGGAACACTTGATGCAATATTCCTTTTCATGTTGATGCACCATGAGTACAGTCAAGAGGAGAAAACTATTACATAGAATACATTATCTTATATAAGAAGGCATACCTCCATAAGCAACAATGTCAACCTCTAGAGACATCTGCAAGACAAATCAAAACACATGATCAATCACAGGAGATCTATAAATAATGGGAATTAAATGAAAACAACAGAATAGTTGCACCAGAGAATGAATTAAAAACTAGTCTTAAACAGGCAGTATTGAACAAGCTTCATGAACAACAAAAGTATTTATAATCTCATATACGTTATAGAAAATGGTAAGCACTATTGATAATCACGCTTTGCAAAAGCAGAATATAAAAAGTGTAATCAATTCAGATAACCATTATGTTCTAGGAAAAAAAATAAATTAAGACAAAGAACCATAGCCTAAGCAGAAAAATAAATTTACGAGATCATCATATGTATGTATGTATGCGATGAAATTACCTGACGGGCCAGAGAAAGAGAATGATACTGCATACGAGGACTGCGGCCGAGATCTCCAAGAACCACCACGCAAGCTCTGCCCCTTCTTCCCATCGTTTTCTCTCGGCTTTGCTCTTCGATCCGTCCGTTATTGCATTCAAACTTTAATTTTCGGCCGTAATTGACAGAGGAAACAACACTCATCCAAAGAGGAAATAAAACGGAAGGAGAAAACTCCCGATCATGCAGAGTGAAATTCCAAACAACAGTTAATTGGTGTAATTTAAGACGATTTGCACTGTTGTCTTCTAAGCTGTCGACCAAATTGAATCTGGTAATTTTCTCGTTATCGTCGAGAATTCTGGCCACCGAATGAATCTCTGGTGCTGTAATGCAGAGAACTCTGTTTTTAGCTGTGCATTTCAAGTCATCGCCGCTTAATAAAATAAAATTAAAAAAAAAAATGTTATCTGATCGAATGAAACGCTCAAATGCAACAATAACAATTTTACGACATGTCATTTTTATTAATATTCATCATACGAAATGTCATTCATCTACATTTAGTGCTCTGTTTCCATTATTCTTCTCTGGGCCGATGAGCCCTCCGGCCATTCCAGTCATGTCGTTACTAGTTACTTGGGCCTCCAGCCCAGAGCCTCCCACTTGGGCCTGCAACCTAACGCAAAAATCTTTCTTTTAAAAGCATATTAAAAGTACAAATCACAGTAATACATATTTATCATGCTAATTTTAATAATCCTACGTGTCACCATTACGTGGATTGCCACGTACCCCTCTCGTTCTGCCACCGTGTGGCATTCTCATTGGTTGCGCCTTACATGTCCACCATCAAACCTTTGCGTGCTTGTTGCATTGATGTCGTTTTCGTAATTAAAAGATAGTTGAAGGTTATTTGTTTAGTGGTCAGCATAGTGTATACAGTTTTATACCGGCCGCGTTAAGTTTTTCCCTCCGTAATACTTTCTTCTCCCTTGACCTCTCAGAGCGTAACGAAACAGAGAAAGAGAGAGAAAGTGAGAGAAAATTAGAGAGAAATCTGAATAAAGTGAGAGATAGTAGAGAAACTGACAGCGAGTGAGGAACTGTACATAGAGATAGAGTAGGAGAGATGAAAAACATCTTCAAGAAGCTCCACAAAGGCAGCAACCACGAGCCGAATCGGACGAATGAAAACCTAGCTTCAACATCATGTGACACTGATCAAAACCGCACATCATCGTCAAACGCTGCCCCGGTGAGTCCACCGGCGCCAGTATCATCAGCATCATCGCCAGCTCCCGTGTCGTCAGCCAGTCGAACGGATTACATCACGTCCGAGGAGGAGTTTCAAGTGCAGCTGGCGATGGCGATCAGTGCGTCATCGTCAAATTCCGATGATTTTTCAGAGAAGGATCCGATCCGGGCAGCCACGCTGTTTAGTTTGGACAATAATAGTTATCCGAGGAGTGATTTGGGAAGGAATAAGGCTGACGTGGCAGCAGAGGTTTTGTCGAGGCAGTATTGGGTAATTTTTTTGGATTACAATTTTAGTGAATTCGGCTGTCTTTTAGAGTTTCAGTATCGAGTGTAGATAATTAACTTGATTTGAGCACTTTTACCTTGGGTTCGTCATCTATATTTTATCAACGATTGAATTAGGTAAACCTGGAAATTGTAGTGAATAAGTTTGAATTGGCACTATTTCTGTGGTTTTGGCTAGTGATATTGACTTTATTTTATCTGTTCCCGGTTTGATGTTGATTAGGGCAATTTACTTTGCGTCAGGCCTGCATGCGGTGAAATGTCAAGAATTTGCATGAATTGCATTGTTTTGTTTGGCGTTTGGTAGTTGATATCAGGCCTCTCTGCGTTTGATTTCAGGTTCATGTTCATTATGGAAATTAAGACTTCATTGACAGTTAAATTAGGGAAAATATGCTAAACTGCCGTTGGTTTTGGATGTAGTTGCTAATTTAGTTTTTTGCCTTACCTTTGTAATGGACATCTCTAAATGTTTTTGGGTATTTATGCCTAATTTTGTTCTGCTGGTGTATGCTGCTCTAATGATAATATAAATGTTCTTGTAGTTCTGTACTGCTTGACTTGCAGTTGGTTTTTTGTTTCACTAGGAGTACAATGTTCTTGACTATGAGCAGAAGGTGGTGGATGGATTTCATGACGTGTATGGACTCTCCGCAGATTCAGCAACCCAAGGAAAATTGCCATCTCTTGCACATCTTGAATCAAATCTTGGCAGTTCTGGGTTTGAAGTTGTAATAGTTAATCAAAAAATTGATCATGCCTTGGAAGAATTAGTTCAGGTTGCACAGTGCATTGCATTAGATTTGCCTGCTAGTGGTGTTGGTCTTTTGGTACAACGACTTGCTGACCTTGTCACTGGGCATATGGGTGGCCCAGTAAAGGATGCTAATATAATGTTGGCCAGGTGGATGGAAAGAAGCACAGAATTGAGGAGATCTATTCACACGAGTGTGCTGCCAATTGGGTCCATAAATATAGGCCTTTCTCGACATCGTGCTTTGCTTTTCAAGGTTAGCTGTTCCCAGTAGGCCTATTTAATCTAATCAAGCTTCCTGAGCTGTCCTCATTATAAGAACTTGAACCAAGATTTATATGTTATGTTTAGAATATATGTGGATTCTTTTTAAAACTTTTCCTTTCTAACTTATGTAACACTCAGAGCATGGTATTGAACCATGCTTATTTGAGCATTGCTTGTCTTAGTTTGGGGATTTCTTGCATCTCATGCCCCATCTCTATTTCAAAAAAGGATACTTGTGTATCTTTTGGGGATAACTTAAAAGTTTAAAGCTTCCAAATATTTGGAAATTTTAAAATCTTGGTTTGATACTTTATGTTGCTCTAATTTGTGATGTGAATATCCAATGCCATTCCTCCAGTATTTCATAAATACCCAATGCCATTCCTCCAGTATTCGTAAATATCCAATGTCATGCCTCTGGTTTTTTGTCCTATGTATGGAATTGTGTAGAAGAAAGTATTTGCTGGAAGCAAATATTTCATCTATTTCTGTTTTATGAACTCCTAAATCAATTGATATTTTTCTCAGGGTCATTCGATGATCTTACTAGGTTATCAAACTCTATGGCTGTCGAAATCTGTCTCCGTGTGTGTGTGTGTGTGTGAAACTGTACCTTTGAGTATCTACCTTATTTGTTTGCTTGGATGTAGGTATTGGCTGACAGTGTAAGGTTACCTTGTAGACTTGTAAAGGGTAGCCATTACACTGGTGTGGAGGACGATGCTGTCAACATAATAAAGCTAGAGGATGAAAGGTTTGCCATGTTTTTAATTACTGTGTTTACATGTTTTAATTTCTTTAACTTTGTAGTATTTATATTTTTTTTTTTGGTAAATACTTAGTATTTCTGAAAATATAGTATTATCAACATAATGTTATTGTTATTCACTGCTGGAGGAAAAGTGCAACTCCTCTCAATACTTAGTTATGTGAATGCATACATGCGATTTTGCAACATAACTATGTTATTGTTCTGTGAAGTTCTAATATATGTGTTTCTGCTTCCAGGGAAGTTTTGGTTGATCTCATGGCAGCTCCTGGGACACTTATTCCTGCAGATATTTTAAGTGCAAAGGATACTGCCTTTAAGCCATATAACCCTATAATAAGTAAAATCCCCCCTGTCCGGTCCTCTAACGACTCTGGACCTGTTTACTCAAAACCGAAGCCTTTACTTGGTGAAGGTAGAAGTCAAAACCCTACAGTGAATGGTAGCTTGCCTCTGAATGACGGTTCCAGTTCTAAAAAGGCAGAATCCTTACCTTTAGTCCCTGGTCCTAGTAATGAATCTGCTGCTGGTTCTTCTGGAACATCTAGTAGAGTGACTCCCAATCAATTAGACCATCTTTCCTCATCGGCCATTGGGACTTCTCTATATAAAGGTGGTCGTGGGCCCAATGCAGTTGGTGATGGTGTGAGGATGAATGTCAATGTCATTCCATATGGTCATACTGGTCAGGAGGACTCTAAAGGTCTTTTTGCAGATCTCAATCCATTTCAGATAAAAGGAACTGGCAAAACTCTCATGTATAACAAGCCTGCAGAGAGTAAAATAGAAGAGTTTCAGAGGCACAGAAATAACCCTGTTTCTGGTCGACCACCTGTACCGATGATGTGGAAGAATCAACATCCTTACAATGAAATCCCTAGAAAAAAAGAGTATGGTGGTTATATGGAGGGCATCTTACCTAAAATTAACCGTGAACCTAATAATTATAATCTGTCAACGTCAGCTTCCTCCAGCTCTGCATCTGAAAAGTTTTTTGCTCATGGTTTCAAGTCA
Organism: Khaya senegalensis; assembly: GCA_032402905.1. NCBI lineage: Eukaryota > Viridiplantae > Streptophyta > Magnoliopsida > Sapindales > Meliaceae > Khaya > Khaya senegalensis. The sequence goes on along the minus strand of CP135554.1, from coordinate 727,053 downwards.
CTGAATGATGCAAATCAGTCAAGTAAAGATAGTGATCCCAAGAGTGGTTTCTGTGGTAATGGCCCATTGTTGGCCTCTGGCACAAATCAGTTAAATGGGTCACCTTTGGTTGAAGATTTGAGCTGTAATACAAAGGAAGAAAATCCAAGGAGTGGGGAGGATGTTGAAATTGGTTACCTCGACCGCAGAAAGTGCACACATGACAGATTTATGGGAACCAATCTGAAACTGAAGGATCTGGAAAGTCCAAGCTCATCTGTTGATTCCAGCACAAGCAGGGTTGATCCAATCTTTGATGATGTTGATGTGAGTGAATGTGAAATTCCATGGGAAGACTTGGTTCTTGGTGAAAGGATTGGACTAGGTGGGGCATATTGTTTATCATGGTTCTTTACATTGTTCAGCAATCTTGGTTTAGTTGTCACTGAGATTATTTTATCAATTAACTTTTCTAAGTAGTGGTGAATTTCCTTTGCTTGAGGTTAAAGTTGATAACATTATGGTGGTCATCCTGTTGATTTTATAATTTGTAATTAGTTTTTAGGAGTTGTCATGGTGTTTCTATTGCATTTGTATTTCTGCATGGTTTAATTGCACTTGGAGTACTCTATTTCATTATTTATTTATTTATTTTGTGTGTATGTGTGTGTACAGGTTCATATGGAGAGGTCTACCATGCTGATTGGAATGGCACGGTTAGTTCCATAGACCCTCTTTCTTTATGTGAATTGTCTCCCTTTCTAATTTATCAATATGTATCGGCTGGTCAAGTATTGCTCTGATATCATTGATGTTTGGGATTTTCATTTATATATGTTTGGGATTATCATTTATATTAATAAATTCTTTAGCAGAGCCATTATGTTAGGGTAAGATTGCCTGTTTATAGTAAATAATATTGGAGAGATTTCAAAAGAAAAGGTAAAAACAAATAAAGTAGTTTCTAATTGTGGGCTGTTGAATTGTTGTTGAGCAATAGGAGGTTGCGGTGAAGAAGTTCTTAGACCAGGATTTCTCAGGTGCTGCTTTAGCTGAGTTCAGAAGAGAAGTAAGTATCGAGTTAGCCTTCTGGATGTAGATCTTTCATTAATCTTTACCTTTTCTCTGTACATAAAAGTGTATAAAACAATGGTTTATTTGTCCATGGTCACGGCAGTAAACTTCCTGTCAGTGTAGAATTATTGTCTCTAGATTTGATTTTGTTCTGTAATGTAGGTGAAGATAATGCAAAGATTGCGGCATCCAAATGTTGTTCTTTTTATGGGAGCTGTTACCCGTCCTCCAAATCTCTCTATCATTACTGAGTTTCTTCCAAGGTATAATCATGTGCCTTCATCATGTCATCTATCTTCCTACTGAGATGAATTTTTGCGAGCCAGCAGAGTCCAATATATGATGCCAGCAGTTCTTTCTGATTGCTCCCACTTGCACATACCTTTTTGTGCAGCATGCATCACATGCTCTTTGTTAACCTCTTACCTTGTCTATGACGTTTAATTTTCCAGAGGAAGCTTATTTCGGATTCTTCATCGTCCTCATTGTCAAATTGATGAGAAGCGTAGAATAAAGATGGCTCTTGATGTGGTATGTGACCAACTAAGTCAGCATTTCCTCCGTCAGTATTAAATATTTTTAACAAGCCTCAAATATGTTATTATTGTGCAGGCAAGGGGTATGAACTGCTTACATAGCAGTTCCCCGACAATTGTCCACCGAGATTTGAAGTCACCAAATCTTTTGGTTGATAAAAACTGGAATGTCAAGGTATATATGCCCCCAATTTGCCCCCATTTCTTACTTTTCTGAACAAATAATACATCTTTTTGTTTCTTTTCATTACACTCTTTATTATCCTTTTTCCACTATGACTAAAGTTGCGAAAATATACAAGATATTTCCTTCATGTTAATTTGGTAGGGTCAGCTTGGCTGTTGACTTGCAAAATTTTTCATTATGTAGACTTATTTTACTTATTAGTTATACGTTTTAATACTCCAGTCTAGATTTTAGTTCCAATACATGAATTGCAATTGACTTGTCATAGTTTATGGAATCATTGATCAATGTCCTACTTTTACTTCAAAGCTACTCTTAGGTTCTATGTGTGATTTGAAAGCAACATGTTAGAAAACTCTCTCAACATCTTTTCATTTCTCTTGCCTTCTTCTAACCCTTTTTTTTTCCTTCTAATGCTTTTTCCTGCTGGGTTAAGGCAGGATGATTGCTACACCTACTTAAGATTGTGAGCCAAGCTAAGCTGACCAATTTTTTGTTTCACAAATTTAAGCTGCATTTTGGGTTGTGGATTAAAGAATCTCTAAACATATGATTGATGAGTTGAGCTTGAGATTTTTATTTGTAACTTTTTGTTCTAATGGGTACCATATGGCTGGAAATTTATAAATTGAGCTTTGGTTTTTATCAGCAGCCTATTGCTCTGGTAGATATCATTACGAATGGATTCCTTGAGAGTTGAAAGCAGAACCAATTTAAACAAATTATGTTAACATGCTTTTGGAATTCATTTTTTTTTTTATGTATACATCTTTAAAATTGTTAACTACACAGGTTAGTGATTTTGGGTTGTCACGCTTGAAGCACAACACCTTTTTGTCATCCAAGTCAACCGCGGGAACGGTAAGGATTAGAGACTTAGTTTATTCTTTTACATGGCTCTTTTGCAAAAGTTAAATATGCTGCATGTATCTTATCCCTCATCTATCTGATTGAGTCATCTTTGATGCGTCAGCCTGAGTGGATGGCACCAGAAGTTCTTCGCAATGAGCCCTCTAATGAAAAGTGAGTTGCTATATTTCCATTTGGCAATTTGGGCAGCACTTAGCTGTTCTGACATAGCAAGAGCCAGTTGTCCTTTTCTTCTGTTTACTTTATCGATGTCTCTCAATCTTTTTGTTTCTATAGTATAATATTGAAATCTAGGAGTAAGGAAAATTTTATCCTAAAGAAGTGACAGCTGATGGATATGTCAGATAATTTAAAATCCATTCTCACTTGGCTAATTGCTTTAGTGTTGAGCATTTAGATTGCTTCAGAGTGTCATTGGCAAACAACAGAAACATGTTTTCTTTTTGACAGATGCCTTAAATGCCATGCCTATGATAAGTTGCCCTTCAATAATTTTCTTTAGAATTCTGTGTAAGCGAAGGCCAACTGTGGCTTGCTGCTAAACAATAATAAAGTCGAAATGGACAGCTCGGTATTATACGTTATGCTATAGCAACAGCGCCATGTGGATTGTAAGCTGCTTGTATCCTAGCTGAATTTATCGAACACCTAACTGTAAATATCTTGTGTTGGATGTACAGGTGTGATGTTTATAGCTTTGGGGTCATTCTCTGGGAGCTTGCAACTCTGAAATTGCCTTGGAGTGGAATGAATCCAATGCAAGTGGTGGGTGCAGTTGGTTTCCAGAATCGTCGTCTTGATATCCATAAGGAAGTTGATCCTGTAGTTGCAAGGATAATTTGGGAATGCTGGCAGACGTAAGTCCAATAAGTTTTTAAACAATAAAAAGCCTTAATTTTTTATTTTCTCAGTACTCTGAATATAGTTTAATTTACTCCTCCTCACCTCTTTTTGCTCAGTGATCCAAACTTGCGTCCATCATTTGCACAGCTCACAGTAGCTCTGAAAGCCTTGCAGCGGCTTGCCATCCCTTCACATCCGGACCTGCCAAGCTCACCTCTCCCACAAGAGATTTCAGTAAATTCTACACCTTGAAACTTCTCAGTTTGTCAATTGTGAATAAAGAGACAATTCTGCTTCTCTCTCGGAGTGAGTTTAGTATAACAATGTCCAAAACAGGGGAAAAAGAAGGGTAGAAAAATATAGAAAAAACTTGGTAGGCCAAACTTTTGTGTTTGGTAATGTATGTGTTGCTGCTGCTGCCCAAAAGATGGCAACAACGATTTTGTATAGTGCATTGTCCATAGTGTGTCCAAAGGCACTAAAACTTTGTAATTTGTATATGTCAATACCGTTGACAACACGAAATGAAACTGTAATTACTTAATAGAATCCAATGTGGTGTGATTACAATTTAAAAAAAAATTGTGTAATTGTTAATTTGGCGAATGAATAATGCCTATGAAGTTTGCTGTTTGTGCCCTGGCTAGAAGTATTAGACAGCTTTAGTCTTGACAAAAATAAAAGCAATTGAAGACAAAGAAACACAAGAAAGATTTTATTTCAGAGGGTTAATCTGGTTAGTAATGGTAAAAGCCTTGTCAGCTTTCAAGAAGCCGAACACTTCAATAGCTATTACTTCTTCAGAAGACCTTTTAAAACCCCAGCTTTCTCTCGCACCTTTTGTGAAGCTTTGTTTTCCGTTAAAATAAAAACATACCTTCAATCCTGTCCAAATACTTCCAACTCCTTGAATGCGTATGAAACAGCCATTTTAACTGCTTCTGCTGCTATGCTTTCCAGTATTTTGCGGCTATTGCATGTCCAATCTCTCCCCTGCGTGGATCCTTCCCGATACCGGGAATCAGGAAAATTTACCCAATTGGACGGTCTGTGATACCAATAGCTCTTTACCAAGGACCCGATTACCCCCTCAAGGAACTCCATGGCATCATCCCTTGACGTGAATGTGTCCCATCTACAATACCTTGCAAAATTTTCATCCCCTGCCCATTCCATAAAATCATCCACATCGGAGATTTCGAAGGGCCAGAGAGTGATTTCTGCAGTTCTCAACATGATGCTATGCTCTCAGTGATTAGAATCACAATTGCACAATTATGAGAGCTGAAGTCGAGGCTCAAATTTATAGCCAGCCGTAGGAAGTAGTTCATTATATGTTTTTTCACAATACAATAACATTACTGTCTCTTACGCCTTTTTTGGCAAATTTCTCAAGTAGGCGGGTCACCTCCGATAATACCCATTCCATTACACCAACAGTTGATTAATTTGGAATAGTTCAAGAGCTTCACAAAAATAATGCCCATCGGTAAACTACAGAGCAGCAGGTAATATACATATATTAGATTTGGTACATAATTGGCAATACAAAATGAGTGGTTGTAAATTATACATATCAATTAAGGTGGGATTTTTGTTCAATACTGAAATCTGTTGATAAAAAACTATAAATGTACAAATCTCTTATGCTCCCCTTAAGATAGCTATATTTCCTTAGATGACCCTCTTGAACAAACCCAGCTTTCTCTAACACCCTCTGGGAAGCCTTGTTTTCTACATCAACCATAGCTTGTAATCTTAGCACCTCAGGTAAGTCCTTGAAAACTTGGTCAACGGCAATTTTCACTGCCCTGGTGGCAATCCCCTGGCCCCAGTATTTCACAGCTACTGCGTACCCAATATCAGCCCTACACCTGTCGTCACCTGAACCGGGGAAGATCGAAACGAATCCGATCGAAAGGTCATCGATGCATATGGATTTACGCCAAGGGTGGGGGATACAAACATCCTTTATAAAGGTTAAAGCTTCTTCCTTGGATGTAAAAGTATTCCATCTGAGGGATCTTGTTACTTGATGATCGCCAGCCCATAACATGAAATCATCTACGTCCGTCGACTTGAATGGACGGAGGTTGATCCTCGATAAATCAACCTTCATTTTATGAGAGTAACTATGATGATAAAAACTGACCTAAGCTAGTGGGATTTGAGGGATTAACAAAGATTGAACAGACCAACTTTAGAATATTGAATGGACCCACATTTTACATCTATCTCCCTAGGTATCAACCCTACACCTGTCATGATTAATCGGGAAGCAATAGTCAGACGGCCTTACGACTTTCGTTGGAAATTCGTAAAACTTGTTATCATACGTATTGGGTAGGGGCCGCGCGAACGCAGGCCCCCACTGTCACAAATTATGACGTAGGCTCTGCCACGTTGGGCAGACCTTAGGCAGGTGCCCCTCCTCAGTGCAATGGAGGTCACCAACCTAGGCCGTGGGCCTTCTTGATCACCCATTGACCCCGTCCAGGTAAGTATGTTGGGTTGTCGCTTCACATCCATTTTTATAGCCACACTCAGAGCCGCACTATTGTGCCTCCTCGGTATGGGATAGAAACAGGTTTTCGTACCTTGTCTTGTCATAATCAAGAGAGCAGTTGTGTAGATTGTCAAATCTAATGAAAAAAAAATTATCAAATCCATTTGCCTTACAGACGATCTTATATGCAAGAAAACATCGACATTATTCGACAAAATAGAGACAACTGTTTATAAACTGCAATAAAACTTACTAATTCACCAAAATGATTCAATGAAAATCCTAGAATTAGAAATCTATCCGTATCAATATGAACTAGCCGAATTTACTTCCGTCCATCTGATCATTCAGCTTCATCAGTGACAGGCTGTGGCATTTCTGGATTGTCTTCTGCTTGAAATGGTTGGCCCCATGCCCCGGTGTTGAATTCATTATTTGAGTTTTGTTCTGGTTTCGGCACTTCATCTGGATAGTCTTTCCTTACAGGAGCAGGGCAGGCCTGGCTGGAGTTTTTGCCACAACCACGCCACAAAAGTTCGCTCCAATGAGGGTCCTGCCATGGACGAAATTTTTAAACATTTATATGCCACGCTGCCTTCTTGATCATCAGATTGTACATGAGTGGACAACATAAATGGCCTTAATAGACACTGTTAATTATGGCAGAAAATGGACCGTGCTTCAGATAATAGGCTGATGAAGAATGCTAAATCAAACCAATTGAGTAATACTACGATAAGCAAGGATATTAAATCATAGCATTAGCAATAGTAGACATGAGCCTGACAAACTACGTGCGGATTCCCAATAACAATAAGAAGCGACCTGGCACGTGTAATTGCAACATTAAATCTCCTTGGATTGCTAAGGAATACCAGACAACAGGTTCGGTCGAATCCAGTGTGTTTGATTGTTGATCTGACAGTTGATACAATGATAACCTCTCACTCTTGTCCTTGAAATTGTTCAACAGTCCCAACCTTAACATCTGGCAAAAGAATCCCAGATCCCCACCCCGACACCTCCTCCCTCATCTCTCCCCCACCCCAGCCCACACAACCCCCCCACCGCCCACAACAAAAGAAGAGCATTCAACCCTGATAGCTTAACCGATGAGCAATAATACTTACCTCCAAATGCAGCCCTTCCATAACAAGCAACGTACTGAAGAAAGTAAAATGATTCTTCCTCACTATACCTCTACTAGAACTCCATGGACTTGCTTATTCGCTACCACCCACAACAAAAGAAGAGCATTGCCACCACCCACAACAAAAGAAGAGCATTCAACCCTGATAGCTTAACTGATGAGCAATAATACTTACCTCCAAATGCAGATCTTCCATAACAAGCAATGTACTGAAGAAAGTAAAATGATTCTTCCTTACTATACCTCTACTCGAACTCCAGGGACTTGCTTTTTCGCCACCAGCTCTTGAATGTCTTTTGGGTTGGAAATTCGGGAGACTATACTTGAAACCTTGTGCCGATGCTCTAGCAGGACGCGAGGAAACATGTTCATCTACAGTGAACTGCTTTTTTCCTTGGCACTCTTGAGTATGGCCGGTTAGAAGCCAGAGACTGTGAGACATTGTCTCCAGCCAATAAGAACACCACACGTTCAATTCTATCATCCCCTGAATCAAAGTACACCACAGGTGTGCAAACCCATGTCCTTCAGTTTGCAGGATAACCAAACGGTTAGAGTCTTGAGAGTTTGAAGCACTCTGTACTCA
>CP135554.1:693822-706485 GCA_032402905.1 Khaya senegalensis | reverse complement strand
ACCAAAATAATTTAAATTAATAATAAAAAATAAATTAATTAAATTTAAATTTAAAATATTAATATAATTATAATACCTAATTTAATTAAAAAATTATAAGATGCTAATTTTTTTTTTTTATAAAATTTATTAATATACAATATTAATAAATTAAACATTTATATTATTTTATAAAAATTATAACTTTTTTCTTAATACTTGATTAATAATTTATAACATTATATAATTTATACTAATTTATTTTTTTAATCACCAAATAAATATAAAACATGCATAAAAATTATATTGCACCCTAACTACTAATATCATGGTGGCCTTAATTAAAAATTGGATAATGCATGTGTGTGATGCATTGATTAATAAATCAGAAGGTGTTTACTTTTATTTATTTGTTTTTAAAAAATTTTCAAATGAAAAATTAATAAATTTCGTAAAATATTAATACAAATTTATCATAATGGATAATTATTGACATCTTGTATTCGTGTTGTATATTTAATTAAATAAATAAATATTTAGGTATAATTTGTAAAATTCAATTGATGGATAACTTGACTATTTTGATAGTCAAGCAGTCAACTTCTAGATTAGTTCACTATTTAGAATTATTATTTCTAAAAAACGAGTTTTGAATTCTTGAATCTGATATTCCATTCTTGGGTCGCCACTTGCTTACCAACCCACAAAACAAACAAATAATGAGAATGAAATTGGGAGAAGACCAAAAGTTTCCCTTTTAAACAACCATCCTTATTGGGCTTGTTTTGGGCCAATGGAAAATAAGCCCAAAACAATTTGTTGGGCTAATGGACCTTATACAGCAAGAGGCCCAATAGTATCGAATAGAGATATCTGATTTTTTTTTTTAAAAAAAAAATATTTTTTTTAAATATTTCCATCCAGTGATTCCATAATAATTCATTTGTTTATTTTTATAATTAATAAAAAAATTATAGATACCAAAAATAGTTGAACATAAAAGAAAGATAAAACATCATGAGATTAGATGTTCAATTGCTAAGATAGTGTAAACAAGCAAGGGGAATGGGAATGGGAATGGGAATGAAATTAAAGGAGTTAAAAATGATAATCATTTTGTTTGCAAAATGCCAATGTCAACATCAAGTTAGGGGTTCCATTTTATAAAATGGACATGGGTGTCTTTATGTATGCTTGGGTAGTGTTTGCTTATTTCGCCCGTCTCTTTCTTTCCATAGGCCATTCTCTTTCACTATCTCCCTAGGCCTATATACTATTATTAATTAAGATTGCCAATGTTGTTTGGAAGTTTGTTTAGGTTCAAAGAAACCATAATTACCGTCATAATCATTTATCATTATGAATTATTGTTTGTATTTAATGACAATTATCTATGCCCCCTTTTCACTCTAATTACTCAAGCATTCCTCTGTTCATCTATCTGTGACTTTTCATTACAAAAAGCCCCTTGTTTTATTGTACTGTTTCTCGCTCGCACTAATCCACTCCAATTCAATTCAATGGAATATTCCTAATCTATATTGCTTGCTTGCTTGCTTAAAACTAGTTAGTGATTCTGAGTTAAGATTGTAAACAAAAGCTGTCAATCACTATTCGTGTCCCAATTCTATGACTAATGACTCCATTCCATCTGTGTAAAAGCTAAAATATAATAATTGTAATTTTATAGCTTTTTTATATAATAATAAAAAATAATAATTTGCCACGCAAGCAAGTAAAGCGGTGGGGGGCCCATGTGATGTGATCACGTGGGGGCATGCAAAGTTTTCGAGTACCATCTCTAAATCACCAACCGTTTGATTAATTTTTGATGCAATCATTTTGGGTTTCAATTTTCATAAAACGTCAACTCGTGGTACACACCTTTTTATCCAGCCAAAGAAGGAAGTGCTGGTGCATGTGTTTTGAAACCACTATTTTGAGAAAGTGGTTTTCTAGCTGCGCCGTTGTTTCCCAACAATACTTGCTTCCATGTTCGTGCAACCCTATGCTATCCTTAGCTAACCTATACATCCGACGTAAGCCAGGGTTTCCAGGCATCGTTCCCTCTCACTCCATGCCTGCCATGCATGCATGCATCCGTGCATATGCATTTGTGTAATAACAACATCTGGATCCCTTAATTTTTTAACTTTTACACATAAGAGAATTGTTTTACTAGCCTTAACAAATAGGTCCCATCTCCTAATTGAATAACAGAAATACCCTTTCACTTTAAGTTCGATATTTATGATATTACGATGGTTCAAATTTAATATTATAAAGGCATTTTCGTTACTTCGATGTAAGTCAATCATAGACCTACTATTTGTTATGAAAGAAAAACTATACCTCTACCTGTAAAAGAATAAGAATACAAGGACCTGTATGTAATTAATCACTGTAAAAGTGTGACGATGAGATTTCTTCCACGTGTACGGCTGAGAAGGAATGGGTATGTTTGAGGTGCTTTTCCAAATGCATGATGACAAAAAATTCTTTATGTCAAATCAAACCTGGGTGGGTAATAGAACTGGGTGTTAATTATCTTGAAAAGATTCTCACGTTTTCCCAACAGGGACGAGCAGCCAGACCGATCCGGTTCATTTTTTACATGCATGCTAATGCTAATGCTAAGACATTTTGCTTGCGGCTTCATGTTTGGGATGGCTCGCCTGAGGCCCGAGCTATGACTGTGAGGAGAAATATGCATCACAGTATCATCATAAACAGACATATACATCATCAATGAGTTAAAAGAAATGAAGAATTTTTGACATGCTTCAATATCTTCTTGTACATGCCATCATGTTTCAATATCTTCTAGTATATGCCATTCTTTTCATTCTATTAGTTTTGTTAAACTGATGGATCAACCAAGTCTACCGACCAACTCTTGTGTTTTAGTGTGTTTTGATCTTATTAATCATGAGTCTCGTCAAGAAATATATATATACATATATATATATATATAGACTACAACAGCCAAAACATATATTGACCATCCATGGATAATTATTATGCCTTTGAAAGTGAAAAAAACTAATTAATAAATATTCTCTACTCGCTCTTGAGATTCCAATAGAAACCTTGAGAAGAATTTGATTGAAGAGAGCCAATAAACTTCCAAGTGATAGTGATAATGGTAATGAAGAATCAAAAGGTATAATTTCTGTGGGGTAGGTAGGGTTTGGATCCTTTCGTGTTTTCATTTCTGTAGATTAGATTTGAATCAGCTTTTAGACGACAATGATTTTGCCCGTTTGTTAGGTTAAATCTGGAATAGAAGAGTGTGTCTGTTTTCCTTTTGCAATTTATCTTTTCATTTTCATTGTTGAATTTGCTTCTTAATGTAGAGACGTATCCAGGCCTGGTTCAATGGAACTTTGCACATGCAAACTGTTTGTCGAAATGTGATTTTGCTTTCTGGTCTAAAACAAGCAACTCAGAATAAGACCCTTTTCTTTATTTTCTCTTTCTTTAATTGGATTGAGGGAAAATGGAATATATATTGAGATTTTCAGACCCCACAGCAATGGTGGTTTCACATGATGAAAGGAATTAAAAGCAATGAGTCTTTATCACTGTCTATTTTCGATAACCTTTTGTTTTTTCACATGAAGTAAGGATAAAGCAATATTGATTTTTCTCCTTTTTTTTCTCTTTAATTGGTATATAGTTTGCTGCTGCAGGACAGCTGGGGCATGCATGCAATGGTTGGAATCATAATCATTGTTTCAAGAATCATGTGCTAAAAATTTTCCTAGGAACCACTGAAATATTAATGCACGCATTGAAAATTTGGAAGATGTATCACACAGAGGAAAAAAGAGAGAGCTAATTTATGATCATGGGTAGCTTGCAGCAGCCTAATTGTTGTCTTTAACTCTGCGGAAAATGTAATGACCTCAAGAGCTCGGTGTGATCGAATTTTCATGCTGAATTTGACTTTTAAGTATAAGGTTAGTATTAAAGGTCACACATTATACAAATATATCCTTCTCATTTGATACCTTTTTTTGTAATTTTATTTGTTCTTTTGTGAGGGATCAAAGACATTACTTTGACTACAAAAACGATTTGAAAATTCCATGCATTGGGCAGAAACATTGTATCTGAAGTCATAGTATTACAGAAGAGTCATTTCATGAACATTCAATTTAAGAGAATTTTGAGTAGAAAGAAACATTTTTTTATTTGTAATTAACTTCAAATTTTCAGCATTCTTGATAGAGAGGTATGTATGAAGTTATGTTGGAAATAGAAGAAGTTTAGGTGGTGCATAAAGCAAGTATTTGGATTATATAAGCTTATTATCAGTTCATAAATATTTTTTTCTTAGGAAAAAATAAAAAATTATGTATATACATTGTGACTATTTCCTTTAGGCTGTGTTATTATTTTTCGATAATATTAATTTTTGATATACACTTGAGGCTAATATATTTTTACTTCATTTAAAAATATACTTATTAATATATTTAATAATATTTACTAATTATATTTTTTAAAAACTTATATTAGATAACTAGTAATTGTATCTTACAATATTCGTGAATTGAAAGTTACAATACTTCAACGTCAAACATGTCTAATACAGTATATCAAGAAAAGATCTATTAATATAAATTACTAACCGCATTGTTGCATAAATTTTGAACTATTGATCTCATATAATTTAATAATATAAAAAAATTAATGAATTGACAAAGATAAATGACACATTCTAATTTTTATATATTAATTATAAAATTAAATAAATAATGATCAATAAAAATTTTAAAACTTAATTTAGTTAAAATATTTTCACTCACTCACGTGCGTGCTCACACTGTATATATCATTTTTTTACTGTTAGTTTTACCGTTTTCCTCACCTTAAAATCTAATTATTGATAATTAATGGCTTCCATTACCCTTTTTCTTTTGAGGGTCACCTTGGACTAGGAAGTAAAACTATGCACGGGGTTATCATTAATTTCTCACTAATTAAAAGTTAATCATTCCCTCTATGGGATAGATTGAATCATGAAACTTTTAGAGTAATTACTCAATTAATTAATTAATTAATAAAAAGAGGGAGTAATTGCCATGGGCATGGGTTAAACATCCTCTTTCTTTTTTTTAAAAAAAAAATTATTTAATTCGGGTTGGACTGATTGATCGAGAGGTTATTAGGTAATACTCTATCTGGTTCAAGTACTCTACATCCTACAATTTTGGAACAAACCATATTCTAGCTAGGCTTTGGTGCTGTTGATTACTAATTAAGTTCTTAATTACTTGTTAGATAAGAAGGTTAGTACAGCGATGACATGGGGTGCTATTGAGCTGTTACACACATCTAATCTTACAAGGGCCCTCACTGTGCAAGTTGAATTGAAGAAGGGACAAATAACAGAGACAAGATCAAGAGTTGATTACTGATTTATGTTTCCACCTTCGTCGGCAACAACAAAATCTGAATCCTTGAAATTATTTTTGTTTTCATCCATGCGCTGACAAAGTTTCTGATATTAATTTCCATCCATCACCGTAAGATCATCCAACCAAATCTTTCACGTACACATTCATTTCTCCAACCCCTAGCCATCGTTATTAATGTGTCGCCGACTCCCTCAGAAATCCGGCATGCACTGAATTTGAAAAGACACGAGCGAAAGAGACGATGAAAAATTGTAGAAAGAAGCCAATTAAATTAAGAGTCAAATTACGTATCACATCACTCAATTAAAGATAATCCTTGAATTATCTATGTATCTAGAATTTCATGCCTTATTAATTAATAAAATGATATGAAGTTATAGGAGGTAGTAAAATATCACATCACTTGGTTATATGGAAATTTCATTGGTCACATATCTAGACTTCCATCCCTTCCCTCGTTAAAACCATGTTACATATTTGTGATGTATGCAAGAGAGTGAGATGTCAAAGCATTGCATTGTCTACTTAGAGAAGATAGTTGTATAGTTGTTTAATTAATATTCATGAATTTATCGTTTTTGATTAATAATAACGTGTTTTCGACGAATCTAGAAAATATTTTTTAAGCAAAATTTCAACTTTTAAGATACGCATACAATTTATATTGTAACTATTTTAAAATGAATGCGTTTTCATAAATTTTAAAAAATTATTATTTATGACTAATAATATTATGATTTGACTGATAAAATATTAAAAAGATGAGTTGATATGGTCAATAACTCCATTGGTTTGTCTAAAATGATAATTAATGATACGTGCATTTTTCATTTGTAGGGTCATTTTTGAAAGTGGCCAAAATACTAAACCGGCCTAATGCTCCCTAATGGAATAACTCTAACCCTAATTATCACACTATAATAATGTGATTAAAATTTACCTAATCAACAATTAGAATCCTTGGATGCGTACGTGAGCAGCCATATTCATCTTAACCATTTTTGTTTAAATTTCTTTACTATTGGGCATTATATACAATAGTTTCTAATATAATTTGTTCTTATTAGTTCGAATAGAGGTTAAGTAGCCATCTAGAGCTACTTTTGAGGGATTGATAGAACAAATTTCTTCTTTGGTCCAGAAGAAAACAAATGCTAAACTAATAGTGACAATACAATAATAATGAGATTCCTTCAATGCATTAATAAAAATATGGTCATTCTTTGTTTAAAGCTAAGCATAATAACCACGAAAGGCAAAACGGTGTGTAAACATGTAGCACACTGATTAAATTAAATTAATGAATCGAAAGTGTGTAGCTAATGAATAATTAATTAATTGCCAAGTTATTCAATCAGAATAAGGGTTTTTTTTTTAAAAGAAATCTAGAACAAAGTAAAATTAAAAAAGAAGACGAGGTGAGGTTGAGAATTTGAAATAGATTTCGTACACTTGCTTGATGAACATGTAATTGTCATCGTATCTCTTAAACAACAATATCTTTGATACATTCAAACTAGAGCCAGTTGGGTCTAATCTTTATTTAATAGATTTAGATCGTTTGGTGAAAATTGAAGGAAAAACCAAAACAAAGGAACCTAATTTTGTAGGTTTTAAATTCAGCGTAACATGAACGTTATGTAATTTTCAATTGCATTTAGTGGATTAGATTGTTTCATGACCAACAAAGAGTTGAGCTGGCAATATACGGCTTGGGTGGTTCACATGGAATCGCTTCTGTTCAAAGTGCTGCCAAGTAAAGCTATGTAACTTTGTAAGAATCTGTGCTCTGCTTTGCTTTGTCAGCCTTTCTTACTCATTTCAGTGTATTGTCGTACGACCCACTGTATTATTGCCAAATGCAATCCCTCCCTGACCTCTTCCTTTGATAATTTACCCTCGACTTCCTTTCATCTCTGTGCACCTCACGCTCTGTACACTATTGTTACTCCTTTAATTTTATTCTAAAATAAATTAAACAAATAATTAAGTATATATTTGGATAAGTTAGATCGGTTTTCAAAAGAAACTTTTGGTGATACATTTTGTCAGCATATAATTGGGTTACTGCTTGATTAATCTGCACATGTAATCCATTATTTCTGTCCCATTGTCCACTAATTAGGTAATATTTTGTGGGTTTTCTTAATTCTCTATCAACATTTTTCACTCAATTAGTGATATGATAGGTGTGGTTCAAACGTGTAAAGTAGATTGCTTTACTGTTCGAGCATGTAAACTCTCTGCTAAATAAGAAAAGAAAACGATATATGTCTTCCCAAAATAATTATAAAATATATTATGTGCTTGAACTTCTCTCCTTCAGGAAACTCCCAAACTATTTCACGTGCAACATAAGCTGTAGATTTTGTTTCATGAAGAAAGGCCTTTAAAACACTCATTTCACCCTTTCAGAAAGAAACCATACTCTTCTTTTTGAGCTCTCCCATGCTCCTCTTCTCTATAAGGGGGGGTTTGCTTTGAAATAAAAATAGATAAAAATAAAATAAATAGAGAGTTCAAACACTTTTAGTTGAAGGAGAAAGGGATTGAGAGAGAAAATGGCACTGGAGGCCGTTGTTTACCAGCAAGATTTCTTGGGTTACAACGGCAGCAAAGATCTGTATAACTTGTTAGGAGGTAGCTGGGGCTTTGTTGAAGACAGCCTAGAGAGAGAAGATGAGAAATTAGGCTGCTCTTTTGATGATAGCTTTCTTGACAACCCAACAGAAAGTTTTCTTCATGCAGATTATTGGAATAACAATTCCTCGTCTTCTTCACCTCCTTCAATGGTTCCAAATTTCAACGAGTTTAATTATCCACCCAACAATTCTCCCTCGGACAATTTTGCCTACAACAATGGCAGCTCAACAGTTCTCGACGATGCTCTTCCTCAGATCGATTCATCCACTAGCTGCATGCCAACTCGTCCGAAGAGGCGTCGAGCCAGGAGTAGAAAAAACAAAGAAGAGATTGAGAATCAAAGAATGACTCACATTGCTGTGGAGCGAAATCGAAGAAAACAAATGAATGAATACCTCTCCGTTCTTCGATCTCTCATGCCAGACTTTTATGTTCAACGGGTATGTACATCTTCTCTTTCGTCTCCACATCTGTACTTGTATGGGTTAATTAATTTAATTAATTAAGATGTCCTTAATTTTTTTTTATCAGGGCGATCAAGCTTCGATTATAGGAGGCGCCATTAACTTTGTCAAGGAGCTGGAGCACCGCCTGCAATCACTTGGTGCTCAGAAGAAAGTCAAGGAAAAGTCTGAAAGTGGCTTGGAATGCTCACCATTTGCGGAATTTTTCACATTTCCACAGTACTCAACTAGTTCAACTTACTCTCGCCCTGATACTAACTCAGTAGCAAACATGAGTGAAAAAGCAGAGACACAGGAGACTCAGTCTTCCATAGCAGATGTCGAAGTGAATCTGGTGGAAAGCCATGCTAATCTCAAAATAAGATCGAAACGGCGGCCGAAACAGCTCCTGAAACTGGTTTCTGGGCTGCACAGCATGCGCCTTACAATCTTGCACCTCAACGTTAGCACAGCTGGTGAAATTGTATTCTATTCTCTCAGTGTGAAGGTAATTAGCTAGCTGGAGCTAGAACTTAAATTTATTTTTTTCAAATATATAGAATTGAATAGTTACGCATGGTGGCTGTAATGCAGGTAGAAGATGACTGTAAATTGACTTCAGGGGATGACATTGCCACAGCTGTTTATGAGTTGATGGATAGGATTCAAGAAGATGCTTGTTGAGTTGAATCAATAATCTACCCACTGTAATTGGCTCTAGTTCTTTTTTTTAATCTTCATGAACCATATATGTGGGTATTTCTTTTTCTTTGTTTTTAATTAGGCTGTACCTGAAATTGCTTCCCTGCAATTGCTGTTCTTGCTTCAATTTCATTTTAGTGTAGTTTGTTGTTGCCTTCTAGGTAATGGGTTGGTCTTTTTACGGCTCTCTCTTTCTCTCTTTATTTTATTAATTTTTCAATATTTTATATTTGTTTTTCTTTTGATCTTTTTAGCATATTGTGCTTTGAGCCACACATAAATGTCTGGTCAATTCAACCCATGTTTACTGTAACTCCAATAATTTATGCACTTTTGTACTTATTTGATAATGCTCGGCTGTATGTATGACAGCATAAATTAGTATTATGGGCAATATCCCCTTCAATGACCATCACAATTTTTGGCTATTTGCATAAGATCTCATCTGGGTTTTTATCTCTTCGAAGATTATCAAGAATTTCCAGTGTTTCCATAGTCCCAAATATGAAAAAATCTTCTCTAAATCGGAAAATATACACCCATTGAATGATATATAAAATGCATGTGTTTATACATACATACCATAATTTCATTGGTGGAATATATATACATTTCAAAGTAACTCTCTCTCTCTAAATGAACAAAGGTTATGGATGATTACAAATACTATAGACTGTTACTGTTAAAGTCGTGAACCATTAAAAATAATGGGTTATCAGGAATCACAAGATAATATTATGGATGAATGTTATTGTGAGGATTTTCATATTGAATAGTCAGAACAGAAGCAAACTCTGAATATCAAGATTCTGTTCCCACAAAAGCTTTGAGGAAAAAGCTGTCAAAAAAACCAGCTCTCCCTATATACATATATATGCATATGAGTGTAGATAAAGACGAAGTACTAAAAGCTAGCTGCCGTAAACAGCTTTGGAAGGCTTAAGCTTTCTCTGCAAACTCCATAATTTTCTCTGCCAGGACATTGCAAAAAAATTATATTACCTTTATCATAAATTCACAACACTCGTGAAGATCAAGCCCCATACCTCCCAAAGACGTGATTAAATTTATATGATTTCGATCGGCTTTTGTGGCCGGGCCACGATGATAATATATTATAAAACTAAAAATGACATCAAATCAAAATGATTTGAACATTGAAGATATAATTGTGGCCCCATGACGGTCGTACGATGTTCACGGCCAAATCCGAAGGCAAAAAAATAAAAATAAAAATAAAAGTAAAAATTGGTATGTTGGTGGGGTTTGAGTGTTTATAAGAAGGCAGAATAAAAGAGAATAAAGTTAATGATTATGCATTATTAAAGAGACAGTTGACTATTAGTTCATGCTTGGAAAATAGTAATTGGACCATTTTATGTCTCGGCATTTGGGTAGTTCATTCTTTACTTTTCGGTTCAAATTGCTTTTGAAATATTTTCCCAGGAGTAAAATGTGAAGTTAGGTGCCGGTTTCTTCCTCATTTTCACAAATTGGAGCTCTTGCCAGCTTCCCTTGGAAGAAAGGTAAAAAGAAAAAAAACTATCTTGCCGAAAGCTTTGAATATATAGGCTCGAATAAAACAAGAGACCACTCAAATTACTCAATCACACTGCAAAGATAAGACAACGGGGTGACTAGTGAGTAATGAAGTTGTTATGGTGATTATTAAGTCTGAAAATGAGAAAGCATTAGGCCCGAAAATTTTGAACTTTTTGCAGGAAGCAAGCACCATATGATAATTGAGACTAATTACAGTAGGGAATGAATGGAAAACGAACTGTAGTGGGTGTTTCTCACTGTGTGTAACTTTTACGTGTGGACTCATTACACATCAACATCTAAACTCTGTGATAAAAGATAAGATCAGAATTGTCTGATACATTTCTGGGCAGATATCATAATAAACCATGCATGCATAGGGAGTATAAGTTAGGCAATTTTTTTTTTAAAATTTATATTACATATTATTATTTTTCACATGCATTAGAGCAGAGTCTAATCTCCACAGGTGAACAGTGAATCATGTTTCCTGATAGTAGCAGAAGCTATAAGGTTATTTATATATTTTAGAAGATTCCAACCCTAAAAATTTCTCTCCTCTTCATTTGTTTTACCTTGTTGTTTTGGAGTGGGGAAACAATTTAATTGAATGATTCCAATCACTCTCTCTCTCATATTATTTCTAACTTTTCATGTAAAAGCAAGAATGCGAAAGGTTTTTATATTTGAAGTGCCACAGGCAAATTAATTATAAACATTGATGGGAGAGGTAGCTGGCTGCTCGTATTGCAGAAGAAAGAAGAAAACTACAAAAAGAGATGGGGAGATAAAGGATTTAAAAGCAAATATATTATGCAATTAATGAATGGCAAGTTGCGATTATATAAAGATAATTAAGCTGAAGATAGTGACTTCCTAATTCTATCAAACAGAATAAAGCAAAAGAGATAAAGTTAAGAAAAGAGAAGAAAATGAAAAAAAAAACAATGACAATACCTGAATAGAAAGCATAAAATAAACAATCAAATCCATCAATTGAAAAAAAAATCATGAAATTATAAGCTCTTTAGAGCAATCAAACTTTGAAATAATCAATTGATTTGCACAAGTATCAATGGGAAATCTTAAAAGGTTTTCTTTTCATCAGAATCAAGCACCAAATCAAGCTTTCATAATTGGCAATATACTGCAATTAGCAGTTATTTAGAACAAATTTATTTAACGAGTATAAATCATTAATCAATCAAAAACAAAATCAGAGCAAAAATTGACATTTAATCAAAATTGATAATGAACTAGCAGTGATTAGTATCAGTGCATATATGATAATGAACTAGCTGTAATTAGTATCAGTGCATATACTTGCATACACATATATCTACGGAGGAGGTTGAATCCATGTTTTCTTCAACAGTAGGTCGTCGTGCCAATCGGGATCATAAGTCTTAGTATATAGGAGTGTGACATAGATCGGCCTTTTCAAATGGATTTAACTTGTAAAAGCGAGGGCAATTAGAATAGCAAGAATTTTAAACCAGTGTACTGTATTTGCAAATTTACTTGCCTTCTCCACTGGAATGAATATGAATATATTGGATGCATCATCTAAGAACAACGATCCATTACCTAAGTTGTCAACTTCGAACCAATTCATCTTTGATCGAGCCGGCATCAGAAGACGACAGCAAAAACGTCGTCTATAAACGTGATTGTAAGCACGATATATCATCCAAAGGTTGTCATCAAACTCAATCAATCGGTCAAAGGGTGGTCCATTTTTCATCTCCAAGTTTACATGGGTTGATACAATATATACTCATGAGAATATGCACACAACAAAAATATCACACAATCCGAACGAGTTGGAGTCGCAGAGAATGTTGCTGCAATACCTCCGGAGAATATTTCTGCTTTATTCTCAACCTCAATGTACAATTTTGGTAGTTCAATTAACTTGTCAGGAAAGG
>CP135554.1:646760-693322 GCA_032402905.1 Khaya senegalensis | reverse complement strand
TAGAAAAATATATATGGTAATAATAAAGGAGGAGATGTTTGCAATTGGAAGCATGAAATAGAAGTAAAACCAACTCAATTAATTAGTTGACAAATTTGAAAAGGGCATCCAGATGTCAATATTTGGGTTAGTGGTCATGTCAATGTATGTGAAAAACCCTTTTCAATTCTTTTCTTTCTCCCATCTGCCTCTCTATGGACCATTCAAAAATTGGCTAAAAGTTGCATTACATCACATGAACTGGTGATAATAGACAAGCCGATTAAACACATGTGACATCTTCATTGCTCATTGTCAAAGCCACTCTTTTTAACTTTTTAAACGAGATTGATTTATTTAATAATACATTTAGAGCATACAAGAAATAAAGTTGCAGATATATACCAGCTTCAAAAGAATATTGCTTGGACATGTAACAGGGCATCCAAGACAGTGAAGGCATATTCTGCATTGTGATTGCCAAAAGCAAACATTAGAACATACAAACATTTATCACAATATACATTGAATCTTGGAGTTATCTGCATGCTTCCGAGGTTGCTTCTGTCTCATTCCCAATCAGCATAAAAAAATCCGGCATCTTTCTTCTCAGAGTAATATACATTCTCCAAATGCAAATCTTCCTCCTATATCATCAATAGTAAGACCAACAATTATGAGTTGTAACTATACCATAATATATCATCAGATTCTTGCAAATGGTGAACAATGTTAATTACCTGGAAAAAGTCTGCCAACAATGTTATGTACAGAAGAGGAAGATAGAAGGCATGGTAACAAGCAATTGTGGCACCGTACAGCCTGTAAAATAATATAACCAATGAATTAGACACCAAAGATAATTGTTGCATGGCACATTTGTATAAGTTGTAGATGGAATTGTCTGCTTCAATGACTGTGATCTAGACTTACCACAATCCAAAGCTAGCTCCATTCCCAGAAAGCCCAGAAGCAAACAGTGCGAGTGCATTCAAGATAAACATGATACTGATATACTTGTAGAATGCAGGTCTTGCTGCAGAAAAGGAAAGTAGACACTAGATTATAATGTTCAACTGTTGGATGTGTACAATATCCATGTCCATGTGCACACATTTGACATACCAGGTAATCTTTCTCTCCAATTCAAGTGGTACATGAACAAAATAAAGCCATACACTGCTGTGAGCACTAGCCTATGGACCACCCATAAGCCCCATTTCACATTATGCGACTGTTCATTGCTGTCAATGAACAGAGGGATCCCAAGCGCAAAAAGGTAAACTGCCTGAATGAGAAATAAAGGGGAATGAAACAGCCATTCCACATACCATACTGGGTGAATAAACATATGGGATCAAGAACTACATGATGAAAAATAAATTAAAAAGAGGGAAAGCCATAGAATCAACATGATAAAATTTTGCAGAGCATTGGCAGTAGCATGTCAATGAATATAAGATTAAACATATATATTCCGTAACGTTAGCCGATTTTCTTAGGGCTCCACAAGGGGACCACCAATCTAAAATTGGACCCAGGGATATTGCAGAGTAAGTTTTAAAACAGCATACTGAGAAAGAAGACTTCGCATTTCTTCCAGCTGTATGTTAGTATCCCAAGGTCAACAATGAATACTGCTTGCTACAAGAAGGGTAAAACTATTTTCAGAGTGAAAGAAAATACCTTGAGAAGTATATCCAGGCCAACAACAAGTCCCGAGACTATAAAGGTCCGCGCTAAAGCTTCCAGCCCAGTGGCGTAATTCCCTTGGAATAGAAAGGCCAGCAAGCTTACTTCCAAAAACAGCATTCCAGATGTAGTAAACAAAGATAAGATATTCCATGCAACTTCCTTCCCAGGAGTGCATTCCCATGACTGTGTTGGCAAAGAAAATTTAAATTGATCTTATTTAGAAGGTTCAGAGCAGCCCAGCAAGAAACTTAAACAATAAACATATAATTGACAATGACATCAAGCATCATGAAAGCATGCAACACCGAATCATATACTCTTAACTTAAGGCAATTAGTGTCACAAACATCTAAAATTTAGAATTCTAACTTAATTTTAAACTATCCCTCAACAGACTTCATTCCAATTAGACCCGATGAGAGCCTAAGTAGACATTGAATCTATGTCAAGTACATAGGCCAACACAAAGTTGACAACATTCCTGGGAGAAAAAGAGAAATAACAGAGATAAAGCACACCAACAAATTACACACAATTACCATAAACACAGCATTCCAAAAAGTAACCATAATTCATTTAAAAAAAAATTCTCTCTCAAACTGGAAAAAGAAAGTTCTCACAAATCCAATCTCATGTTATACAATGTCATAAAAGAAAAATATTTCTTTCATTTACTCGTATCAATATGAGAGAAAAAAAATATGAATGTTCAATTTATCCAACAACTTTTAGAGCACACGTAATTCACCATCAAGTCTAGTCTCTTCAGGGCTCAGATAACCAAAAAGCTCACATGGCTGCAATTCCATAGCATGTGATATTTACAAGTTCAAAACGCACAAACTACATATCGATTTAAGAAACCTGTAAAATTTATTTTACATCCACTAATTAGTTTGCAATTTACTGATATCCTAGAAAACCTACGCAATTTACAAACTTGAGTGAAAACCCACAAACCTGAAGGAAACACCAAGCAAGATTGAGCAAGCTAACAAGACAAAGGCAGCCGTAATAAGCAATCATGACATGGGATCGCCCATTTGATAGCTTAGAGAAGCTCTTTTTCGCCCGAAAAGACAGGTAGAGCACAAAAGAAAGAGAAGACACGATCAAAACCACATTATGTAAGAACCCATGACACTCTAAAAGCCAATTTTAAAGTTCCGGTGCAAGAGAAGATCCGCCTTTGAGAATTGAAGATGAATTAGAATTAGAGTTTTGTGGTAAAGGAATTAAAGAAAACGGGGAATCTCTAATTTGTTCAGGAAATCGCATTTTGTGGGTGATGTATGCAGATAAGCGAGATTGAGAAATCCCCCCAACCCTAACCCTAGATTTTCAATAATCAAAGAGATTTGGGAAATTTTGAGTATCGTAATGGGAAAGCCTCGGTTGCAATCTTGGGCCAGTTGAGATTCAATAGTAATTGTGATTAATGATAATAATCATGATTGAATCGAGTTTTTAAAATTAAAATATAATAATTATATTTATCATTCCGAATTATTCAATAATTTATTAAACACTAATAAATACCAACATAACACCCTTTTTGTGTGGGTGTTCCGTCCTGGACCGGCAGCTGTATGAAAAACGGAAAAGGCAATATCTATCATATTCATATCTGCAATTCGATTGTAATAAAAAAAAAAATCTGGATTCAAATCTATTAATTGAGAAAAGAAAAAATGGGCAGTTCCAAATCATAATCCTAAATCTAAGAAGAACTAATTCAAATTGATTGAACTCATTTGTTGAGGAGGCTTAATCCAAGTTAACATCCACCAGTGACTTGCCGGTTGGTTTTCCCGATCATGCAAGTCACAAATCTTTGATCCTATTTCTGATGAAGGGTCCTCGATGTAACAACTGGAGAACTCAAAGTAATGGGTTGTGTTGGCTAATTCACTCCCTCTTTCTACTGAGATTGACCGTGAATTTGGTGGATATCCTATAAACAATGCTTTATCCTCCAATCTTCCATCTTGAACCCAGTCTTTCTCCGACGGAACATATCTGATAACAAAACCAGAATCGGTTTCTAAATTGAAGTGACACAGCAAAAGATTTCCATCCGACTCCACCAAATTAGTCAGATCTTCTATTGTAACCCATGGACATGGAAGTACTTCCCACTCCTTCAATTCAACATTGAAGAGTCCCAAGGCCTTTGGCCAACGGTTGAAAGAACAGTACAACACTCCATCCACATATTGCATATCTTCAACACACTGATAAGTGGTACCATGAAAAGAAGACTCACTCTCCCTCCAGATTTGATCTCCGGGACTACACATGCTGACACGACACTTCGTATCATCCCCTTCATGCCATAGGCTTAATACAAATATCAGACAATGTGGAGAAACTGGAGTCTTTGAGTAGGTTGCTCAACAGATATCATGATTCTTCAATTTAGGAAGTTCAATGATATTGTGCTAATTCAATTCAGGAAGTTCATGATCTAAAAGGTGTGTGGAAGAAAAGCCGATAATTATCGGTTGTAGTGGCCAAAATCACCCAATCATGTTTTGAATCAAGTATCATTAATCTTCTTATATTGCGGTGAGCTCCGCTGTGGTGGATAACGCGGTGGACAGTGTAGAGCTCTGCTGTGGTGGATAGTGTAGGTTTGTTTGCGGGTAGGATCGTAGAGATAACATGGCTGCCGTAGGCCAACATCCATGTAAATTTATCTGCATATTTGACAACATCGGCAGCTAGCCAACTCTTGCAAACTGTCCAGAAAAACATCTGATCGACGTAATGAAGACTATTAACAATTAAGTTAATGATATCAGGTGGAAGATCAGATCTTCATCATCATCGTCAATGGCAGATATTATAATTTTTTTTTAATTCTGGATTTTTTGCATTAGCAATGGAAAATAGAATGAAACCAGAGATTTTACGACAGAAGACCGTTATATATCCGCCAGAAAAGCCGTCATAGCTAGTGGCGTCACCTCGCAAGCACAGGCACGTGCGGTGTGGTTCAGCTGGCTTGTCGAATGCGAGAAAAGCTCTGACAAAAGCTGCGGCGCAACGATTGGCTGCTGTGATGGTGCATAAGCCGTCCAATGAGAATGATGACGACGATAACGATGACCATTCTGATGATTATGCTGCCGGTGAAATCGGAGTTATTGGACTTGCCAATAATTGTGGCTGTGGAAGAGCAATCCGGTCGCGCTCTCCGCCGGTAAAAAAAAAAAAAAAAAAAACCTCTTTATAGTGTTTATTCCTGGAATTTGAAAGCAGGTTCTTCTATAGGTTAAAACTACGAGTTGCAGAAAAGACCCATTCCTCAAAAGCGGACAAAAATGGTGACAACCCCACCAGTTGAAGATGATAGCCTTGAGGACTATGATTATGGTTTGGGGAGTGGTAAGGCAAGCATTGGGCTTGCTGGAGGAAGAGCAATGCAGTCGTGCACTCCTGTGGTAAGTTAATTTACATTTATGTTTATCTCTTTATGCGCCTTTATATAGGGAAATTGACACAAGTCCTTGCATTATTGATTTGTATCACAAAAACATAGACCAAAGCTATTTCTCAGAAGTACAAGCAAGAGAAGTGCGAACCAATCAACCATGATTACGGCAAGGTGAGCGGCACAGGAGAGTATTGGACGCGTTGGTGGAAGGTCCGTGCAGTCACCCTCTCCTCTGGTAATTATCTTTGATATTTGATTTAGAATCTTGAAATGTTGGTGAATTTAGTTTGCATATCGTTGTATATTTTACAATTACCATTTAATTTCTAAGCTCTACATTACATCCCATTTTAACTCTTAATTGATCCAAGTAGTATTAATAGACTCAGAGATTCTTTTATTGTCATACATATCGAAGTACTGACTAAAACTACACCTCCAAGGCATAAGCAGGAGATATAATACCAACTAGCTACTGAAGACAATGTCGACCATTATGACTACAATAGGGTCAGCGGTAGAGCTAGCATTGGACTTGCCGCTGGAAGGTCCATACGAATACCCTCTTCTTTGGTAACTATCTCTAACTATCGATTTAGACTGTGGTGTTTGTCAAACTCAGTGCTATAGAGTCAACCATTAATTTTGCGGTGATTTCAGTTTCATTGCAGTGCTTTAACCCTCCGTATTCCTTACTTTGCATGCCTTGAAATAGATATAGTTCATATAGGTTTCTAATTAGCTTACATAGTGATGTGCAGACCAAAACTGAACCTCAAAAATATAAATAGGAAGTGATGAACCAACCAGCCAATGAGGAAAAAATGAGGACTACCAAAATAGCAGAGAGCAGAGCAACTGCACCGCAAGCATTGTATTTGTCGGTAGAAAGTCCATGCGGTGACAACCTACTATGGTATTGTCTACGGATGTATTAGACTCTTGGCATGTATAATATTTCCTAAGAATTAGATACAGAGGAGGCATAAATTTCAATTAACAAAAAATATATTGAAGCTTTTTGCTAATGCGTTGTGCTGTAATTTAGGGTGCATAGTTTCCTTTATTATTGGACCAGTAGACTGAATTAATTCGTGTATTGTTATAGGTTATGCAATCATGATCTCAGTCTGAACTGGAAATTTTAGTGCATTTGAATCAAATTTAAAGTCCTTTAGTTTGCAAGCTTGGAATACCATGCATTACTGTTGGTCACCTTGCGTCTTTTTTTCCCCACCTCTAGTGTTTGAAAGCTTAATCGGGAATGGACTTCTACTCTTAGGCCCGATCTTTTACTCTTCTATTTTGAGAGGTATTGGCGCTGGCAGTGACAATGTTCAGAACTTACTAAATTTTGCTCACTTTCTTCTTTTTGTTTTCTTGCCGAGCAGAGAGGATTGCCGCAGAGGAAAGGGAAAAAGTTCTACAAGACCTGAAAGAAATTTCTGGAGAGCGAAAATGGAGAGTACGCTTTTAGTCGAGAAGGGTCTGCGAGAACTGGCTTTACTCAAGGTTTCTGTCATTTCCTTGCTTTTGATAATTCTGCAGACAAAAATATTTAGGAATATCATCCATCTTTCAGCTGATGTGATTATGCATTGAACTCGTCTCTTGGAATTATTTCTACTGACAATGTGTGCATATATATTCTACTCTTCTGTTCAAATAATTGATGATTAAGTTTTATATATTGATTCGTTCAACATGGAGAAGGAAGTCCCTGCTGATTATTTTTTTATAAATGAAGGTAGAGGACGCAGTTGCACTTGCCATGGCTCAACAACGACGCATAAATCATATGAAATCTGGTATTCTTTACTTATTTATTACAACTCATAGTTTTATTATGACAGCATGTTTCTATGCAATTCATGCTTTGAAAGATTCTTCACCAGGACCTTGGAAATTTTAGATTTTTGTTTTTGGAGCATTCACTCTGTTCTTAATACGTTACTTTTATGACTTGACCATTTTGTTCTTCTCGTGTATTGATGTCTGTAGATGAAGTGAAACTACCATCTGAGGGACAGTTTGAAGCATTTGGTAAGTTTATAGTTAACACAAGATCCACGTTTCTCTTTTTCACTACTGGGTTATAGACATGTTTATGATTCAGATTTAGTTAAAGCTAAGCATTATTTGCGGAATTAAGTCAAGAGGTGTTCTGAAGATGCACGCTTTAAGCAGGTAAGTGATCTTCTGTAATTTTCAGTAGGAATGAAGCTGTCTGTTGGTCCTCTAATCTTTTTGATTCATTCAAAGAAGAACAAACTGTGCGTTGAGAGGACTTATGTAATTACTTGTTGGATGTTTGATTAATTTCGATCCTGCAGGCATGGCTTGCATAATTTTGGAGAAGAGCTGTAAACCATGGGCTGGAATCAGCATAGCAGATGATCGACTGCAACTCTGTATCATGCACAGCAGTCTGTCTTCCAGCCCACTTGATGCAGTTGAAGGTACTCATCCCTCTTTCCTCACGCTGACACACCATCTGTCCTTTATCCAAATGAATTTTCTTATTAGCACGTTTCGAAGTGGATATAACATATCCCTCACTTCTATTAGCATTCCTCTACGCACGGTGGAACGCGGCCTTACAGAGCTCCGGAAGCTTGTTCTGGAGAGCCAGCCATGGCAGGCATTCCGCAAAGGGCTTGAACCAGACTGGAAACCACACAGAGTCCGACTTCTAATGATCCAATTGACAGTTATTTAATCTTTCACATCGTCAGAATTTCTTCTTCTTCTCTCTGTTTGGCATGCAATTCAGAGTCAACAACAGACTTCATTTGGCCCCATACTGAGCTACAATCGCAGCCACAAATTTTGAAAATTCTACCACTACTGGCAAAAACGAATCCAATCTTGTACTTTCAGTTGGTATGCATTTGAATAATGAATATTGAAGTGACTGGTGGGAATTGGTCAGAAATTGGCAGCCAATGAATTGCCTTCACGTTTTCTTGGCAAGACTTCAAATTAATGAGCATGACTCATGATTTTTTTTTTTTTAATTTTTCAATGTATTAATCAATATTTAAAATGATAATTTATTATATACTAATGTGAACACAAAGATTCCATTACTTTAAAATACTTATTTTTTATTCTTTATCAATGTTAAATATTACGATAATAATAAAAAAATTAAATTATTTAATATTAGACAAATGTTTGGTAATAAAATTACTGAATTGGGTCCAATTTCAAGCCCACAAACAAACAAACAAACGCGATAAATCGGAATACATTTAAT
Organism: Khaya senegalensis; assembly: GCA_032402905.1. Taxonomy (NCBI): domain Eukaryota; kingdom Viridiplantae; phylum Streptophyta; class Magnoliopsida; order Sapindales; family Meliaceae; genus Khaya; species Khaya senegalensis. The sequence continues at coordinate 684,950 of CP135554.1, read as the reverse complement.
TGTTACCATTTCACAGCAAAGCGGGTAGGTGAAGAAGATAAGTCTAGAACATTACCGCAACAGCTACTACGCCAGTGTATTTTTAATCGCTGTCCTTCAGAGACTCCTATAAAACGGTCAAAACGCTTATCCACTCACTCATTTGGTTTCTCTCACACTGAAAGGGGTGTTCTGAGGTACTGTTCGAATTCTCTCTTTGGATTTCCATGTTTCAGAGTTGATAAATTTTTTGTTTTTTGTTTTTTTGTTTTTAATCTGAACGGTACGGCGTTTTTAATGCTTTTGGTTTCGATGATGTATATGTGCCGAGTTTATGTTTATCTCTTTAGTTTTATGTTTAAAGATCTGAGCTTGACTGTTAGATTTGATTGCTTTGTTGCGTGTGCTTGTGGTTTGACCTGCTTTTTTCACAGATCTCATCGGTTTTCTTTGCTCAAGGTGAGTTAGCTGGTGATGGCTTCTTTTTTTCTTTTTCTTATTTTTCCCTGTTTGTTATTGTTAAAGGTGAAAAAGGAAAGCCCTTTTAGCTATATAGCGTGTGATTGGAGTTTAGGATGGAAACGATCCTTTTCCTTGCGGGATTGTCAAAGAGAGAAAAAGAAAAGATAGGAAGGATTTTTATCACTTATGCAAGTTAGTGAAGTTTTTTCTTCTTTAGATTTAGCTATCAAATCACCTCAGTTTTTTTTGGCATTAATTTCAGTAGGGAGGAGTGATCATATATCCTATTTCTGTCTGATCAGCGGCCAAGCGATGAAAAGTGAAGCTACTTGAAGCTTTTCTACTCGACATCTGGTGGAGATTTGTTCTATGTGCATGTAGCTTTTAGTACTAGTAGTATGGTTCCCTGCTTTTGGTTGGTTTGGTAATTTTAAGTAGTTGAGCCATGTTTGGTGCAAAATTTTATTTTGTGGGTAAACTCGTCCAATGTTTTTAAAGCTCAGTGTGCTTCAGTAATGTTCTGGAGATTTGATTAACTTATGCCTTTATTCTGCTGATTAGGCTGAAATTAGAATGCTAATCTATTCTGTCTTCTTGATCCTTCAACTGTATATGGCAAAATATTAAGAAGTTTTTTTATCCCCCCTTCGCTGCCAGTGGCGTTGTCGCCATGTATGTTGAATGTTTACAATTTTCATACTGTGAAAATACACACAAGTAAATTAATTATTTATATGCTCAGATCACATAGCACAATGGCGAAAGGAGTTGCCGTTCTTGGGAGCAGTGAGGGTGTCAAGGGAACTGTCTTCTTTACCCAGGAAGGGGATGGTAATTTAATAACTGATTATTTGGATCTGAAACTTGTTGCTCTTCTATATGTCCAAATTAATATTTTTTTTCTTCTTCGCTTTTTTCTTTCAGGTCCAACAACTGTAACTGGAAGCCTTTCTGGCCTCAAGCCTGGTCTTCATGGATTCCATGTTCACGCCCTTGGGGACACAACAAATGGTTGCATGTCAACTGGTATAGCCCCTTCACTACAGTCTTTCATTTCTGTATAACTAATAAGTTGGGGAGGGTGGAATAAGGGATAAAAAATTCACTTTCTATAGAATTCCTTCTCAGTTCTGTATTTGCTCATCTTCTTGCAGGACCACACTTTAATCCCGTGGGCAAAGAACATGGTGCCCCAGAGGATGAGAATCGCCATGCTGGTGATCTAGGAAATGTCAATGTTGGTGCTGATGGTATGTATATGCATATATGATTGATCATTGACTATCTCTATAAATGTTTTAACAAAATTATACATTTACACTTCTAGGTTTTACTAACTATTTGATTTGTTTTACATCTTTTCCCGCAATTGTTACACTGAGGCTCTCTGTTTATCCTGTTCATATTTTTATGAAGGATTCTGCTACATTGACTGTTTTCATTTTATAGTCAGTTTGTTTACGGTGTTAGATATATTTTTTGGGTCCTGAATTCCTTCTGCTTTGTACTTGTGGTTAGGTACTGTTAATTTTACAATTGTTGACAGTCAGGTATTTGTTTCTTCTCTTTCATTTAGTTACATTCTCTTTCTTTTTTATACCCATTCATGGATCCAACTCCAATTAACGTTGGCTCTTCCCTGTTTCTGTACATTTGCAGATTCCTCTTGTTGGACCAAATTCCATTATTGGAAGGGCTGTTGTGGTCCATGCAGATCCTGATGATCTTGGCAAGGGTAATATATAAATGTTTCCAACTTCAAGACTCTTTTTTTCAAGTTGATTTGTTTCATTATCACTTTGATTTGTATAAAGTATAGTGAGCTAAAAAGCAATAATCAGATGTATCAGATTAAGTGTTAAACTCTTCAAATCTTGCATTCTTAAGTAAAGGTTGAGTAAGCTGTATCAATCAACTGTTAGAATTTTTTGTCAAAAGTTTTGTGTTCTGTGAATTATGCTTGCGCCCAAGAAAATATCTGTAATTTAGTTATGGACATGTCTTTTCTTCCCTTATTTGCAGTTTACTTACAAATGTTCTCCTGTGTCAGGTGGGCACGAGCTCAGCAAAAGCACTGGAAATGCTGGTGGCAGATTAGCTTGCGGTAAGTATGCTAGCTTAACAACAATGAATTAAGGTCCTCTGCTAGTGCCCTTTTTGCTTGTTGGCAGGACCATTCTATTCACGTTGTTTTAAGATGTTTCTTTTTGATGTTCTCAATTTGTTTGTCTTTGCAGGCATCATCGGCCTCCAAGGATGAACTGCTCGCCGCAGACTATAATAAATACATCCATGATTTGATGCCGAATACATTTTGGTCCATATGCTTCAGAGCATGACTTGACGAGAATCCTTGAATAAGAAAGTGAAAAACTTTGTTGTGTATTTCGATTGGATGGTTTTGTTATAATCTTTTCTTCTTGAAGCTTTGGTCTAGTTTATCCTCAGTTATACTCTTGCCTCTATTTTCCGGGAGTAACGATAAACAGATATGTTTAAGACTTTGTGATAGCTTAGTCTCCATAAATCGGACGGGCTTGTTGTGGGTGAAAATATCATCTCTGTTGCCATTTGAGCTAAACATTACCGTTGAGTTTCCAGGGTGTGCTAATGGCAAAATCAAATGGTATAACATCAAGCAGGCAATGAAAAAATTTGTTGCATTCCAATAAGCCAAATTATGTAATAGCAAATATGTGGAGTGGACATTTTTGCGTAGGAATTAGAAGATATTGATATTAATAATAAATAATTTAAAATTTTTAATTTAATTATAAAATATAAATTAATTTATAAATTTAGTTAAAAAAAACCTGAATTATTAAAGCATGGGCATCCGTGTAATTAGAATTTGAACTTCTAATTCCTTGGAAAAAAAAAAAAAAAACAACGTCCATTTAATTTATTATTAGTACATATTTTATATATTAAATACAAGTCATGTATTACACCGTGTTTTCCATTTTTGGGTAGTACGGATGCAAAGGATTAACTGTGGTTGGATTGATAACATGCTATAAAGTCAGCGAATCACCCAACAATAAAACGGTGTCGAGTCAACTATCATGTAATATTGTTTATATTTGGTTTTGGGATATATTAATTTATTTTCTTGTATTTAAATTGGGATATTAATTTTTATTAATGAATATTGTTTAATTTAATTAATAAAATTAAAAATTAAAAAACAGTAATTAATGTTGCCAAACTCATCAAATTTTTTTAAAAAATTGTGTCCTCTTCATTTTAAATAAATATTTTATAAAACGACGTACTAATTTTAAGAATAAAAATAATTTTAATTTATATTCTATAATATAATAATTTTTCAGTTGATTAAATATATATTAATTAAATTATTAATACACTTAATAAATTAATAATTTATTAATTATTTTATATCTACTTTAATTAATAAATTTTATATCTATTTATTTATAGAGATTACATGGTATATTTTCAATATTCTTTCAAAATGGATAAGAATATGAAATGTAATCTAAAATTTTATGCCACCTACTCTTCTGGTAGAATAAATTTGGGAGCAAATTGAAGGTAATTTGAATTCCAGATTCCCATTTTTTTACAAAAAGATTTGTTTTTTATTGATATTAATGATGCCTTCCCCTATAAATTGAGTCCCCAAATCCTTCAACTCCATTGCATATAAAATATACACACACATTCACCTGCATACAACAATGGAGAAAGCTTTGCTCAAATTAACTGTCTTGTTAGTCCTAATAGCCTCTGCTTCTTGTAAGAATCCTTCCTCTATTTTCTCTTACTCCTTTCTGTGCAAGAGGATATTTGAGAGTGCTTCTCAACCAAGTGCTTGAAAGCTCTTTTGAATTAAGCACAAACTTTTTTCTTTCTTTAATATAGATTAATCCCTGTAGCTAACGGTAAATAATTTACAGGTTTACTGAATGGAGCCGAAGCAAGGGAAATGGTGAAGGAGTTCAATCTGGATCAAATTCAATGCAGAGTTCCAGCTGATTGCGTGAGAATATGCCGTGGATGCACCGTGGACAAGTGCACAGCTGGGCTTTGTGTTTGCGGGTGCACCGCTGGTCAATCAATTGTTCAGACCTGATGGTTGCAAAACCTGGAATAAATTTCATAATATGTGTTGTTCACATATGATATAATAATTTTCAATGAAAATTTGAGATTAATATTGTGATTGATCTTGAATGAACCGATTCATTTTTCATTGTGAATTTGGATTGAAGAACAACAAAATGTCGCAACATCAATGCATCTTGCCTGTGAATTTGGAGCCGTATCCGATCAATATGTGATCTCAAGAATATGCTATGACAATATATATCAAAAGAAAATCAATGACAAGGTATATAAATAAATTCTACATACTCAGAAAATCAATTCGATGTTTTTTCATTGCCATTGATGAATCATTTTTATTAGTGGTTAAGAGATATCGAATGTGATTGAATAGCTAGACCACCATTGATGATGTGATTAAAGCACACAACTTAGATTTGCTCTCGCTTGATACACTACTCTTTGATCTTCTTCATCCATGACAATGGGGAAAGCAGCAGCTATTTCAACTTTCTTGGTAGTCCAGCTAGCTATTTATATATTATCCTGCAGTAAGGACGAGGAGATGACCAAGCTAATGCAAAATCTTACAGACTGCACCTGACTTTTTTTGCCTGGATTGTGTTGATTGCAATTGCAAGAACCGATCTGTGTCCTAAAACGTGCACTTGTAGATCGATCGGTGCCGAGCCAAGATTTCTCTTCTGGAAATCAACTCAGGATTCCTGCACATAGTTTCTCAAGTTGAGTTAATCACAAGCCTCAATTTCTCGAAAGCTGACTGATGTTGAAGTGTCGTTTTAATTAGTTGTTTGTTTATAAAATAAAACATGCTAGAACCAGATTTTCTGACGTTAAAGTTTTGCTTTAGTTCTTCGTCATTTTCTTGAAACTGCTCTCGTGATAACGGAGAAACTAGCTTAATTACTTAAAAATGAACTAAAATTTAAATTTTGATTGACAAGGAACCAACAAAAGAATTGCAGCATCAATGCTCTTTCTCTATGATGCCATTTCGCTTGCATTGTCTCTTCCCTAATGAATGCCTTCGAGTTTCCGAATTTCTACGGAATCGACCAAAACAAATCTTGTGTCATTCAGTGGGTGTGCATGCTCACATTGGAATTAAGTCAGCTATGATAATGATATCTTAAAATTGTGTGTCAAGTTTCGTGTTCTGTAAATCATGCTTCTTCCCAAGCAAATATCTATAATTTAGTTACGGGCATCTCTTTTCTACTCTTATTTACAAATGTTCTTCTGTTTTAAGTGGGAATGTCCCTAGCCAAATCAATGGAAATGGAGAAAGGCTCATACGAGAATCCTCAAGCCAATTAAACCATAGAAAACTAGTTGAGAGTTGATCAAATTCTTTTGTTATGTAATTTCAATTCATTTTTTATTCTCTCCAAGTTACAAATTAACGAGCAAACACAGACATTCAAGAATTAAATTTGGAACTATTCAAAATAAATAAATACTTAATTAATTAAAGGCTATTAGTAGGTATATATATATATCATGATTTTGTCTGCCCGAAGCCTTTATTCAAACTGTAATGAAGCTCAAGAACAACAATGTGTATGAATCCTGTCTGATTATCTACTTGCGAAGGAGTACTCTCATAAATTTAAGTGCTCAGAAATATTCAATTAATAAAACAAAATTTATTCCAGACGTCCAATGAGAGTTTGTGTTTTCTGAACGTATTGATTGTGGTTGGTCGTTATTGTAATCATCTTCTTCGTAGTAATAATAATAATAATAATAATAATAATAATAATAATAATAATAATAGAAGTCTTATAAATTAATTTTTTTAAAAAAATAAATGATTTTTCATTAAAAAAATTGTGCAATAGGCATTGAAAGAGGAACAAATTTTATTCTTTATTAAACATAGTTTTGATCAAGTACTTGTTCCGCAGAACACAAGCTTATTGGGGGGTGCATTCGAGAATTAAAATGGGTCAGGTAGTGTTGTCTTCAACCTTGAGTCCTCTGCAATAACACCATCCATCGTGGCAAATGGGCGGATACTTGTGCTTCCGATTACGACAGAGATTTCCGCGAGCTTATATATACTTGTTCTGTATATATAATTTATACCAGGGTTATGTACTGAGGTGCATGGAGGCATTTTTTGATAGGGAAATTATTATTCTCTTAGTTTAGAACCGGCAGAAATTACTGAAAAGATATATGAAGATGGATATTCCCTTAATTAAGTTGCCTAAGTCTAATTTATGGACCCAATTAATTTATTACTGCCCACTATTAATTTATTGGTTTTATATATTTAGAATAATTAAATGATAAGTAATAATTATTCGATATAATCTCCTTATGCCCATCAATTATACTGATGGAACATACATAAATATTGGTAAAAGAAACTTTTATTCCTGACTGATATATAAAGATAGGTTTGATATTCAGCATACATGAACATATTTTCATGGAATGAATATTGCAAGTGATTGCTTGCTTCGAGTGTATGAAACTCGATGGTCTAGCCAGTACCCGCAATCTCTAATCCTGCGCTGATGCAATGGCCGTCTTCGGCGCTGCACTTGGAATGAGGAGCGTTGTTGCAGACAGGTACGCAGTGTTCGTCCTTCACGCATGTAACAAAATCTGTAAGTTCTGCTGCTTCTTCGCCTTGTAAACCTGCATCAACATTGCCAATTAAGAATTTTAGAAATACATATTATATGCCGTTATGAGAAGACAAAAGTGAGAGATTAAGATCAAATACCAGAAGAAATTGTCAGAAGAACTACCAAAAAAGCCAATTTAAGCTGGGATTTTTTTCTCCATTTTTTTTAAGTTGGTGCAATTTGAAAGAGGCCAAAGATGGCATATATAGTGTGATGGTCTTTAGGGTTTTCTCCGAAACTCTTTTCTCCCAAGTTTGTGGCAATTGCAGAAGCAGATCAGAGGATAGTATTTTTGTGAATTTGCTTTGGGCTTTTATATATGTTAGGTATTGCTGTAATACGTACATGTATAGCTAGGCATCTTCCTCGAGTGTAGATACTATACTAATTGTTTCTTTATTTATGCCCTAAAATATTTTAGTTTCTCAATATGGGTGCAAGCTCATAAGAACTTGCTGTGAATTAAAATGTTGGTATTTACATACTCTTCTAAAGACATTAACACTTTTTAAAACATAAATTCTTGATAATACATTATTGCTTTAAATCAATATTATGCACCTAAATATTTAGGTATAACTAATATATATATATATATATATAATTCAATAAATTTGTCTTTTGTATAAAAACACTAGTATACACAAGATGTGATTTCATAACATTTCATAAATAATTAAATTAAAATTATTAAATAATCACGACGTAATTTGTGACAGTATAATTTATATTAAAAAATAATTTATCATTTATTTCAATATTACTTTGATAGTGGGATTGTTTATGAATTCACTGACATTTTTGTAATATTATTGCACTATGTATATATTGATTTATATTTTGATATATATTAATGCATATATATATCAATAACATTTTTCATAATCATATGAGAGATGTTAATACATAATCTCATTTATATGGTATATGAGATTCGTTTTGATTGGATTCTTTTCTTTCTCTTTTAAATATATTCTCAATAATTTGCGATTACATAGAAATCAATTTCTATGGCAATTGGATAAAGCTGGAATACGGTATATATATCTATGGGCTATTAATTTTAATGTCATCCAAATTTTGACGTCTAGTGCATTACAAATTAAAATATAACAGAAAATGCAGTGAATATAAAACGAAATGCCTCTCTTCTGTTAATAAATCAACAAATAAAATGATCTTAAAGAACCACAGAAAACAAAAAGTTCACTGCAAATGTCTCCTTAAGAGGATCCTTAAACAACAGAAGACTGAGGAATTCCTTAATCTATCACATAAACATATGTATTTCAATATCTTAATACAAGTCGAGACGATCAGGAGAGAATCCTAGTACTCGAAATCTTTGGTCCTGCACAAATACAATGCCCGTTCTCGTTACACTTGTGATCACGGGTATTTTCAAAGATAAGTTTGCAATCTGCATTTAAATGCATCTGCATGTTTTGCTTCTTTTTCAGTCTGAAAACCTGCATCGACGCTGTTGAATTACATAAGGTATCCAAGTATTTGAATTACAAAGTAATCAACATACAAGAAAAAGAAAACATATATACCAGAAGCAATTATCAGAAGAACTACCAAGAAAGCCAATTTAACCTGCTACTTTTTCTCCACTTTTCAAGCTGGTGCGATTTGAATTAATACGTATAAGGGCAATCCAAAGGTGGTATATATAGTGTGAAGGGCTTCGAGATTTTCTCCTTTACCAGAAAAGAGGATACAAGTATCAATATAAAGTTGCTTCTGGTTTTTACGTAAGGCTCAAATATTTGTATCCATAAACTTTCATTCTTTCCTTATTTATGCAAGTATTTATGATTTGAATCAGATCCTATAGCTCGAAGAATTGATATGAAATAATAAAATTCTCGAATAAAATTGATGATTTTTTATAATAAAGAAAAGAAAACAACCCATCATTTCGATTTTAGCAATTTTTTTAAAAATTTCTTGATGAACTGAAATCTATAGAAAGAAATAAACAAATGCATGATACATATACAAGCATACAGAAGATTGAAAAACATAGGTCAATCAATAGATCATTATGGTTCAGATTTACCACAATTTTAGTTTATTTTGGATTTTGAACTTCGCCCTTTGATCGATCACTTACTTCACTCAACAAGTACGTATGCTACAAATGCTTAATGCAAAAATAAAAATCCTTAACACGTTAAGGGATGGTGGAGGATAAATATTGCAAAATGGAAATTTTATTTCTTAATTACTAATAAGACATGTTGATGTTCAACATATACTGAATGGCTTTCGAGTATATGACACTCGATTATCAGGATAGAATCCTAGCACTCGCAATCTTTATTCCTGAACAGATACAATGTCCGTCGCTGTCGCACTTAGCACCGGGAGTATATTCGCAGACAGGTCTGCAGTCTTTGTTCCTCCCGCATAGCCATTCATCTGTACGCTTTGCTTCTGCTCCAATCGGTAAACCTGCATAAACATTGTCAATGTCCATGACCAAGCATATTGTACTGACAGAGAAAAAGAAACATTTAACCAATTGTTAACAGGAAGTAAGCATTTCGATCAAAAACAGTTTTAAATACACAGTAAATAAGTAGGATAACCAGAAAAAGAGAGAAAAATACCAAAAAAGAAAGAATTATCAGTAGCACAACCAGTAATAAATACCAGAAGAAAGAACTAGCAGAAGCACAACCAAGCAAGCCAATCTAAGTATAGAAGATTTCTCCATTCTTTCGAGATATACAAGAGCTAAAGGTGCCATTGGTATATATAGTCTACATTATGGCTAAGCAAGATGTGAAGGGCTTCGGGTTTGTTTTTGGTAAATTAATACAGCATTAATTTTCTAAAATTGTGGTGTATTAATTGCATATATTTTAAATCATTATTCCATAGCTTAAACATATTTGTTTCTTATTTTAGAGATGAGAAACATAAATTCTCACCCACAAATTCTGAAATACAGCGATTTCATGTCTTAATTTCTTCTAAAAGGTAATTTCTTCTAAAAGGGCTGTTTTTGTCAATTAATAGGAACTTGGGACCTATTTGTTATATTTATATAAACTATGTTCTTATTTGTAATATTATAAAAATTTAGGGATATATATGTTATTATCCCATACTTGGATTATGGACCCATCTGTCAATGTAACGGCCCAGGAACAAAGGCCCAGTTTTTTTCTGAAAAAGGGAAAATTTGAAGTAGAATAATTTTTCCCTTTGGAGTGCAAACGTAGAAGAATCAGAGCGACAACTGTGTCATCTGAGAGAAGAATGGGGAGGGAAGTGTCAGAGAGTTGCGTGGATAGTCTGCTGACCGAAATGGTTTCGACATATTGCAATCGGTTCTATGAAAATAAACCGGAGCTTGCCGCCCGTCGGATCGAGGCCATTGGTTATCAGGTCGGGCATCAACTCTCCGAACGGTACATCCTCCCGTATCTTATTTAATCCTAACTTCAGTTTCTATTTTGTTGATTTTTTTTCAATGATTGGGATTTAATAGTGATTAGAAATTTGAGCTTTTAGATCTGATCGTTGAGTTCGAATTGTGTTGTTTGGTTGCTGAAAAAGTGTGGCAACAGAAAGGGGAAGAAAAAGATGATTTTAGGAAGAAAAGTAGGAGCTTTAGGTACAGCACAAGAACTTTGTTAGAAACAGATGAGTCGTGTCATATAGAAGCCTTCAATAATTCGATGCTCACACTCAAATAACTCTTTTCATTCTTGATTTTATTGCAAATGTCCAAATGGGGTGGAGTCAAAGTACACAAGATGCGGCCTATGGTAACGGAGTTTTTGTTTCTTGCCAGGTATACAATGGAGAGGCCACGCTTTAGTGATCATCTGGAGGCAATAAAGTTCATATGCAAAGATTTTTGGTCTGAGGTCTTCAAGAAGCAGATAGACAACCTGAAGACGAATCATAGAGTATGTTTAAGAACCAAAAATTTGGGAACCAGAGGTCATAGCGTGCATTTGTTGACATAGCTTATGTTTGTCTTGTAGGGTACCTTCGTATTGCAAGATAATCGGTTTCGTTGGCTTTCACGTATTTCAATCGATGCATCAATTGAAAATGCAGAATCTCAAGATTCTTCTCCTCCCGCTGAAAGCATGGAAGCACAAGCAACCAGCATGCATCTCTATTTCCCTTGCGGAATTATAAGGGGAGCTCTCTCAAACTTGGGAATCCCTTGTGCAGTTTCTGCAGACATATCCAATCTTCCTGCATGTAAGGGACTGACTCTTGATTTATTCAGTATTTTCTTTTTAAGATACATTTTAAATTACATCTACAAGTACTTAATTGTAAGTGCTTTTGGTTTAAGTAAGATATCATGCTATATTTAAAGTGCTAGCTGCTGATTTTACATGAATGAAGCAGAACATACTTACCGATGCCCTTGTTTCCAAACTCAAGCATTGTTAAATCACATTTTGTTGAAGTTTTTTATTTACCTCCATTAGAATCTGCAATGATTATATTCACTGCTGTAGTTCTTATTTTATTCAAGTGTGTTTTGTTCATAATTTTTCTCCATATAGTTGCCATTCCTTTTTTTCTGAAAAAATAAATAAATAAAAGAGTAATCATTCCAAGTACTCCTATGTGTTTTTAAATATCTCTGGGTTTCTACTTTGCCATGCCTTATCTCATTTTTGCTAAAGCTGTTTCAGTTATGCCATATTAATCCTCAGGTAAAATTTACTACAATTTGTATTAGCCTATCATGTGCCTTCACTGCTCACTGTTCACACAAAAATCTCCACTTTATTTTTAATTTGTTTCCTTATTTCTTTGAGCAAATTCAACTTAAAAGAATTGTGCTGGTTTTTGTTTTGGCATGGTATCTTTATAACTTTCCTTCCTTGTTCAAAAGATCAGGCTCAAGATCTTTTATCTCTGTTTATTTTTCTTTCCGTAATTCAGTGATGATATAAGTCTGAACTTCTGAATATACATCAATGAACAGGTTCGTTCGTGATCTGCATAAAGGCCTGATGAACATTTTAGGAGAAATATGGATTTAAGAATGTGGTTGATGCATTCAGTTATTATTGATGGATTTGTGCTTCTGAACTTGCGGATATATCATTGTTGAAAATATCCAACATGTGAACTTCCTTTACATGTGTAGACTTTAAATATGGATGCCATTTGTTTTTTGACAGCCACCGGAAGATGTAGACTATACATACTGACATGAGTGTAGTGGTAGAACAATTTTTCCACTCACTCTTCATGATTGAGATTTTGAAATTCAAGCAATTGATGATCCACAATGTCTTTCATTTGTTTCAGAGTATGATTTTTTTCTTCTTTCAATTTCTCCCTTGTTCGGTTACCGCAATGGCCGGCGGGTAACATTTTTCCCTTCAAAATTTCATCATTGGGTTGCAGTAGTGGGATGAATCAGCTTTCACTGCTGTCTGTTCAAACGTCTTACTCTTTAATCGAAGATATTTGTTATCAGCCTTTTGTTGGGTTAATTTCCAGTTTCATTGACTAAATTTTAATTCAGAAGGCATGAAATAAATCTAGAGATTAGAAAAACTATGGTTATATCAATTGAGTTTACGACAATAGACTGACCATGAAATGAGGAGTCACTCTCTCTCCCTCTCTATATGTACATTTGTTCCTTTTTTTCCAGCAACAGAAAACTCGGAAGTCCCAGACTTCTAGTTCCACAGCATTTGCAATATTTTCAACAAGAGTTCTCCACGTCGATACCACAATCACAAAAGTTTCCAAAAGCAACCATTTTTCAAATGGGAGTTCTCTATTATGTAGTAGTGTCAAGAGGGTTATTGTATTAGTTCTTATAATGGAGAACATCGCAGGTTGGGGAAATGCTAATGGAAAAGCATCTACCAGCTCTCCACTTGCTGGAAATTGTTTGTACTAGCAGGTTAAGACAGAATTTCTTGAATAAGAAATGGATGTTTTTGAATTTTATAAGAGTGAATTTTGAACACTTTAATAAAATGTCTTTTAAAAAGAATGTAATAATCTAACTTGTAATAAGTAGTATCAGAGTTAAATTTATTTCGATTTTACTGTTTCAGTTAAGCACTCACGCATATTAAACATGTTCATAAAAGATAAGTATTGAAATAGAGCAATATCCGTGCATATCAAATAAGTCTATAAAGGATCTATAAATCTTAAGGTAAAGTAAGACGGGTATGCAGAGAATTCTATTATGTCTTAGTTAAATACCTACGCATATAGAATACATCTACGAAAAATTTATAAGTATCAAGGTAAAATATGATGGATATATAAGAAGTTTCATTGTGATAAGGGTGTCACAGAATAGAGTGTGTAATAATATAACAAAATCTCACATTAAATAAAAAATAGATATTCTTGAATCTATGAATGATTCATGAGTTTTGAGATAGAGCACGACAAGTATACAAAGAGCTCCATTGTAATAAGGATGTTACAGGATTGAGTGTGAGAGAACGTGGTAAAATTTCATATTAAATAAGAAAAAAAATACTCTTAACCATATAAAAGTGAGTTTTGCATATTTTAATAATATATCTTTTAAAAAAAAGATAATGATCCAACTCGTGACAAGGCGCTGGACGTGCATTGGGAGCACCAGCATTTGGTGCCAAAAGCAAAGGTACTCATTTTTTACATTGATTTTGGTACATAATCTGCAAGAATTTTTAGTTCATACTGCTAATAAATATACTCTTTTGACCTTCTTTGCTGATAAGTTTTGTGGTTGCGAAATGCTTCTTGTTTGTCCAGAAAGAAAGGGCAAAGTCTCTTGCTTCCGCTGTCTTGGGTGAAGCTCGGACTTTTGAAGATATAGTCAACTTGCAGCCAGAGAAAGAAGCAATCCTGGCAAATGCAACACCGCTAGGAATGCATCCGAACATTAATCGAGTTCCTGTAGCTGAGGTTCTTTCTACTATCATCGTAACTTTTCAAATATATTTGATTTCTTTTTCAGTACTAAAAATCTTTCTTTGCTCGTCTCAAGGAAACCTTGTGCGATTGCTAGCTGGTATTCGATGCAGTTTACACTCCTAGAAAAACTAGACGCTTAAAAGATGCAGAAGCTACAGGAGCAATCAACGTGAATGGAGTTGAAATGTTCCTGCGACAGTCAATCGGCCAATTCAATCTCTTTACTGGCAAAGAAGGTAAGTATGTGTGGATGTTTTTCCAATTATCTGTTTCATGTCCTCTGGATCGAATATAATGTCAACTCAAATTCTGTTGTTTCTGCAGCTCCGAAGGAGTTCATGCGCGATATTGTTTTAACCAAGTTTTGATTGTTATATTGCATAATGCAAATCTTGTAACTCTCATATTATTTCATTAATCGGAACTGCGACAATCAAGCCGAAGCCGAGAATCTATAGGCTTTCTTTTTACAAGTCATATAGCTTTCCTTGCATGGCTTTCAGCTCACTATACATTTAGATGGGCTAGCCTGAGGTGGGTTGCAGCCCATTTCAACTTTATGTAGGCAGTTCTCTCCGCGGCCTGTAAACTACCCCAAGAATCCTATGATTAGCTTAGAACAATTAATGATATGTCGTTAGGTGGATGGGAACAGAGTCTAACATTGTCTTTAACTCAGACCAAAGTCACTGAATAATTTATATACAGCTCTTCCCTATATACACTCTTTTGAGTCCTGAAAAAACCACGTACCAACAGTAGTTCAAGAACACAGCCAGCAGCAGCAGCAGGCAGCATTGTCCTTTAAAATGAGCGGCCTTCCGGTACGTACGATTTTTTTGCCTCATAATCTTCTTAGAAAGCTTTCAGATAATAAGTTTCATGTTCATTTGAAATGTGTTTCACTAAGCTTAAAATCAAGCATATTGTAGCAGCTTCTGTTATCTGTCTGGTTTTTTCAGAGTCAAATTTGTTTCAGCTACTTAGTTTAGCTTCAGTATTCACTTCCTGTAATCTTATTTGCAGTAATTTTGAAGTTACTTTTGCAAGTTTAATGAAATTCACAAAGTCCATGCAGCTATTGCACGAGTGTGATAACTCTTGGATGATTTATCTCATCGTTTTTTAATTTTCTGTTTTTCAGTTTACTACATCGGATCTTCAAACCAAAAATGGCGGGATTCGAAGCAGTCCAACTCTGCTATGTACTCCATTGATAGGAACAACAGTTGATCAAATGTTGGTTGAGACGAGGAAAGCCAAGGAAAATTGGTGCAGACATTGTAGAGATTAGGCTATAGACCGTTTGAGAAACTTCAATCCTCCACAAGATCTTGAAATTCTAATCAAACAGTCTCCCCTTCCCACTCTTGTCACTTGCAGGTAAATTTACCAAACCCCCAAATTTGTCCCTCTCTGCAGATTTGGACATCTAGCCATAATACGTAATTCTTTTGAAGTTCTTAATTTTTCCTTCCTTCATTCAGAGGTTATTTGTGTTGTTGAATTTTATTTTTTTAAAAAAATTAATTATTTATTTATATTATATAGTGGTCAGGTACTATTTATGGCGGGCCGGTTCGGCCCGGCCCATTTTTCAATTCTAAAAATTCTATGATTTTTAGTAAAAAAAAAAAAAATGTCAGTGTTTAAATAATACAGGGTGGAAACAAGCAATTGTTATAAGTAGGAAAAGGGGAAATAGATGGGCAAAAATTTTCCCTCGTCTTTTCCTCTCTAAACTAAACCCACCCCAACACACCCAATTTTTCAACCAAGTGTTCTCTCTCTACGATTCCCGCTTTTTGCTTCAATTTCTCTCTCTCAACTTCCTCGGGAAATTTCTAGGGTTTTTGTTTTTTTGGTTTTTTTTTTTTGTCTTAATTTCCCTTCGATTTGCCACAGTTTGACCTACATGCCTGCATTTCGACTTGTGAGTATCTTCTACTATAATTAATTTTTTCAATCTAGGGTTTGTCTTGTAATATCCTAATTGTTGATTTAGTGTTTTTTGCATGGGTTTTGTGGATATATGTGCTTTGCTTTTATTTCTTAAGTTGTTTTTATTTTTTATTCAAATGCTTTAGATTTAGGAATTTTAGTTTTGCGTTTACCTGTTGGTGCAATTTTTATTTGTATTTTTTTTAATTTTTAAAAGAACTTTTTATCATCTGAGGTGTTTTGGGCGGTTGAGAAAATGCAACGAGAGAAAACAAAATGGAATTTTCTATCAAAGAACAAAAATGGAATTTAATTTCAGTTTGGTTAAGTTGTTCTTTCTCTTGAATGGAAATATTAAACACTAATTTTGAGTTATTTTTCATCTTACATGTTTTTGGTAACTAATCGGCAAGTTTTCAATTCGTATGTTTAAGGTGCTTTTTACTTTCAGGAACGGGGTAATAACATCCAGGTCCCTGGGTTTTATGTTTTCACAAATTAGGATATAGTTTGTCCATTTGCATCATAGTCCCATACCTTGTTGATTGAAATTACTGAGATACTTTTTAATGTTTAAGTTCCATATACTTTGGTGGTCAAAATTGAATGTTACAGGGTAATTAGTTATGTCAATAGATCTTAGGGGCCTTTTTGATACAAATGGACAAACTATGTCATTATGTCTGAAAACATAAAACTCTCGGACCTGGATTTTATTACCACTGTCAGAAAGTGGCCAGTTCTCTTTTCTGTCACAGTTATTTTTAGTTCTTGCACGTGGGCTTCTGAGCTTGCAGTTTGAGCTTTTCTACTAGTATAGTTTGAATTTATAATGCCTGGTTATTTTATCTGAAATCAGTTGTTTGGAACTCACATCTAGCACATGATTGTTTCATGTTTGATATTTGTATAGTCTGCATTTCTCTCTCTCCCTTTCTCTCTCTGTTAGTCAGTTGATGATTCTAATTTTTTTATTTTGATTTCGGTTGCAGGTGTAAACCTTAGAGCTTGGACCTTCAGAGTTTGGAGAATTGCCGGGGTTGGTCTGAAACCTTTTGTTAGTGGAGGAAAAGCAATGTCTGGTTAGCTTATTGCCTTTTCTGATTCAGAAAAGTTTTATGGTTGTTTTTGTTGTAATGGTAAATGAGTTACTGTTTCTTTCATGTTGTGTTAAGTTGTAGGTAATTAATTGCTGGATCAATTTAATTAAATCTTGTTTGGTATGTGTTGGGTTCAGGGTGAAGATTTTGGATGATTAGTTGGTAGAGAAGCTTTTGGATTTAGGGCAAGGGAAGTTTAGAGAATTAGAGCTGCTTTAATTATGGAGTGCAACAAAGATGAGGCAGTACGAGCAAAACAGATTGCAGAAAATAAGATGGAAAATGGAGACTTTTTAGGGGCACAAAAGATAGCACGCAAGGCTCAACAACTCTACCCTGAACTTGATAATGTTTCTCAAATGTTAACAGTATGCGAGGTTCACTGCTCTGCACAAAACAAAATCTTTGGGTCGGAAATGGATTGGTATGGAATTCTTCAGATTGAACGGTCAGCTGATGAGGCCACCATCAAGAAGCAGTATAGAAAGCTTGCACTTTTGCTTCATCCTGATAAGAATAAATTTTCTGGTGCTGAGGCTGCTTTCAAACTGATTGTGGAAGCAAATAGGGTGCTTTCAGACCAGACAAAACGTTCTGTATATGACTTGAAGTTTAGAGCAACAATGAGAACTTCTGTACCCAATACAGAACTGCAGGCACAATGGAAGTCTGTTATTAAGAAACAATATGGGCCTGCAAGCAATTTTCCAAATGGTCCTCCACAGTATGGGACTGCAAATGCAGTTCCGAAAACTCCTTCACAGTTTACAGGTTTGCATCCTTTTGAAAATGTAGAAAAGGCAACGTTCTGGACAAACTGTTCTTCTTGTGGCATAAGATACCAATACTATAGAACATTTGTAAATAGGATACTTCGTTGTCAAAGTTGCCAACAGTCCTTCACTGCCTACGATTTGGGTACAAATGGTGTGCCACCAGGATTTCCCTGGAGCCAGATCAACAACCAGAATGGGGTTCCAAATCCAGGGATGCAGAATGGTTTTGTAAATCCAGGCCTCTCTAACATGGCATCACAAACCAATGGTGGAAAGTCTTCTGGCAGAAGCTTCTCTGATAAATTTACACGGTTTGATCCTGCCTCTAATGCTGCAAATGCTGCTGGTGGGTGTTCTAAGACCCAAGACAAAGTAGATTGTCCAGTGGATCCAAAGGAAAATGATGGAATGCCCCAGCCTAATTTAGCAAATGGGAAGGAAGGTGACAGAATGGCAAAGCCTAATGTTGGAAAGCCCAGTAAATTGGGAACTTCAAGAAATTCAAACGAGAGAAAGAGGAAGTCCATGAACAAATCCAATGAAAGCTGTGAGGCTAGCAACAGTAATGAAGATGTGGATGTGGAGGCTCAACAAAATAGTGGTAATTTTTCAGAACAGAGTTCGGGAGTTGGTGCGCGACAGAAGCAGAAGCTTAGAAGATCTTCAAGACAAAAGCATAACTTTTCTAACAAGGAAAAAATTTGTGATGATGATATCACAAGCCCTTCAAAGAGGTCAAAAGAGAGCAAACCATCCCATTGCGGTGAAGTGGAGATGCATGAAACAGGTTTTCCTACTGGTGGGGTTTCTAAAGATGGCGCATCAGCTAGTTTTGTTGATGGATATCAAAGAGAGTTGAAAAAGAACGCCAATTCTGTTGAAGAAATCTTGCCAAACAAGAAAAGCAAAACTGGGGAACACAAAACAGAAGGTAAGAAAGCAGACATTTCAGGTCATGATGATAAGAAGGTGTTGAATCCAGAGATCATTGAGTATCCTGATCCAGATTTCAGTGATTTTGACAAAGATAGGGCAGAAAACTGTTTTGCTGTGAATCAAATTTGGGCTATTTATGATACATGTGATGGCATGCCAAGATTCTATGCCCGTATCAAGAAAGTTCTCTCACCCAGGTTTAAGCTACAGATTACTTGGCTAGAGCCTAATCCAGATGATGAAAGTGAGAATGCCTGGTGTGATGTTGATCTGCCTATTGCCTGTGGTAAGTTCACCACTGGAAGCTCTGAAGAAACCGAAGATCTTCTAATGTTTTCTCATCCTATAAGTTGGATGAAAGGTGGTGGTAGAAACTCGTACCTGATATATCCTTTGAAGGGTGAAACTTGGGCTATCTTTAGGGATTGGGATATTAAGTGGAGTTCTGATCCAGAAAAGCATAAACCACCATACCAGTATGAATTTGTTGAGGTATTGACAGATTTTAATGAGGATGTTGGCATTGGGGTTGCCTATCTGGGCAAAGTGAAAGGTTTTGTCAGCCTGTTTCAGCAAACTGCACAGCATGGAGTTATTTCTTTTCATATAGCACCAACTGAGCTGTATAGATTTTCACATAGAATTCCTTCATTTAGAATGTCTGGCAGGGAGCGGTATGGTGTCCCTGCAGGATCTTTTGAGTTTGATCCTGCTTCTCTGCCTACCAATCTCTACAAGCTTGGTGATTCTGGTGATGTTAAGATGGGAAATGAAAACGTGGTGACTGTGTCAAATAGCTCATGTCCTAAGTCTGTTGAAGGCAAAGAGAAGCCCACGATGGATTCTAAGAAGATTACTACACCAAAGAAGCCTGAGAGAGAGAACTTAATACTTAGAAGATCTCCAAGGGATTTGGGCAAGAAAAATGATCAAAAAAATGCAAGTCAATGTACAATCCAGGAGGAAGTCAACAAGCATTCAAATGGTAGGAAGGTCAAAAAGCAGGGCGACATTCTTCAGTTTATGGGAAGTGCTTCTTCTGGTCAGTCTGATGTTAAGATGCATTTACATGCAAGGGATCAAAGTTCCATGAGTGGGTTGGAAACCTTTAATTCCCCTACGACTCAATCAGTGGCTCACAAAATTGCTGAACCAGTGTGTCTTGACTTCAAGGCTGAAAAATCTGAGGACAAGTTTCAGTTTGATCAGATATGGGCACTCTACAGTGATAGTGATGGATTGCCTAAGAACTATGCTCAAGTTAAAATAATTGAATGGGCTCCTGAATTTAGATTGCATGTGGTGCCGCTTGAAGCTTGCTCACCATCAAAGGACCCAATGAAGCCTCTCTCTTGTGGGACATTTAAAGTTAAGAACGGTAAAATCAAGGTTTTAACTCGCTCTGCTTTTTCTCATAGGGTAAAAGCTGTAGCCATTAGCAGGAATACATTTGAAATATACCCGAGAAAGGGTGAGGTTTGGGCCGTATACAACAATTGCAACTCTGAGTTGGCCCATTCTGACAGGAATAAGGGTGAATGTGACATTGTAGAAATCTTGGAAGATCATGACCAGAGCGTAAAGGTGGTGGTTCTGTCACGGGTTAACGGATCTAATGCATTGTACAAAGCTCCAAGAAGCCAAAGGTCAAAAATTGGTATTATGGAAATTCCCCAAACTGATTTAAACAGATTTTCTCATCAGATTCCCGCTTTTCAACATATAGGAGCGAGAGATATTCAGCTTAAGGGCTATTGGAATCTTGATCCCACGGCAATTCCTGGTACTATTATCATTGACTGAATAGGATGGTACTTTTACCCCACACCTTAGTGTAGCCAGATTGATCGATGTGAAAAAACTCAAATGAATCTAGTAGGAACTTGAGAAATTCTTTTTTTCTTTCCAGTCAAACATGAATTGCCTCCACCAATTTTCTTTTATCTTTGGGCCAGTGTTTATGTAACCTGTTAGATGATGAATCAATTCCAGTTTTTGCATTTGGATAAATGTTCCAGCATTTATTTTGATAGTTTGTCATCACTGTTTATTTTGATAGGAGTTTAGGTCTTACTCATGTAGGCTGTGCTTGGTTTTAGTAGTCTGCTTCCGTTTCTCTTTCCTTTCTTGAAAGGGCTAAAAAGTAGTTATTCGTTTCAATTCAGTCCCTGGTAATTGTACAACTGTTGCTGGTACTTAGAAATCTTGTTGGCTCTGTTAGGGGAAAACATTTCAGGCTTGATGTCTAATGTACGTGTATCAAATGGAAAGGTTGGGTCTCCTTAATTCAACTCAACTGGCATGGAGCTCCTGTTTTTCCGCCACCATGGCTTTATTAATGTCTTTTTTGGATTATGTTGAATGCAAAGCTAAAATTATGGTTGGTAGCACCAAATTTAGTAGGGATTGTTTATTTTTATTTTAATACTTACCATTTAATGATTATATTTCACAATTACGGTGTTACCACACTTCAATATTGAACTAAAATTAAATTTATGAAAAATGTGAAACTTTGCAATAAGATCGCATTGTTTATTTATATTCTGGAAAGCCTCTCGAAGAATGTGGTTGTTGGAGACGCCTTTGCCCGATTAAAGAGTGCCAATCTCCTTGGGCGTTTTGTTGTTGCAAGAAAAAGATGAGGGTATTCCGAGAATAGAACTCGGGACCTCTCTCATACCACTGGACCGATTTCCCGCAGCATTCATTGAGCTGATTTTAAACATATGTTTCTGTTCTTTTCTGGTCGCTCCTGTGTTTCAGCATTTTACACCCGAAAGGTTCGAAGTTCTCGAAATTCCGAATTTCTTTGTAGACTTACATGTTCTTCCATTGTTTATACTTCCTCGGCTCAATTTAATCCTCATTATTCATTATACAAGGTCCCTCTCTCTCTCTCCATCCTCTCTAATGTGTGCTTGCCAGAATTTTGTCCGGTTACAAATTTTAAGTTTCTTGGAGGAAGCGGACTTACTTGTTTTCATTAACTAGCGATTGAAGCTTGTTGCTTTGGGCTCGAAAGAGGGTATTATGATTGCATGTTAACTGTTCGATAGAATGCTTATTTGAATTCTTGCTATATATTCGGCAAGAGTATTGCATGCCACAAAGATTACAAGTGGTATTTCCAAAAACCATTTTTTTCCTTTTTCAGGTTATTGTACAACGAGTGGAAAAGGACAGCTGGGTAGTTTGCGACAACTGAAACATGCTGAAGCAAGTACTAGGCAAGGTTTTAGACAACACGCTCATTGCAAATGAAGGAGAGAAGGTTATTAGGCCTTGCTTTTATGTACCCTTTCGTAGTTTGAACCAAGGACAGACTATTTCTTGAATGCCTATTTGATTTGATCTTATGAGTTCACCCAAAGCCAGGTCTTTTATTGATTATAAACTTTGTCACCTTCGTTTGTACTTCATGAATTTAGAAGAAACCAAAAGACCCGAAAATTACGATGCTGATGCCCTTGTGTCTTTTTTCTTTATTGTTGTAGCTTGTTGAATATGATGAGTTGCGTTAATTTTATACGCCTACATTATAATCTAAAATGTATTTGGGAACATGGATATTAGGTTTAATTGTGGTCGTAGGATTTTGAGCTTGAAACTTTTTATTTTTGTGTATTCTTGGACTGACCATCTTCTGAGTTTGATTGTGTTTCTGCACCTAAAATGATTACAGGTTCGATGTCCTCCAAGGAGCTTTTTTGGGGTTGAGGACTTCCTTGATGATGATGATAGCCGCCCATACACTTAAAAGAAGGAGGAGAGGTGAATAATGCAACCAAGCATATTTCGTTCAAACAACGGACTGTTGCATATAAGGAGCCATTTACGCTTGATGCGTTCGTCTCTAAGCGATTTGTTTCAGCCTCGCTCACACACATAGGTTGACTAGTAAGCAAGTTGCCGTTGCTGGCACAAACTCTAAAGATATTAAAGCAGCACTGAAGTCTGCAATCAGATATACCTGCATGTTTGGCCCTTGGCCGGATTTTGGCTGACAGGGCAAGAGAAGCAGATGTGTATACTGCTTCTTATACTCCCTGGGAAAGGGATAAATTTGAAGGAAAGATTAGAGCTGTGCTTCAGTCCCTCATTGATAATGGAATCGATGTTAAAATCTATCTCGATTGAATATGTTGCAATTGTTCCAGAAACTACTCTTTTTCGCCCCTTTTGATTGTAACATTTTCTTTTTCTTGTCAATATAGATGGCATCATCACCATCTATTGGAATTGGAGTCGAACAAGCTTGTGCATTTTATGCTTTCACTATTGAGATTCAGATCTGTGAATAACATGCATGTTACTACACACTTTCTGCACAGAAACCATGAGCACAACCCTGAGAAATTTTGCATCTCCAAAGAGTTTGCAAGGTCAACAAAATGATGCAGAAATGGCCCCAAACAATCAGATTACTTTCATTACTGTAAATTTGGTGACAATATTTAAACTTGGTTGACAATTTTTTTTTCTCAATTTAGATTTTTTTTTTTAAAAAAAAGTTAGAGGGGGTGTGGATGATGAATAATGAAAATAAAAGTTGTCTTGGTGTAATTATTTTAAAAGTTCAGGGTTGTAGATAGAATTCTCATAAATGCAAAAGTTTGGAGGTTTCAATAATATTTGCCGCATATTATTGAAAGACAACCCGTGGTAGTACCTCTGAAACCAGAAACCTGAAACGTCATCGTTCTGAGCTTTCTACCTCACTCAAATTTTCTTCCTTTTTAAGAATTTCTTCTCTTCCGATTCTCTTTTTCTTCTTTGTTTTCTATCCGATCCTCTCTTTCTCAATCGGCTTCTGCGAAGGTAATCTCTCTCGTTCTCGTCACTATATCTCAGTTAAGGTTTTCTCTCTAAGTATGAACGTTAGTATATTTTTGTGTATATGTGTATGTTTGTATTTAAATGCAGGTTGTAATTGTAATTGTTAATTCGTTTCTCTATTTCTTATTCTAGTGTTGAATTGATGCAAAGTTATTTTTGTTTACGAGAAATTGGATTGTTCCGTGGAATTGTATTCGCAATTGAATTATTTTGAGTCATTTGGATTCTGTGTAAGTTTAGTTACTTTTCAATATTGTGCGGAAGTGAGACCATCTAAAACATGAGCTCCAAAATTTAACTTCTTTTCTGTAATTTTTATTTTTTGGTTGTTATGTGTTTTGGAATGACCTTGTGTTTTATTCATTGAAGTGAATCTACAGTTTTACTGGAGAAATCAGTAAAATTTTAATTTTGTAATCAGAAGTGATGGTTTTTTGTCCTCACGGACAAGTGCAAAGCAATGCCCAAATCTTTGGGTAATCTTGCAAAGTGTCTTGAGTTAATGGTTAATGGATTAGGATGTGTAGATGGTACTTGATGTCTTATGTTGTTTCTGAAGAGAAATGGAGCCAAGTTCTGAACTTAATGGTTAACCGTTAGTGGCTCTGGATGCGTAAGACTCACTAAAATTCATTTCTTTTTTACTAAACTTTTGTTTTAACCATATCTTATTTCTGCTATTTTCCTTTTGAAAGCATAATAAAAGTATTATTTACAAGAAGTTTTCGACGGTTTTCACATATTTGATTTTTCCTTCTTTTTTGTTTTTTCCTTTTTTATTCCTTTTCTTGTCTTTTAAATTCTGTAGCCCTTGTTGTAAATAGCAAACAACAGAAAAACCACTGATCCATTGTTTGCTGGGAAGCATTTGGCCACAGAAGCCTGGTTAGTTGGGTAGCCTATGGAACAAGAAAATGACAAGAACGAATCTGGGGATGCTGTGGAAGCCTCTGCCGCTGCTGGAGCACCATCAGAAAATAAAACACCAAAATCATTGAAGGCCAGCTCAAAAATTGCAAAGAAATCACCTGTTAATGAATTGGAGAACAAAAAAGCTAAAGTTACTTCACTGGCTTGGCATGGAGCTGGAAAGAAGAAGAAACAGAATTCAAGGGAAGAAAACCAAAAGGAGAACCTTTCTAAACAAAAGGACACAAAGACAGGCCAAGAAAGCCAAAAGAACCAAGAGGAGATTGGCTGGTCAGATAAAAGTCACCAGAAACAAAGGGTTGAAGAAAAAAATGTGGTGTCAGACAAGAGTTTGAGTAATCAAAAGAACAAAGAAAAACAAAGAGACACAGAAAAGAACCAAGAGAAGGAAAAGAAGAAAGAAAAGCTTGGTGGTTTGATATTTATGTGCAGCAAGAAGACCAAGCCAGATTGTTTCCATTATCGTGTCATGGGTGTATCAGCTGGTAAAAGAGATCTTGTGCAGGGTATCAAACCTGGACTTGAGCTTTTTCTCTATGATTTTGATCTTAAGCTTATGTATGGGATTTACAAGTCATCCTCTTCTGGTGGCATGAAGCTTGAGCCAAAAGCTTTTGGCGGAGCGTTTCCTGCTCAGGTCACATTTTTATTGTTGTTGGTTTTTTCCTTTTTAATCAATTTAACCTCATGTGTGTACTGTCAACTTCTGATTACAGGTGCGGTTTAAGATCCACAGGGATTGTCTGCCTCTCCCTGAAAGTGTTTTCAAGAAGGCAATTAAGGAAAATTATGATGAAAAGCACAAGTTCAAAATCGAGCTTACCCCTAGACAGGTATGAATTTCATGTTTCCTTTGGTTGTTTGGTGGCCTTTTCCTCTTACATCCTTGAATTTATGATATATCAAATTTAGATTTCCTCTCAGGTTAGGAATCTCTCGGAACTTTTTCGACCAGCTTTGGTCCATTCAACTGCATTTCCTGATCTCACCCCATCCTTGCCAAAAGCTCAGGGAGTAAGAGAGTCAAACAGGGAAAACTTTGCTAGGTATCCATATGCTAATGCTAGTTCTAGAAGTTATAATAGATTGTCCCTTGAAAGAGATCAGCATATTACATTCAGACAGGTTGGATCTTCATTAAGAGAGGAAGTTCCCCACGCTTTATACGTGACTGAAAATTTATATCGTACTTATGGTCTTCAGGGAGAGAGAGGAAACCTGACTACTAATCACAATCCTGGTCCTTTAGACCCTTACCAAAGGGGTCATGAAAGAGGGCGGCAGCACCTTCTAAGATACCCAGATCCTGTATATTTTGACAATGTCCCTGCATCCAGAGAACCTGGTTCTGCCGATCCTCTCTACTTGACTGACGGACAGTATCAGAATTATAATGTTGGTGTTAGACATGAGCTGCCGTCCATAGTTTCCCCTGTAGCAGCATCCATTACTGCCCCTGCTAGAACTTTAAACCCTTACTCAAGGGATCCCTATAAGTACTTACCATTATGGCACTTCATCTGTGGATTCATATCTGCCACCTCCAAGGAGAGAGGATATTGCCCCAGGTTCCTACTCTGTTACTGGAAGGAGAGAGACTTACTTAGGTGGAACGGATCCCTTAAGAAGGGGAGAAACTGATCCAGGTGATAGGTTACACTCAACTTATGCTGTATCAAACTATAACTGGCAACGTCACTATGAAGCACCTATGCCTGAATCAGTAACTGCACCAGTATCGTCAAGGTACTCTTTTGCTGGTCCATCTTTATCCTACCAATGACCCATGTTTGTACCTGCCCATCTTTCTGTACTGTTTGTTTCTTCTTTAGCAAATTTCATTCTGTAATGCGACTTAAAATAAAAGCTTAGTTATAGACAACTTGCTATTCTTTTCTATACATTTAACTGCTTTTCAAGTCTTTATTAGCTGTAATAGGGAACTTAAGACTTATAGAAAGAAAGTATTTGTTGCATCATGGCATCGATGGTGAGGCCATAAAATTAGTTGAATCATGTTATCAGGCACTTTGTGATCATACTTTTTTACCAAAGATGGGTGGAAATCCGGTTTGCTTATGAATTTAGCTCTTTTCTCTAGTTTTGCGGAAATGCTGAGAAACAAGGTACCTGCAATGTCAATAATTTTAATATGACTGAGAACAAAATATTGGCAAAAGAAAAAAAAGAAAAAAAAGCAGAAAATGATGAACTGATTAAGTTGTATGTTGAATCTGTTTTCCTGTTTTCTCCATCCGGTGGTTAATTTCGTTTTCAATGCCCAGAAGTCCCGATTCAAGCATGATGCCATTGGGCTTTTTGGGCTTTTTAACCTAGAAACTATTGCCAAGTCCAAGTCTCATATGCTAGCCCAAAAATTACATGTATAGCTCATATTCCGGATGGTTCAGATTTTTTTTTTTTGGGATACGGAAGTTTATTAGTACTAGCTTTGGATGACAGTAGATGTGATGCAATCCAGATTTTCATATCCAAATTAGAGAGAATGTAAAACCCAGGAACAGCTGAAATGATTGATGCATATTATGTATGCAAAGGCATTTGGTGCTGGTTGTTGAACTAACTGTATCTTTATATTTAACAATTTCTGCTATTTATCCACTTTGTGTCTGAACAATTCTTTTAATTGGCATCAATCACGTTACAATGAAGAGTCCTTGAAATTCACCACCCATTCCTCGGTTTTACTTATTGAAAGCTTGAATAATCACAGGTATTGAATGGTTCAAAACTCATTAGGATAGACTTTGACTATCATCTTCTTATCCAAAACTTTTCAACTTTAGGAAATGACATATATGCTCGCATAAAACGATTAAGTCAAGACGTGTGAGACAGGCAGAATTTCATGTAAAACTTTGTTATTAAATAAAAGTCTATAATACTTTTAATTCAGTACTATTGGTAGTTAATTAATTCAGTAATATTGGTAGTTAATTAAACCTGCCTCATTCGAAACTAATTGCTTGCTCTTCTTCGGCGGTATTTGGTTTGTGCTACAAATCGCATATGTGTATGTTCCACCCTGCACGGGTCACTATCACTCATCCTACTGCTTTCTACATAGGACTTGGACAAAACATTAAAAGAAAAGAAAACAAACAAACAAACAAACCAACCCTGCAAAATCACCAAGATGCAGAAAAACTAAAGTCCCCTCAACTTTGAAACTTCGTTGCAGATTATGAATAGAATTGCATGGAATTCCACGTACATGCATTTTCTTTTCGATTGGAAACACCATCTCATGAAACATCACTCGCATACATTATCATCCGCGTAGACCAGACCCAGAGAAGGGGTTGTAAGACTAAGTTTGCCGAGGAGGTACAATACAATTTCATGGACACCATGTTTTTCCAATTTATCGGTCTTATTAAAGTTGCTATGTCATTATGCTTACGTTGAAACAATTACGTCACCACCTTTTTATTAATAAAATTAAATAGCGGTAGACTTCATTTCTAAATTCTCCCTTGTTATTTTTATTATAAAAATCCGTCGACTCTCCCTAACGTATTCTATGTTTATGTCTTTGCATTGCCCGTTATTTGTCCAACGGTCCAACTTTTGTCTTCATCTAATACTGTATAAACTTACTATTACTACTATAAACCTTAATATTTACGAAGTTGGGATAAAATATCATAAAATATCTCAATTAATTTATGTGACATATTATTTATTAAATAATAATAATAAAAATAATATTTTTATCAATTATTATAAATAATATTGTATTTATTTATTTATTAAATAATAAATTAACATGAATATTAAAGATGTTAATAAAAGGTAATTGAAAAGTCATGAAAATAATAATAATAATAATAATAATAAGGTTGATGAGGAGGAATTTCTATAAATTTTCGCTCTATGTTTTTTCCTTTTGGCCAAAGTTTGAAGCAAAAACCCTATAAATAGAGAAGAGGACGCGCTTCAATTCTCCGCAAAGGCTGTGGATTCAGGACCAACATAGCAGAATAGTCCAGTCCAGAGTTGAACTGTAACACACGCCTCCCTCCTCGTGACTAACGTAACGCCATAGTTAGACAGACAGCTTCATCTTCCTGTTTAATTACCTTTGTTTTTTGTTTTCAATTTTATTAATTTTGTTTCGATTTCCCAAAAAAAAAAAAAAAAAAAGAGGGGGAAACCCAGGGGAAAAAAGTTGACTTTAGAGAGATATATGGGGGGTTGCATGTCTAGTGATGTGAGGGGAGGCAAACAAGCCGTCGGTGGGACCCTATACCGGCCCACGACGTCCCAGAATAATGCAGCTCATAACGACGCCGTTCATTTCTTCTTCAGATCGCGTGGTCTCCCTTCCCTCTTCACTCAAATCGAGGTATATTGCAATTTTTTTGTCTGCGTATGGTACAGAGACAGAGGTTCTCACCGAGTCAAACATAAGCCGGTTTTCTGAATTTATTTTCGCTTTTTTTCTTATTATTTTATGTTTTATTTATTTATTTATTTTTGTAATCGTGGTGTTCTGTTTTAATAATGATGGGGAATCGGTAAGAAAATTTTGTGGAGGGAAGAATTTGGAATTTTGTGTGTGAATAATTTACTTGGTAGTCATTTTTAAAGTGTTTTGAATGAAGCTTTCCAATAAAAAGCTTCTGCAGAAGTACTTCTTGTAGAAGTTCTTTCTGAAAAAGCAGCTATTGAGTGCATTTCTTATCTCCGAGTCTTTTCCAAAAAGTCATTGAAAAATTATTCCACTAAGTTTCGATTTTTTTTTTTTTAAATCCACAAATTCCTACGAAATGTATGTAAAATCGTACGTGTTGTTGAGATGCCAAAAAGTACTTTTCCATACCTCACACTAATGACTTGCAAGACAATTAGTAAAATCCATGAAATTATCCTGGCGTTCGTTTCCTGGGTGTAAAGGTGGATTTGTTCTGCATTGACATCTTGCTGACATTGGATTGATGTTTTATTATCAAGAAGTGCTTTTGCTGTGAATGGTGGGCAATGATACAGGAATATTTCAGTATTGATTAGGTGATGCACAAGCATTATCACTACTTTTCCAGCATGACAATGTTCTCGCAAGTGAAATTTAGGTTATGACTGGTTTAGGTAAATGAAATAAGAATCTCATGATCATTGAGAAATTTGATCTTTGATATATGGTGCCACTTAAAACTAATTTCCTAAAAGATATTTTAACTGATGAAATAGTGTAGATTTTTGCATTTGTCCTCCTGAAAGTTGACTTTTTGTTTACATCTTTATGTCTAATGTTTCAAATTTTACCCACCTTTCTAAAAGATTCCCTAGTAGATGCTCCCCTGGATGAAACATAGATTTGGGGATGCTGGCTGTCACATTACAAACAATTAACTTTAAAAAATAAATTTACGTGCTAATGGCTCAAGCGCTGTGAAATTTAGAGAGCATAATGTACATGAGAAGAATGCCTTTTCATATCATGGATGAGAAGAATGTCTTTTCATATCATGGACCACAAGATGCTCATAGTTTTTTTCCCATTGATGTGGACCTACATGGAAACTTTTTAGCAGAAGAGACAACTAAATCATATGCTAACTAAATGACTGTTGAAGTTGACGCTTGTAATCAACACGTTCCATTCTGTTATGTAGCACCAACTAGTATTTTATCTTGCTCACTGCGTGTAAGTTTTAATATTAGTAGTGACACGATGCACCACCTTTCTGTATGCATGGATTTTTCAAATTTACTTTTGCATCCTTCTGAATTCATTCTTTTATTTTTGAATATGTATTGCAGTTATCTTTATCTGCTTCAAAGTTACGTGACCGTGACATCACGTCAAAGGTATGCACATATGATAGCTGTCTTGATGTCTAACAACATCACTTTCATGCTGCTAGATTCTTATATACGTTACAGTATCTTGCATCTCTCTGTATGGACTGTTTGTTTGTTCGTTATGGGTGTAGGGATATACGATCCGAATCACACATAGTGCTGGTATCAAAATTTGAACTCTTTGTGGTTGACACCATATAACATATTTTCTAAATGTAATGCAGTGAGAAGCAATTGCTTGAGACTTTCTTGGTTTTTTTGTTTTTTAAAAAATACTTTCATAATCAGCATTTCATTAGTGGTATCATTTTACTAACCTTTACTGGCATACATGAAAGCTGCTGTATTGTGAAGATAGTTTACAAGACTTCATATTTATACTTGTATGACATGTAATGGAAGTTTGTTCACATACTTGTAGGTCTTTTGTGGGGTTTTTTTTTTATGGCTTTTATATTTACATGACATGTTATGGAATAAAACTTACAAGCCTTTTATTATGCCAATAGAGTGATCCCATGACAGTTGTGTATGCCAAGAAAAGAGATGGGACACTTGAAGAGATTGGACGCACAGAAGTCATTATGAATAATCTAAATCCTGCTTGGATTGAAAAGATTTCAATTGCTTATCAGTTTGAGATTGTCCAGCCATTGGTGTGAGTTTCTCCCATACTCTTTAAGTTTACCTTTTCTTCACAGGTCTTTGGAATATCCTCTCACCTAAGCCTTTCTTGCTTTGACATTGTTTAATGTTTTCTTTTTCCTTTATTTATTTTCTTTCTTTTTTTATTTTCAGCTTTCGAGTGTATGATGTAGATACCAAGTATCACAATATACCAGTGAAGGTACATCGAATTTTATGCTTAACATTTTATTTATTATCTTAATTCTTGTGTAAATGATATACACATATTTTAGATGATTTTTGGTTCAGTGTGAAAGTTTAGAGTTAATGAGGCATCTGATTGATCCATTTGTCATTTATAAGACATACAATCTCTATTAATTTGATTAACACTAGTTTCTGCTAATTTTCTCAAATTGGCTAATATCTGACAAACTGCAAACAAACACTTAAGAAGGGCAGTAAACTTAGAGAGTGTACTGTCATCTATCAATAATGAATTTATAGCAGTTATTCTGACACAATTGGGGAAGCACTTATTTTCCAAAGATAATTATGACTTATCAAGAATGGAATGTTGATGTATGTTGCATATACTACCTCATTGTTAAAAAGCAATTAATTACAGTGGAATAGTTTCTGCTATGAGCTAGTGAAGCTATATCAAGAATAAACTAAATGCAATTAAGGGAATTAGTAACTAAGTCTTTCAAGCCTACATGTATTCATGCATGCATTCTGAATCAATCAGAAAAGGTCCCATGGTTGTCATAATAAAAAATGTAATCATTAAGAAATATTTGAGGAAGACAATGGGACAAACTGCAAAGTTGATGATCATTTATATCTATTGTAGATGGTATTTTCACTACCAAAAAATAATTGTATTATATGTATATTTATGCAAATGAAAGAGAAAGTTAAACAATTCATGATGCATTATTAATCATTTAGGAAATATGTTGGGTTAGATCAGAAAGACAAATCTTACAGAGACTTGCAGGGAAAGATAACATAAATTAAGATGAGAAAAGTGAAAAAGACAATAAAACAGTAACAAATTTAAAGTGTTCTTTGATCCTTTCCTGCTGCTGTACCAAATTACTTTATTCTAGTATGGGATTACTGTTGTAGGGTGAAGTTTAAAGTTCAAACTTTTTATTTGTGTTGCCTTTCAGATGCTAAAGTTGAATGATCAGGACTTCCTGGGAGAAGCCAATTGTGTTCTATCTGAGGTAAGTTCCCCGATTTCATTTTGTTCGATGATTAGATGTAATTTCTTTCATATGCAATGGTTGAAATATATACATATATTGATTCAATGACTTTTAGTAGCATTTATCTCCTTTAATTTGAAAGGGAATACCTGTTTAACCTGTTCTATTGCTTCAACTGTGTTCTTGTAAACCTTTTAAGATGTATACTATTGGCTCACAGAAAGCTTTGGTCATCATGTGTTCAATACTAACAGGTGTCCTCTTTTTTCCTTTTATGGCAGGTTGTGACCAAACAAAGTCGAACTTTAACCCTAAACCTCCATGGCAAAAATAGACCTGGAGTTTCCAGAAACTTTGGGACACTCTCTGTCCATGCTGAGGAAATGGTTGCTTCTAAGACTGCTGTTGAAATAGCATTCCGCTGCTTCCATTTACAAAATGTTGACCTGTTTTCCAAAAGTGTATGTACTCATGAAACAGTTGCCTTTAGAACTTCACTAATTGATCTGCAGATTTATATGTTCATTCTTCTTTTTCTTATTCTTATAGGATCCTTTCTTAAGAATATCAAGAATTGTTGAGAGTGGAAATTCTGTTCTTATTTGCAAGACAGAGGTGATAAACAACAACTTGAATCCCATTTGGAGGCCAATAACTCTGAGCATGCAACAATTTGTGAGCAAGGTAAGTTTTTTACCTTCTTATGATTATTACTTAGATGTATGTTAGAAATTCAAGTATGTTTGATATTGGTGATAAGTCTTTTAGTTTATGATGTTCTCCTTTGTACAGGATAACCCATTAATTATTGAATGTTTTGATTTCAATACCGATGGCAATCATGTGCTCATAGGGTAACTCTTGAATTTCTTACTCTCATTAGCATTCCAATTTTTTCTTTTTCTGACAATGGCTGGGTTTTCCTTTTCTGCTATCAGTAAAATTCAGAAATCAGTTGGAGACCTGGAAAAACTTCACCAGGAAAGAACTGGTGCAAATTTTATGTTACCATCTACTCATCGTGATCGTGAGAAGGTGTTTATTCACACATATTATATTTGATAAATTTAATAATACTGTGCTTTTTAACCTCAGTTTTGCCTTCTAGGTTCTGAAAAGTCAGTTGTTCGTCGATAAGTTTACTGAGAAAGAGCAATATAGTTTTCTGGATTACATTTCTAGTGGCTTCGAGTTGAATTTTATGGTTGCAGTTGATTTTACGGGTAATTAACCTTCAACATCTATAAGAAAAAAGGAGATTAATTGTTAAAGATAAATTTGCTATTTAGTTTATCTTGTTTTGTGCTTGTATTCCCACTTCTTTGGTCTGATTTCATCCTATCTCTGGTTCATGCTTTTAATGGATAATCACCCAGCTTCAAATGGAAATCCTCAAAATCCAGGTTCTTTGCACTACATAGATCCTTCAGGCCGATTGAATTCTTACCAGCAGGTAGTGTTGCGCTACAATTGATACACTTAGGATGCATCTCTGAAGGTTATCAAATGATCATTTTGCACTATTTTTTGGCCTTAGAAATTGCGTTTTAACCTGTCTTAGGGTAAATTTACCCTTTCTCTTGTTCAAGTTGGATTTGATCCCAAAAGGCTTACTTGCCGAGCTAGTGCGCAAGAGATTTGTTTAAATACATATAACTTGTAGAATTTTTCTAGTTTGTATAGAAACTTGAGAGAGAACATTAGCAAATTGGTGTATTGGCCACTGAATTTATTGACCAAATAATTTACAGGCTATAATGGAGGTTGGGGAAGTTATACAATTTTACGATTCTGATAGACGCTTTCCAGCTTGGGGATTTGGTGGGAAGACATTTGATGGCTCTATATCACATTGTTTTAACTTGAATGGAAGAGCAGATGGCTCTGAGGTAAGAGTGCTGAAGTTTGTAGCTTTGCTATAATAATTTATCTCACAAGTTAAATTGGTTGGCATGTTTTCCAAGAATTTTCATTTTTTAAATGACAAATGATACATATTTTTTTTTAATAGTTTCTTTGGGAATTAAATCTCTTCTAACTTGTGATTGGAGCAAAAAGTGTATTATATGTTTACCTCCCGCCAATATCGACTTTCTCTGAATATCTCATGAGTGATTCTGTCCAAAGTGTGTCACATCTGAAATTTACCTTTTCCATTATTTCGTTGACAGCTGATTTCCATACTCTATAGGTTGAAGGAATTGACGGCATTATGGCTGCTTATGCAAGCGCTCAACACAATGTTGCTTTGGCAGGACCAACTCTGTTTGGTCAAGTGATCAACATGGCTGCTCAAATTGCTGGTCAGTCCCTCGCACAGGACAGAAGCAAGTATTTTGTCTTGCTCATTATCACTGTGAGTACAATTTTTATATTTATTGTTTTGTTTTCCTTACATTCTATCTGGTGATTAATCAATTTTTAATCTTTTATAGGATGGAGTTGTCACGGATCTTCAAGAAACAAAAGATGCTTTGGTAAGGGCATCTGATCTTCCCCTATCAATACTTATCGTGGGAGTGGGAGGTGCAGATTTTACACAAATGGAGGTAGACAATATTTTTCTTTCTTAATTGTCACACTAAGTTTAAGATTTTCTAATTGGTTTGTGCTTTTATCCCCTAGTTTTAGAAGATTCAAATTTAAAATATATATATGATCTTAACCTTATTTGTTGGCAGATTCTTGATGCTGATAATGGCCATCGATTAGAGAGTTCTACGGGGCGGGTAGCTACACGAGACATTGTACAGTTTGTTCCAATGCGAGAAGTTCATAGTGAGTGCATATGGCACCTCCTCCTCACATTAACTTTCCTGTTAACATTAATTTGTATTAACATCTGTTACTTTGCATTATTTGCTCTTCTATTAATGCTAAGTTTATTCAGCTGACTAAAACTTGATCATGGATTAACCTAATTTTTGTTTTCTGGACAGGTGGGCAGATTTCTGTAGTACAAGCTCTTTTGGAAGAGCTGCCTGGACAGTTTTTGAACTACATGCGCTGCAGAGATATCAAACCACTCAATATTGAGATGGCCCAAACGTTTGCTTAGGAACTTTTGGATCTTATCAGAATTCCATTCCAAAACTATTATAAAGAAACTAGGGATAGTAGTATTGCACAAATTGATGGTAAGTATGTTAGGACGTAGTTGTTCATAACCGACATTTGATGCTTTGATTTAGAGATGATGAGATTGGTTAGGTTTGTGTTTAGTTTTCTATGAATGATATGCGACCGTTCTTATGCGTCGACGAGCAAGAGCTTGTGCATGTTATAACATTTCTTGACATTTACTAAGTGGCAATCGGCACTTTTTGCTATAGAGATTAGCAGAGACAGCAGGTCAAAACGGGGACAAGAACCAAGTAATAAAATATTTCATAAATTAATTAAAAAAAAAAAAAGAAGGTACAAGGTGCACACACAAAATGCAGAGTTCACTCATCATTTATTCAGGTACTCAGATTGTCTGTTGGGTGCCAGCCCAGCCAAATGTACTGCAAAAAACCTGCAAATTATTAACGTCATGAACCCTTTTAACGTTGGATCTCATCTCAAATGAATAAATGAAGGAAACATAAATTCTGTAATAAACACTTTCCAAAACAGCAATGCAAAGTGGAGAGCCATAGCAGAACATTGAAAGAAAGAAACAGAAGGCACTTCTCAGCATCTGGCGTCGAAAAGAAGGAAAACGGGCGTCAATGCCTTGTGAACTACATAGAGAAATGGCCTTATTCCGGATGATGCATTGAAGATTGACCTGAATATTCTTTGGAACTTCGAAAATTCTGTAATCATGAAGCAGGACATAAGCCACCATACCTCACATAATAGGAACATCTATATTGCTGCCTTAGTGCTCCCTCAACAGGATCAAAAAGATAAAGATGACAAAATCAGGTCATGAGAACCAGAAGAATAAAAATAGTGTTGTATGGTTGTATTAAGGTCACCATCCTAACACCCTTCATCTTACACAAACTCTTGTTTTAATTCCTCTAATGTTGGTGAGCTTAAGTCTCCAGAGAAAATCTTCATCTTGGGGCATTCTTTCACAGCTAAATATATCGCAGATGGGAATTTGAAGGTGTAATTTCCAGAACAGAAGCTTGTGAGACTTTCTAGACCAGAAAGTGACAAAAACTGCAATTTGCTGAAAATAATCTCGCTGTTGGCTGCATCCCCTTGCTTGCTACTATTTCGGTTGTTCTATTGCATCCCATTACCATCATTGTTACTAGTTGCACTAGACTTTTTTCTCTGGAGGATGTTACCAAGTTTATCAATTCCTTGCAATCCGATACCTGGAGTTCTGTCGGATGCCGAAAAGACGCCGAGGACTGCAAATAGATTTGTTAGATTGTTGCAATCATATACTTCTAGAATTTCAAGTTTATCGCAAATATTATCTAAAATTACAAGGTTCTTGTTCTTGTTCTTTAGTCGTGCATATAGCTTCCTTAAGCTCTTCCAGATTCATCACCCTTCTCACTAAATTTCAAACCCAGCTTATCTGCAATTTCTCCTTAAATATTTCCTATATTGGGAGTCTCGGATACCCCTGCAAAAACTCTCTTCAAAGACCTTGTTATTCTTGGCTTGCCTTGCAACTTCCTTCGCATACCCTCAATGCGTTTTGTATATTCCTTAAAGTTGACATTCTTGATTCAAAGGACTCGTAATCATTGATAAACGTAAGCCACGCCTCCTGTGGAACTGTATCGTAGGAGGTAACAACCATTTGTCAACTACAAAAGCAACAGTGACAATATATCAAACATTTTCAACCCCTTTTCCTCCCTTTTCTTAATTTTTTGCTAGAGCATTTGTGAATGTGATTCCAATTCTAAATTAATTCTTGTTTCTTGTTACTTCTTTTTGTGTTGAAGATTTTAGTTGAGTCTATTGAAGGATAGTTGAGGAGATAAGTTAACTTGTTGAATTTATTAAATTTTGAATAAAAATTATTAAGATAATTAATGACAGTTTTACTTTATTTTTCGTTTACTTTAAAAGTTTGTAACTTATATCAGTATAAAATTCAAGTTTAAGATATTAATAAAATAAGAAAAATTTTATCTTGAGCAATCATTTTCTTCTTTGAGTTTTTAGCAGTCCTAGAAAAAAGTTCCCAAGCAAATCAAAACAGAAATAAAACAGAGGAGCAATAGTAAATAACAGAGTACCAGTGACAACAACACGCGATAGCAAAAAGCAAAGTGTTCTCGGGATCAAAAGATGAAAATAAGTGAAAACTTTTGATGGACTGTAGATGGAAAATGAGTGATTTGGATGCAGAGAAATTTGAATAGCGGGGGCGACAAAAGATTGCCAACAAGACACCAATATTAACCAATACGAGCAGCCAGCANAAAAAATAAAATAAAGTAGTTATTTCCATTATATTTCATGGCGAACAAAAAGAAGAATCTGAAAAATGCAGAAGACAATATGCATATATGCCAAACAAAAAGAAGAACATGAATAATACAGACAAAATAAATATACTAACATGATATCCGCTATTTGTTCAAACTTTAGGGGGTTAAGTGTCATTAACCCAGCTCTTCATATACTTTTTAATGTTTCACATATACACATAACAAATCCAGTATGACAGAACATTGGAATGTTGAATTATCTGATCATATTCAGAGATGGATAACTTTTATAGAAAGAAAACGTTGGCAAGTATTTGAGATGCAAGTAAATGTCAGTGTCATCTATATTTTCTTCTACATTGTCAATGCAAAATCCTACAGATTTTCCCATGGCCACGGCCTCTGCAAGTTTAGCTCGGACTCCTTCATGACGACGCCAAAAGAAGGACAGTGTTTAATACAGACCATCTGACTTGAGAATCTGCTTTCTTCTGTGTGAA
>CP135554.1:593322-617019 GCA_032402905.1 Khaya senegalensis | reverse complement strand
CTTTTTAATGTTTCACATATACACATAACAAATCCAGTATGACAGAACATTGGAATGTTGAATTATCTGATCATATTCAGAGATGGATAACTTTTATAGAAAGAAAACGTTGGCAAGTATTTGAGATGCAAGTAAATGTCAGTGTCATCTATATTTTCTTCTACATTGTCAATGCAAAATCCTACAGATTTTCCCATGGCCACGGCCTCTGCAAGTTTAGCTCGGACTCCTTCATGACGACGCCCAAAGAAGGACAGTGTTTAATACAGACCATCTGACTTGAGAATCTGCTTTCTTCTGTGTGAAACCAAAGCCTTTAAGTGTCAAATCCAACCGTTGAATGATCAAACAAGCCCAATTAGTAATGTTGATACTACTAAGTTCTGGAATTCAGTAGTAGACAAGTGAGCAGAGAGAGTTGTGAGAACCTTTTTTATGTCGGCAAGGCCACCCTCAGCATATATGCAGTTGCCACGTCTGCTAGCACAATGCAAGAGAATCTGTTCAACGTCTGCGAAAGTAATCGACTTAAGAATTATCCTCGAGAGAAGAAGACTAGTGAATTTTATAGTGACATAAAATTTGACACGTCTATGTCTATGAGTGATCAGAAAATGTGAGAAGTTAAAAAACATACCATAGCTGATATTTTACCAGAATCAACCTGCATGACACGAGAAGCGGCACAATCACTGGACAATAGTAAAGACTAAAGCAATTAGAAAATGAGAAGATTAGAAGAAAATTTCCATCAAAAGAAAACAACCCACTTCTTCAAGAAATTCCAAATCAACAAATGCATTCCCTACTTGAAAATTAGGTGATCCTTCTTTCTTCAAAGCTTCCAAACTAGATAATGTAACCCCCTCAGATGAATGCCCCCACCAAGTAGGCAATCCAGAAATGCCCAGCTTCGTGCTGCATAAACAATGAAAATTAACACAATTTGTGGAATCCATTCACAATCATACTAGATATAGGATATAGATAGTAATTTTCCTGCCAAAACGCCATAAAACCATTTTGTTTTGAACATGATAAAGCATGATAAAGAACAAAGCAGCATCAATTTCGTTATACATGTAAAGTGATTTTCCCATAGAATTCACTGAATAGTTTCTCTCTTTGCTAGATGAAACAGTTATTCATGAACTCCACAGGCTGCTGGTAGATTATAGAGAGAGATATTTCTTACTTGAATAAGCTTGCTGTGGTAATTCAGACTAAAGGTGTGACCAATTAGGTCAAGAACCAAGCTGCCAACTCCTCCATTGAAAGAGGCCTATGAAAACCAATATGATTAAGACAGTGGCAAATTAATTGCAAGAAACTTTGCTCTGCTACAGTTGATTGGGCAATATGGAAGTAATTTGAAAGTTAAAAATTACCGAGCCCAATGTCCGCAGGAACAACAACGCAAAAGACACAAAATCTGCTGTGGGCTAAAACCAAATGTGTTCCAAGCGGCAAATCCCCCAGCAATAGGCTGCAAGCTGCAGATTTCGTTCTATTGAACCGAGAGTTTCATCCCCCAGCGATAGAAGAGAGAATGTATCTATTCCTTTCAGCTTCAATTCATCCAAGGTGTTGAGCCTTTGGGGTAGCTGCACAATGAATTTGCTCTTTTCATTACGACATTTGTGACTCTCTACTTTAAGTCATAATGCTATTATTCCATAACGTCAAATTCATCTAAAAGCATTGATTAAAGATGGTATATTTCTATGACATTACAAAGAAAGAATTCTTACCATACTAAAACAAAAGCATAAAATCCCATGACATGCAATCCCTACACATAATCAAACGGTCCTAGTTACTCTTAGGGATGGAGTGGAAGGAAGGAGGAGATTATCAGACGAGGAAAACAGCCAACTGTTAGAACTAGTTCTTTTTCCAACCATAGAGGCTCAAAAGGATTAAAAGAAGAAAAATAAACAATGGAGCGCCAGCAACATTCTTCTCCATACTCCTTTAGTAGTTTACAAAAGTTCCCCAAAAGGATTAAACAAGAGCAATCGAATGATATCAATCATAATCAAAAGAGCTTAAGTTAACCCTTTGAAACCTACTTAAGTCCAGATTTTGTAGAAATATTTGGGTCTACAGCTTAAGCATATGTAGTTAAATTTCATCAATTCTAAATCCCAGAAATCTGGTTGTTAATTCGTTTACATTTCAGAATAAAAACGAACAAATACATAGCGAACAAAGAAACAAACCTGGCGGGCAGCGCCAAAACATCTTAGCCCACCAGGCTTTCCCTGCAAATCCTGGATCAAAGAAAGCGCAGCCCTCTCATCTCCCTTGCTTAGCTCCTGCTACAAAACTATTCGTTTTAACACTCCAACTTCAGATGAATTAACGATTTTACTTGAGGAGAAGACTCTAAAGGTCATGGACGAGAAGATGAAGACAGGACCTAAGTTATTGTAAATCAACGTGCCCATGGAGAAACTCAGAAGAAAGAAATAATTAAATTAAATTAAATAATTAATAATAATACTGTTTGAGAGGAACGAAAAATTAATTTTAGATTGTTTAGGCCTTTAACGGTAACAAGGAACGTTACGTCGCGCCAGATCATTGTCCGGATAACGAACTGAGCTTCACCCATACTTTACGTTAAATGACAAAACAGCCCCGGTCAATTAATAGGATACCGTCTGCGGCATAAACGAGCCGTTTGAGGCACATCTTTCAACTTATCCATCTGTTCTTGCATTTTTTCTCCGGAACCAAACGGAAAAATATGCCCTGCGTAAGCTTCGGATTTTCTAGTTCCAGTACATTATCAACGATTTGCCACAGTTTTGTGACGAACAGAGAAAGTTTCGCACCACAGAGAACTTTCTCTATCGGTGAAGAGTATAATTTCTCGACGAGGCCGGGAACTCGGACGAACTCCACGGTTAAGCTTGTTGATGTCGAATTCCTCGGGAGAAACAGAGTGTACTCGGCAGTGAGATGCCAGGTTGGACGAGAACAAAAGACGAGAGAAAAAGAAGCCAAGCTAGCAATACGACGTCGTAGAGCTCTGAAAAGAGTGGATAAGGAGCTTTCGAGAGGCAATTTTAAAAACGCTCTAACTCTTGTCAAGCAGCTTCAAAGGAATCCCACCGGCTGTCTACGGGGCTTTGGTGCCGCCAAACAGGTCCTATCTCTTACAAACAGATTCTTCAGTACCTGTTCATATACGTGTTTATCCGTACAATTGAGTATTTGTGTAGGTACCTAAAAGATTGTCATCGTTAAATGAATTAGAGCTTGACGCGAAGGAATTGTTAACTCTTCAGTCATTGTTTGGTTCAGTTATGGAAACCATTGAAAGAAGCAATCTTTTTGGTTCATTTGATGAGGTATTTATGTTTACTTTTTTGGTCCCTTAATCATTATTTACGTTGTTGATTAAAGTCGTTCCCTTGGGTGGCTTTTGTTAATGGTAATTTTCTTTATCTGTCATTATGTGTGTGTTGCTGGTTGTGGTTGGTTTGGATTGATAAAGTTGAATTAAGATGCAAAAGTTGGTGGTGATGGCATTTGAACATGGCAATTTCTTGATTTGTGTTTGGTTGCATGGAATTAGAGATTGGGAATTGGTGTTGAGTGGAAATAGTGACCCCGTTCTGAGGAAGATGACCTCTAATTCCTAAACTAGGGCCAAATTCCATGCAGCTAAACACGCCTAACCTTAAACCATGATGAGTACTGAGCCATTTTTCTGGTTAGACAAGTTTAGTATACGTGTAGATATGGCATTCATTTTTCTTCCACATGCAACTTCTTGTTGGTTTGAAGATTAAACTAGTAAATGTTGTCCTATCTCTAGCCCTTAAGAGATTGAGTATTGAATTACTAATTCGATGATATTCATGTTTGAATAATTAAATTTCAATTCCTCTGTAAATTTCTCATATTATGGTAATGATTATGCACTCACAATGGGTAGTTGTACTTTTGGTTACAGGCTCCAAGTGATACAGTTGAAAGTTTGATCGAATATGAAAGACATGTGTCTCTCAGTGAAGAAGATCATTTCATGTGCCTGCAAGTAAGGCAAACCTTTCTTTAAACTATCATCCCCAATTAAAGAGAAGTGGCAGTTATAACGTGCTACAAAAACTCTAGAAAATATATAAAATTGGTAAGTTAATGCCTCTACTATTAGAATTTAACATTCATCTCTGATATATCTATGTCCAGAACAAGTTCATGTCTAACACTCTGCATTTCCTGAAGACCTATTGTTTAATGACTTTTCTTTCAATCAAAATGTAACCAATTTATGAGTATATAAGATAAATAACATTTGACTAACAAGTTAACAAACTCATAATGGTGAATATGAAACTAAACTTACTGATTTGCCAGAAAAATTAAACGTATTTAATATGTTGAAGACCTGATCATTAACATGTTTATTATATATACCTTGCATAAAATCTTTCATCATAAAGTACCTGACAATGTAATGCACATTGGCACAGCATGAAGCTGGTCATTTTCTTGTCAGCTACTTGCTTGGGGTTCTTCCAAAAGGCTATGAAGTACCAAGCATAGAAGCCCTAAGGCAGGGCGAAGTCGTTATAGGAAGAACTCACTTCATTGGTTTTGAATTTCTTAACGAAGTAAGTGCATTGTTGTCTTTTACTTCATTTCATTCAGCAGATTTGATGCTGTGATTACTTTCTTTAAAACATCAGAATGGCACTATTTGGACTGGTTGCACATCTGATTATTTTGCTCAATTGATTACTACGATCCCATTTCTTTAACACATGTAGTCCAGATTATTATTGAATGCCAATAAGTGCATGATTCATCTGTGAAGACTGAAAAGATTGATTGCTCATAAAGTCGTTTTGATTTATATGTTGCTTTTATATTATTTCATGTTTTATAACTGTCTCTGCGTGCAGCTTGCTATTGCAAGGATGCTAAGTAAAGATATTGGTCAAGTAGGCGGTAGGGTAAGGCATCTCTCTTTCTTCACAACAACAATTAAGTTTCACCAATTTATATTGCTTATGTCTTGCCCCTCTTGTTTGTGAGATGTTCTTAGCAAATTATACTTTCAGCTTCAGTCTTTATGCTAATTTTTTACAGCTAT
Organism: Khaya senegalensis; assembly: GCA_032402905.1. Lineage (NCBI taxonomy): Eukaryota > Viridiplantae > Streptophyta > Magnoliopsida > Sapindales > Meliaceae > Khaya > Khaya senegalensis. The sequence continues at coordinate 611,909 of CP135554.1, read as the reverse complement.
TGTTTCTATTTGCTTCATATGATTATTTTGACAGATTTCTTCTATTTTATGTGTGATTATACCATGCAGACTATTAGAGGTACAATTTCATCCAAGGTGAAGCTCTCTTCTTTTCTAATTATATACAAGCACATCACACACTTTCAATGTTTCGAGTAGAAATTTTCTGTGCGTGTAACCTTTTTTGGGGTTAGACACAGTTAGAATGGAATAAGAAGAGAGGATTGAAACAATGACTACTGAAAATCATTGAACCAAGTTTAGACTTGTGGTTCTGGGGAGTCAAACATCAGCATGGTCACACCCACATGAATACTACTTGTCCTCTTTTCTTCTTCAGTTGATCATATGTGAAGATGGCATCACTAACAATTCATTTCTGCTGAAACAATTGGATGCAGAATTTGAACAACTTTTCATGTGTAATATTAGGAGGCTTAGTGGCAGAGCATATAGTATCTGGACGCTCAGAAGGGCATTTTTCTGATATGGACAAGGTTAGGGTTTATTTCTTTCTCATGATGCATTGCAATAATTGACCCATTTTGGGTTACTTAATAACTGCTACACTTGGATTGTGGAACAGCTGGAAAATTTGCTTAGATGGTTGGGCTACAAAAGGAGTGAAGCCGAATCTCATGTGAGATGGGCAGCCCTGAATACTGTTCTTATCTCACATCGCCATGCTGAAGCTCAATCAAGACTAGCTGCAGTAATGGCACTGGGGAGATCAGTTGGCTTTTGTATTGATACAATAGAGGATGCCTTACATGGAAAAGAAATCTAGGTTTTTATATTGACAACTCATCTTACTTGTTTTTTTACCAAAATAGAGCGACATTCATGATGGATAGGTGTTAAAAGTTGAGAAAGGAAATATGGAACCAAATTGTAGTTAATTTCTGTTGCAATTTCATTTGGATTTGGCAAACCATTTCTTCTATATTAATTCTAAACAACTGGATGGAGAATCACTTTCTCATATCTCAAAGAAACGAAATGCACTAGCGGAAACCACAGATTCATGCCCTCTCAACTCTCAAAAAGTTTAGCTTATTTCAATAATTTCCATCGAACAATTTCCGATCAACACTTACCTTGAGCAAGTCAACTGTGTTATTCGTTAGAATAATATAGAAATTATGTATCTTTCAGCCTTTAGTTTGCTTGTCTACATTCAGCAGTGGCCAACAAAGTTGTGGAAACCAAAGCCGGAAAGCACCAAAATCAAACCAGAAAAACCTCTAAAAACTCCAAACCATCCAGGAAATAACAACAAAAACAAATCAGCCAATTAACCAAAACAATAGGTAAGGTTGATTGGTTAATCACAAAGCTACATAAAGTGAAACTGATTACCCATATGAAAATCCCAACCAAAAAAACCCAATCATATTTTTACACCATCCAAAAAGCAGACTAGAACTCTTGAGAAGCAGATCCAATGTCGCCCTTTCCTATGCCCATTTTCTTGGGAAGCAGAGTCTGGTGAATGTTGGGCAAAACACCTCCATTGGCGATGGTGACTGAGCCCAGAAGCTTGCTCAATTCCTCATCATTTCTCACTGCAAGCTGGATGTGTCGAGGAACAATACGACTCTTCTTGTTATCCCTCGCTGCATTGCCAGCAAGCTCCAGAACCTATACATAAAATCAATCAAATGATAAAATACCCGAGCACAAATTATTTATCATCAAAATTTTCACTCCTACACATGTAAATGAAACCAATTGGTCAAACAGTATTAAACTTTATTAGTTTTCACGTTGCCTAATCTACCCACAAAACGATTTAAGATAAATTAAATTAGATAATGTATACATTAATCCCCAAGAGACACTTGCTTAACCCAAAATATTGAAGGCTGAAAGATCCAATTTTTGCACCGTAACCACAACTCAAAGCACAAAACAAACAATCCAAGAACATGCAAATCGCAAACCAGATCAAATCCACAGGGAAACAATTCCTAACAGTTTCCATACAATCAAAGCACGCCAAAATGAAGAAACAACATCATAATTTCTTTATTAGAAAAAATGAAGATACCTCAGCAGCGAGATACTCGAGCACTGCAGAGAGATAGACGGGGGCTCCAGCACCAACACGCTCGGCGTACTTGCCGGCTTTCAAAAACCTAGCGATCCTGCCAACCGGGAACTGAAGGCCCGCCTTTTGCGACCGCGAAACGGACTTCGACGCCTTCGGCTTTCCCCTCCCTCCCTTTGTAGACCCTCCGGTGGAACTCATCCTTCTAACAAACCTATAACCCTAGCTTTCGATCTTTGTTTTCGAAAACTACTGAATGAAGGTTAAGCCAAACAGAATTCTAAGATTTGTGCTCCGTTTTCGAAGAATGAGTGCTATGAGCAATTATATAGGAATTCTAGCTGTGTTGTGATTGGTTGAAAGGGAATTTCGCGGATCACCAACGTGGCACCAGGATTTCGGGTTAGCGGGAAATACATGTTTGCTCGGTGTTGTTTCGCGGTCAGGGGTTTAAGCATAGGGCAACAACCGAACGACGACGTATCAACATCTCTCTCTCTCTTCAACAATTTTGCCCTTTAAAATTTTGGTCATCACCACAATCTATAAAGGCTGGATTTGGCCCATTGTGTGAACCATTCATTGGACCCATTACTTGTTGCCTTCGTGCATCCTCCTTTTGCGGATAGGAATATTACCACCTTAATGGCAAGGTGACAATCCTCTATTAATTTAATACTATGTATAATTAATAGTGAAAAATGTTATTATTGTAAAAATTAATATACTTCTTACCCAAATAAAGACACAAAAAAAAGAGGAAAAACAGTAACATTAATAACAACAATGACAATAATGATAAGTATACCCAATAAATTAATAATTAATCTTGAATGATTTGGTCCGATCAAATAAATTTTAATAATAGCATTGGCTTATTAGACATATTTAAGAACAATCCATATCATTGATTTGGTACAAAATTCAAATTATGACCAGTTTATATATATATATATATATAAAAGTTATAAGTTAATTGTTACGTACCATCACCTAATTAATTAATATTTATAATTTCTTATTTAATAGTATTTATAAAAATTTGACTTTTTTATATGTTCAAATAAATTTTTTTAAAAAATTTTTGTACAAATTAATATTATTTTTATTAAAAGTAATGTGAAAGTATTAATAGTTCCAAATAGATATAAAATTTTAATAAAAACTATTATTATTATTATTATTATTATTATTTAATAAATTTAACTGTTATGTTAGTAATTTTTTATATTTTTTTGAAAAAGTAAATCACAGTCATTCATTCATTCCTTCGTTCGGAAAATCAAAGAACTAAAAGGCACTGTACGGGGATCAAATGAACACACGCGGTGAAGCAAATTAAAGGGCAGGGAAGAACCAACAAATAAATACACGAGAAAAAGCAAGCATCATGTGGTGGAATTTGGTCCATATACCTACCACCACAGGCATTATATTTTAATTTATTTTAAAAAAAAAAAAGAAGGTTAATTCAGAAAAAGCCAAAAGCACTTCCTTCCTTCCTTCCTTCCTAGTTGTTTGTTGACACAAGGAAAGTGCTTCCAAAAAAGCACTGTGCATTGTGGGCTTCTTAATAATAGTAAAGTCCCCAAACTTGCCGTATTGAAAGTCGAGTTCATGACAACGACAATCACTTTCACTTCCTCTTATCTTCTTCTTTGCTTCTTCATCCTGTCTCATACCATAATAATTAAACAATAATGCATTATCAAGTTAATTTATCAAAAATTAAAAAAAAAATGCATCACGTTATCAAAAAATTTTCAATCCACCAAGGCCCACCAGATTGAGAGAGCCTACGATAAGAATACGTAGAGGATTGTAGCTCACTCTCTCTCTCTTAAAGTACTCTTGCGTACTTCTTCTATGCAAGTACCCGTGATGGACCATAGGTTTCCTTATCAACATAAATGAACGGTTGGTACACGCGGACGTTTCGGCATCTCTCTCACTCTCTCTTTACCATATCTCTCCAAGATTAACCCATCAGAGCATCGGACGCTCATGAATGATCCAACGGTCTAGGACGTGTATTTTTGGCATGTATTTACAGAAGACTTGTGGTCCGGGCCACAAATACGACAGTAATTTGCAGACCTTGGAAAGTGTTTCAGACGGAGCCCGTTTGACGTCACGTGGCGTAGCGCACGGGGGCTTTTGTCCTCTCCTTCTCCTCTCCTTTCCCTTTCCTTTCCTCTTTGTTTCTTTCTTGGGAAAACAGGGAAATGAAAACTTACACCTGTTGCGTGCGTCCAAAATAATAAAAATGGAAACTTTAAAAGCATAAATTAAATTCATATCATTTATTATTTAGATTAATCTGCAAAATTTTATCATCTCGGTCCCACCTACCAGCTATCTTTCGGCCGCTCACTTTGTCGTCTATCTCGTCCCCACTCGCTCTTCGGTGCATTTTAGTGCTTGTCTGTATGCGTTTGCTAACGTATGCCATCTCTTCTTATCTCATCATTACTCCTCTCGCTGGTCTCTCTCTCTGTTTTATTGCAGTTAGATTTTTATCGATTTATAACATTTTATCATTAATTAATCTGCTCGGAGTGGTTCCGGCTATTACTTTAAGGGAGGCAGGGAGGGCTGGAAAGATTGGAACTTTGTGGCTTGTTTAGTGAGAGATCCCGGTGTGAATATGTGATGATTTTGTGAGGCGGAGATTTAACTATGTGAAAGATTGTCAAGTGGGTTGCTCTTCAACAGGATCTGTGTGTTAAAAGTTTTGGCTTTGTTTCGGGATTTTTTTTGGTTGAAGAAGTTCGTGTTTTGATGGCTGCGAGTAATGAAGTGAACCTCAATGAGTCCAAGGTGCGATTCTTTGCCGAAACTTTCCTTGTTTGCCGTTTGATGGGATTGTTTTCTGGTTAATGGTGAAAGACGAAAATTTTGATGGGTTTGTGTTGGTATTTTGGGTTTGGTTAGTTTTTTGGTTGTTGAGAGTTCAAATTTACCTGACTTTAGATCGGTTTATGAGACAATGATGCATATATTGATGGTCTGTTTTTGTTATTGTTCCTGCCTTTCCTGGTTATTGGCGTTCTTGGGTTTGTTTTCTCGAAAGTGGAATCTTTTTGCCGATTTCTTTTGAATTTGGGATTGTTTTGTTTTAGGTTTCAATTTCATGTATTGGGATGCCAAGTTTGTATTATGTTTACGTGTTTCTTTAACTTTGTATTTAGATTATTTGCCTTTATTTTTCTTCTTTCTAAACAAAAGTTGAAAATTTTCCGGTTCTAGTTGAGGTGTTAAAACGAAATATGAAAATTTCAAGTCCTTATCATTAGTTTTTTCGTACTAGATGGATTTACGATGGAAGATATTATCAGTTTTGAGTATTGGTTTATGAGCTTTGAGTTTTGCATCTGTAGCTTCACTTCATATTGGCATGTGCTTGTTTATTTCCTGTTCTCATATCAAGGTATGTAGTTGCTCTTATGTGGGGTTTCTAGTTTTTCCTTGTTCATCTTGTTTTAGTCTTATATCTCGAGTGCACAATAGCTACAAATCTTGGTAAGAAATTTCATATTTAATTTTATTTCTGCGGTAATTGTATTGTAAAGATCTCTACTATTTCCAGTCTAAATTGTTATGTTACTTAAAAACATGAACTGGAAGGGAATTCCCGATGCCTTTTATTTTCTGTCTAGATGGTGGTCCCATTGCACACATGGGTTCTTATCTCCAATTTCAAGTTGGCTTACAATCTTCTTCGTCGTCCGGACGGCACTTTCAATCGCCACTTGGCAGAGTTCCTTGACCGGAAAGTCCCAGCAAATGCAAATCCAGTTGATGGGGTTTTCTCCTTTGATGTCATCATCAACCGTGGCACCAATCTTCTTTGTAGGATTTATCGGCCTGCAAATGGAGAAGAACCCCAGCCAAATATTGTTGAGCTTGAGAAGCCTGTGAGCTCTGAGGTTGTTGTCCCCGTGATAATTTTCTTTCATGGAGGAAGCTTTGCTCACTCCTCAGCAAATAGTGCTATATATGATATCTTATGTCGCAGACTGGTGGGTATTTGTAAAGCTGTTGTGGTCTCTGTTAACTATCGGCGTGCACCTGAAAATCGATATCCTTGTGCTTATGATGATGGATGGACAGCTCTTCAGTGGGTTAACTCAAGATCATGGCTTCAAAGTAAGGACTCTAAAGTTCATATATACTTGGCTGGAGATAGCTCCGGTGGTAACATTGTGCACCATGTTGCTTTAAGAGCAGTAGAATCAGGGATTGAAATATTGGGGAATATGTTGCTCAACCCATTGTTTGGTGGGCAGGTGCGAACTCAATCTGAGAAGAGATTAGATGGGAAATATTTTGTCACTATCCAAGACCGGGACTGGTATTGGAGAGCTTATCTTCCTGAAGGAGCCAATAGGGATCATCCGGCATGTAATCCGTTTGGGCCCAACGGTAAAAGCCTTGTTGGAATGAACTTCCCTAAGAGTCTAGTTGTGGTGGCTGGTTTGGATCTTATTCAGGACTGGCAGTTGGCTTACGTGGAAGGGCTCAAGAGGGCTGGCCAAGATGTGAAACTTCTTTATCTGGAGCAGGCAACAGTTGGGTTCTACTTCTTGCCTAATAATGACCACTTCTATACTGTCATGGATGAGATAAGCAATTTTGTGAGTTCTTGACAGTTAATATATTGAACATTTACTGACAAGAAGTCATATCTGACAGAAGCTTGACATTGCACTTGAGGTAATTCGGAGTTGTTTGCAACTTCTAAGTTGTGTAGTATCAAAATATTATGTTTTATTAATTGTGGTGCTTTGTTGGGTTCTGCTACCACGGTGTCTGCATCAATGAATTCTCAAGCTGACTAGCCTTGTACACTTGGTTATCAGGAGTCTAGTTTGGCAACTAGCCGGACATGGATGTGTTCTGTTATACGTACAATTATCTGGAGTTGAGTGCTATAGTTCAATTAAGCTTTAATGTCAGCAGGAGCTGTTTGACTAAGTTTAGCAGACTCACCACATCTGAGAGTACTCAGCCTGGCTTCAGCCACAACGGAGAGGAAGACAAGACCGGAGTCTTGGGATAACACTTGGTGGCTGATCAATTGTGTGGTGCCTGGCTAATATATAGCTAATTCTAAGAACATGGATGGGAAATGTTCCATGGTATTGTAATCTTGTTATGTTTATACATATGTTTTAGTATATGTAAAGATGTTTGCTGATCTGTTGTACCTGTTTCCATTTTCTGCTTTACCCCCTATATTTCGGTACTCTCTTTGGCCTATTTCTGCCTGGCTGTCTACCTGGTAACCGTAAATATAATGATATAATGAAGTCTTGGAAGTTTTGCTTTTAAGTTCTATGTGCATTTTTCACTATTTGTATTGCTATCCAAATATTCTACGACATTGGACTATTTGAGCTACCATGAAGTCCATGCTTTATGTCTTCCTTAATATTTGTTCAAGGTGCTTGTGGATTGAGAAGCAGAGATGAACTCATTATCGTACTCAAGATTTGTGGTCAAATATCATATGTTTACTGAAGAAAATATGTATAAGTGACCTTTGGGATTAAGATTTTGTTGATTACCATTTCTCCCATTGAACCCGGTGCCCGGAAATTAGACTCAATTCGAATCAACCCCACAAAAAATGATTGGAAACAAATTCAATTAGTCTAGTTTGGTCATGGATAGGGATTGATTTGGTTGATTCTTGTCAGTTCTTGGGTGCCCGTAATGGGAGAGTAATCTGGAGCTAGTGATAGCAGAAGACATAAAATTGGCTTGTTTTGTAAGTGGAGAACCCATACAATATAAATGGTGGTTAAGACTTTGGATGCATTTTAGGGGACCACTCGAGAAACCACACGCATCCCTTTTCAGATGTAGGATGTGCTTTCAGAGTGACAAAAGAATATTAGCATAGTGATAAAAGAAACAGCGAAGCATCTTGATGGAGACATTAAACCCTGATTAATTGAACCATTGTGGACCAACTTAAGCATGCTGATAACAATTTGGCATGGATCAAGTAATCAGCAAACTAAACAAATTACAGTTACTTGACAAAGTAGCGTACGGTAACTTCTAATAACATATTAGTAACATTTCACAATTAAATATGGTTACTATGCAGGGACAACCATTGTAGAAGTACAATCGCACTGGTTACCAATAGAATGTGAATTGGCTTACAGGTTATTAGGTGATACTGATAGTACCTAGATTTTGCCTTGCACTAACTTGCTCCGACATAATTGGATGTGAAAATTGCACATAAGTGTCGGGTGACAATTGTTAGTATTAAGTTCCCTATAATAATGTGCAACATAAATCCATAACAATAAACTTTTGCCTTTGCTGTGCTAAAACATAGAATAAAAGAAATATTTGATATACATGACTCTAAAAATATCACGATTTGAATTGAATCACACAATTTTGACAGTGGCCTGTAGATGTCTCATAGCAAATGGTGAATTTAACTTGCTGTATCCTGATACAAAATAAAGAAAAAGGAAACAAGAATAACTCGGAAAACAAAAAGGAAAGAGTTGCACAAGTTATCTATCATCTTACTAGTTGTCCAGATTATAGTCTTCAGCGGTTTTGCAACATAAGGTTGATTTCGATCTGAACTGAGGAGAGTTATAAACAAATAATGGTCATGAAAATGCAAAACAATACTCAACTCGTACAGATAGAAACAAAAAGAGCACAAAGATCAACCCCCCCCACATGCAGTAGACATACCAGATACATGAAATTATTAAGTGATCATCATAGAAAACAGTTTAAAGTTATCCAATGTTGTGAATTCAGCATCACCCAAAAGACTTTATTTTTATTTAAGGTGGAAGTTCAAAAACTAAAAAAAAAAAAAAAAAAACAGCATATGATCAAAGAAGATCATGATCGCTAATCCTTGAAACTAAAAGCATCTCCATCTAATTTGACAACTGAATCAAACTACTCAACGGACTTTAGCGACATATGCGACAGAAGCTGCAGCAAAGAGAGTTGTTGCAGAAGACACCATAGCCCAGAAGCTTTTCTTATTTTGTGCCTTCGCCACAGAATTCTGCATAAATTCAACTTGTCGCTTCATGTCTTCTACCATTTTCTCCTTGTTCTTAAATGCATTCTTGATTGCCTCCAGCTCAACTGCATATTGTTCAGTTTCACCTTGCACCTTTTTCTCATTAACAACCAGTTCTTGCTTTCCATCGAGATCATTTTCCGATTGACACACCATGGCTGAAGTGTTCTTCAACATGTCCAAAGCTTGACTGGAATTAATGCCAATTGTTTCCATTTTGGCCCTCAAATGAGCAACATTTTGAATTGCCTCCAAAAGATTTTTCTGCAATGATTCTTTTTCGTCCGTCAACAGCCCAATGCGACTCTCCATTTTCTTCCTTAGCTCAATTAGGATCTCATGCTCATTTCTAATTTTCCCCAGTTCTTCTGCATTCTCTTCAATCCTCTTTTCCATTTCTGATACCTTTGACCTCAAGTCCATGCCATTCTTTTTCTCCTCATCCAAACCCATTTGGGCATTATCTCTCTCGAGTTTAGCTTCATGCAGAGCATTTTTATAATCCCTAACTTCATTCATTAATCGTTTGCATTTCTCTTCTTGATCTCTAGAAGACTCTTTCAGTGTAAACACAACATCCCCGTATTCACCAATCTCCTTACGCAGCTCAACGATCTCACTCTCCTGACTAACTTTCCTCTCCTCAATCTCATACTTCTCTCGAAACAATTTTTTAATCTGTTCCTCCTTATCATTTAAATCCACCATAGTCATTTTCAAACTTTGTGAGATTTCATCTTTTTCCTCCATCAGTATCTTAAAATGCCCCTGCTTTTCCGTTTTCTGAGCTATCAAATCGTTGATCTCCAATTTCATTTCTTCTTTCTTGTCCATCGCCTCACTGTAACTCTTTTCCAAGTCTAATATCTTTTCATGCGTAATCTTCTCCTCCTTTCGCAACTCACAAACAATCTTATTCAAATTCCCCACTTCTTTCTCCAACCCATTGATTTTCACCTCCTGCTCATTTTTCTGCATCTCTATCTCTTTCTTTTCCATCAGGATCCCTTCAACTTCTATCTTCAAATCACTAGTTTCCTTGCTTGTATCTTTCAATCTCGTCACAAGCAAATCGTTTTCCTTCTTCAGAGCCTCAATATCTCTGTCCCTCTCATTCTTCTCCTTCATTAACCTTCCAGATTCATTCTTTAGCACTAAAATTTCATCATTCAAATCTCGTTCTTTTTCCTCCATTTCAATCAATCTTTCTTTAAACCTAGTTGTCTCTTTAACTTGACAATCAAGATCACTCTTTATCAAATCTCTCTCAACACAAGCTTGACTCGATCTCTCTTTCTCATTTTCAAGATCATCCATCAGCCCAATCACTGTACTCTTCAAAGTCCTAATCTCATTTTCCCTCTGACTCTTTTCTTTTTCAAGACCAACACTCATTTCACTCATCTGGGTCATCAGATAAACAGAAAACAAACCCTTCTCTATCTCCATTCTGACATTATTCTCACCCTCCCTGTTCAACTCAGCCACTAACTCACTCTTTTCAACGCCCAACCGACTCAACTCAGTCTCTAAAGCTTCCTTTACTTGGTTTAAAGAATCAACCTGCTGTCTCCTCTCACTAGTCTCCTTGAGAAGCTTTGAGTTGAGATTCTTCAGTTGCTGAATCTTCACTGCAGGGTCTTCCATGGAGTGTTGGTGAGTTAGGTCTTTTTCTTGAGTAAGGTTCTGGTTCCTTTGCTCTGGTGGGTTTTCTTCTTTGATATCATTAGACTTCTGGGTCACTTTCTTTTTGGTCATATTTGAGATTGTGATTACGAGGTTTGAGACTTGAGGATTAGGGTTTTGGCTAGGGTTTTTATGGTGGGGAAATGGAGTTGAGAAGATAACAAGACAGAGAGTGATAGCAAATAGATTGTTGTTTTCAAGATTTCAAAATTTGGGCCCACAGTTTTAGGGATATTTTGGTACCTTGGGTAGCTTAAAATATGGGATATGGGATTTGGTTTTAGATGTTAATGTGGGCTTCTTGCTGTCCTATTTTTTCTTACTGTACAGTATATAAATAATTATTTAAATATAAAAAATTTTTATTACAATAATATACATAATATAATAAAATTATTTAATTAATAAAAAATTTATTTATTAATAATAAATAAAAAATAAAAATATATTTTATAAATTTTTTTATTATATTAAATTAAATTAAATTAAATTTTTTTATTTATTATAAATAAATAAATTTATTTTTATTAATTAAATAATTTTATTATATTAATTATATTAATGTAACATATTTTAATTTATTTAAAATTTTTTCTTTTTTAATTGATAAATTAACAGCTGTATTAGTATTTAATGGCCATTTACACATGCAACCCAAAGGGCAGCAAATTGTTGACTGCTCCCTTGGTGAAATTAGCGATTGTTTTGTTTCTTTTTACAAAACTTTTCAGTTTCTATGGACATTAATTACGATAAATGGTAAGTTAAATAATTATTGGGTGTCAATTTCCGACAAGAATATGATTAATGTTTCCCTCCAACACATCTTCTATTCTTTCCATGAGTATGACCTTTAAAATCTGCTCTACAAGATTTTCTATCTTATTTCTTCCTCGTACATACGAGTTCTTATTGTTTGAAATTTGAACAAATAGTCCAAACTATGGAGTGAAGATCATAAAAAATATATATATGATTTTAAGAGTAGAGTCAATCCATGGTGTTTCAGGGGATTATGCAGATAATGATTTTGTTTGCACCGGTCTGAAAATCTGATGCATTGACATGGATAAAAACGCTGGGGACTTTTTAGTCCTTATAAAATCTCCTAAAATTATCCATGGAACTTATCAACCTCAAGGTACAGAATTTCTTCACCTTTGAAAGAAAAGCAGAAAGCCAACGTATTCCCATTTTCATGAGTACTAACAATTTTTTTGCTGAATTTTCTTGTCTAATGTTTAACCGGGGAATACTAGTTAGCTCGACTGGCTGGGCAACTTCTGCAATGGTAGATGCTGTCTGTGATTTGTTGCATACGTTGGGCCTGGATAGTTGGTTTAGGAGATGTATTTGCAATTGGTGAAGTGAATCCAACCTTCTCTGCAATTGGAGAGTGGAAGTATTCCAAGGCTATTCCTCGAGGTATTGGCGATTTCTTGGACTCGAATACACTATATGGACTTGCCCGTGACTTACCTCGTAGTCCTGAAGGTATGCCTTAGGTCTACGTTCTGATGTCAGTTAGTGGTGTTTGAGGGCTAGCTCATGATAATATGTTGCATTTTGCAGCTGGCTGATGTAGTACTGTATTGCTTGTGGATAATATATTCTGCATATGCTATCCAGCCTAATTCTCAATGCCTAATCGTCAATTTATGTTTCAGATACACAGCAGAAAGCTCTGTAAAATTTGCAGCTCCTCGGTATACTGATCACCCGGAACTTAGGCAGTCGCTGACACTAGATGTATGGAACTCCATAATATAGTCACTGGAGCCAGGATCAAAGATTACTTTGTGGACCAATGGACCATTGACAAATTTAGCACAAATCATTTATTTGGAGAACTTAAGCGCAGTGATTCAGGTAACTATTAGAAAGTTAGCATCTATAATTCACTGCTGAAGGACAGAACGAGATCAGATTAGAAAGCTAAAGCTAGTAAACTTCAATTAGAATGCAAATCATCCTGTGTGCTGATAATGTTTGTGATGCAGGATTTATATATTGTTGGAGGAAACTTAGGCCATGACAATGAAAAATTTCAGTGTACCTTCGAACGAATACACGGAGTTCAACATGTTTCTTGTTCCATTAGCAGCAAAAGGCAGTTTTAGAATCAAAACTGGACATCAAACTCATCCCACTGCACATGCAAAAGAGAGTTTTGTTCTTTCCAAAAAATCCTGGGTAAGTTGCAGAATACGAATGGAACTCCTGTGAGTGTGTTTTTGCAGTGTGTCAAGGCTAAGGCAATTACTACAGAGACATCAGAGCTATCATAATATGGTGATCCAACCTGCATCCAAAAATCTGCCTAAAAATACTTGTCTGTTTTCTTAATCAAGTTTTTATGAGTCACTTCTGTCATATATTTAACCTTCGATAAAAATAGACTTGTATCTCAAAATGTGAAAATCCTGTGATTTTAGGACAATTTGCATAGGAAAATGCAGAATGCACAACGCATTAGTGAGCTTCTGCTTTGCCACAACTTTGTTAAATTTGAACTCATAATAATTATTTCGCTTTACAGGATACATTGATGGGAGAAATCCTTTGTGCAGTGAATTTGGGTGGACATAGCATTTGAATCAAGCGTATAAGATCGAGCCTTTCAAGATTTTTCCAGATATCAAAAGTTGGGCAGATTGTTGTCAACGAAGAACAAGGGAAACTAGTAAAAGTCTTGGAATGGTTTAATGAGGAAGCATACTATGACCATTTTGCTGAATGTCAAATTTAGGAATAGCAAAATCTCTTGCAACTATTTGCCCTAATGGGGCATAATTAGGGTAATTATTTTGAGAATGGGTGAAAAATCTGTTGACCCAAGTCCCATTGCTGTCCCCAGATAAAAGGCAATAAGCTGTAATATGAAGCTTCTATGAGCAGGAAATATGGAATGCATCACCAAACAGAACAGATATCAACATCATCAGAAGTGAAACTGTAGCATTTGACCACCAATTTTGGCTTCTAATTTTTTTTTTTGGGTCTCAATCTGATTTAGTCATTTAGACTAAAAGAAAGAAAAGTTGAAACTTTTCATAATTTCTCTCTCTATATCTCTCTTTTTTTGTGGAAAATATTGAATTGAGTAATGCTCCTTGCTCTTTTAAATGCATGAAAACACTGCTACTTGTGCATGTATGTATATACGTACATAAATGTATGCAGTTATACACCAGGCAATGCAAAACAATTGAAAATTCATTCACTACAATTTATGGTGGAATCAGCCCATCTGGAAACTCTGGGTACAGAACTAGTCTTGGTCTTTCAAGTTTCTATTTTGTATTTTTGAGATGGTTTCATAACTTTTAGACTTTTTCTCTTTAGCTTTAGCCATCAAGTAGTTGCTTTTTCTAAAGATAAATTAATGACATCCAATAAGGGTGAAAGTGAAGGGACTTGAGAGTTGATTTGAAAGCTTCAAGCTCGTAAGATAGTAGTAGTAGCAATCATCTATTCATATCATAGGCAAATGCTTTTATCTTATAAGTGAATGGAAGAATATTATAGAAAATATTTGTTAAGAATTATAATGATGTTTGATATTTTATTTATCAGTTTAAATTTTTAGATTAATAAATAACTTAACATAATATTGAATTAAGTCTGCATTTGAAACTCTTCTCCATACTTAAAGGTTATTTAGACTCGTATAAACTATCTTAAACTTTTAAATCAAGCAATAACTTATCAGTATTGATGGTTGCATGACAACCATAAAGAAAAGAGAATAAAATATCAACAATGGTGTTATTGAAGCATTTTATTTTGGCCTTGGTTGCACATTACCTGCAGACCAGGAGACATCTCACCCCATGTGATAATAGTTGACTATATTTTTTTAAAACTTGTGTACTTTGAACGTAATACAGATTGTGGAATTGATATCTTGGAAGTTGTCATCTTTAAAAAATCAACCAACCCAAGATGGGGTTTCTTGTTGATTTTTATTAATGCAAATATGCATTGCCAACCACTTGTTCTCCCTTAAAATATGCAAAGAAAAGATAGCCAGATAGCTTTAGGCTAATGGTCGGTGGCTTTGAATTTGTTTTGCCAATGCATTATCCATATGTTTATTCCTTGAAGGAAGACTTTCCTACAGTTTATTATACAGATGGCCAGACCAAGATGGGGACATGGCTATACAATCATTTACGAGAAACTTCTGATATGGTAGCAGTTAGTGTTCATAAGAATTTCTGGTGTCAAAGATTATATATTATAGCTCAAAATCCCTTTGTTAATTATGGTTTTCATGAATTAGCAAGGTTTTGGTATAAATGAATAGACTGAGAGCAACGCTAATGAGAAGAGAAGGGAGGGTTTATTTACATTAATTCTTTGTCACTGCTAATGCATGATTAGCTATAATACAAGCTGATGAAAGCTCGAAAAGCTGATTATTTTAACCCTCTAGTAGCTTAAATGCTCAACTAATAAAACTGAAAACTTTTCCACATAGCAAAATCTTAAGATTGTCTACAGAAGATAACACTACTGCATGCGTATCCATCCCTCAAATTTCTCAGTACATAGGAATTGACCCACCAGCTGCCAACAGTTGTTGCTCCAGCTGTAATCAATGAAGGAGAAATTAAAATCAAGGCTTGGAGACAAAACTTTATTTTAACAACATAATTTTCTCAACAACTAGCTACTATAGCCTCTGCAAACATACCTTGAACAGAGTTTCAAGCTTATTTCTTACAAGCGAGTACTCATGCCTCACTTGTTGCAGATATCTCAGGCACCTAAATTCACCAGATTATAAAAAAATTATCCCATCAAAGATTGAAACTTGTAGCAATTATGGTACTGAATAAGAGTGAATCAATTTGATTGTTACATATATAAAGCTGTAAATTGTGATATGGGATTGTGAAGAAACTTGCCCTTCAATGTTCTTTTCTTCGCAGCAGTTGCGAAAGGCAATGCATGCATTTTGAACCCTCTGCGCGCCGATGCTGTTATTTAAAACCCATAATTTTCATCCAACACCAAACAGCTGCCGTGAGTAAATAAAAGAACAAACACTTTTAACTCTTGCGCTAGCTTTTAGCATTTCCAAATAAACCAAAAGGAAAACGTTTGCAAACAGTGAGAAAGTTTTCCACGTATATGATTATAGGTTGGTGAAGGTGATGTGGTCAAGATGCTTTATTTGATGTGGGATAAAGATGTTGGAAACTACTATGTTTTAGTTGGAAAACAACAAATCAACCTTAAAAGTCCAAAATTAAGAGATATAATTGGACATTTTATTTAAACAATAGTGATGTAACAGTTGTTTCTCAAACATAATCACTTTGGAAGTAGTAAATTTTCATATGTAAAATTCAGATATAGAAAACAACCGCACGAGTTTGCACAAACCATTGTGAGGAAGCTGTGATGAATATTGTGATGCAGAATTGGGTTTGAGAAACACCAGAAATTCTGAAAGTAGGAGAACTTTTTTTTGTTGCAATGGAAAGTAATTTCAGTTTGATTACCACTTGGGCTAAAATGGACACAATCAATTAGTTCGTTTAATGAGGGTTGAAGTGGAGAAAATTAAAGGAAATTATGTAATACCTGGAGCTGCTACCCTTCAACTGGTGAACGTGAGCATCCACTTTTTTGAAATCTACATTCTCCTGGTCTCTGTATGACACCAGAACAAGAAGAAAAATCACATTAGAACATTGAAAGTTCCCAAAAAGAAAAAGAATTGTTAGAAAAGAGAGGCAAACACTTCTCACAAAGTTTTGGCAAGCTCATTCAGAAGCCTCTCAGAATCTTGAAAGTAAAGGGACACCACTTCAACAACAAAATCGGGGTTGCTTTCATCTTGCAGTTGCTGAAGCTGGTTAAACTGTTTGTCAAGAAATCCCTACTCACAAACATAAAAACTCATCAGCACAAAGCAAGCAAACCCAACAGACTCAAAACAAAAATAAAGAAAAAAAAACCAAAAAAAACTAAAAGATTCAACTTCTGTTTTATGTTTAAAGTAACGAGTTTTACTAAATATGCTGCAAACCTCATAAAACAGTGTTTTTGAGTACTCAACCAACTGCTTTTGCAACCGAGTAATAGCATCCATTGTAGTTTTTCTTGAGTTTGTCGAGTTACTTGCAGAACTTGTAGAAGTAGAAGACTAAATCATCATCTTCTTTCTCAGCAAGAGGAGTAACAAAACAAAGAGAGAGATTTTATAGTCTGAGGTGCCAAAGATTCTCTGTCCTTGCAAGAGACTGAATGTGTATATATATATATATAGATATATATTTTATACACACTACTTTGTGTATATGTATGTGAAGTCACTCTCTCCTCGTTGTTTTCCCTCCTCTGGGTGGTGTTTCTGTTTTCTTTGTTTTCTTCTCTCCTACTAAATTTAATACATCATTTATTGGCAAGTTGATGCTCTTGCAAATATTTATATATCATATTATTTATTATATATCATCTCAAGATCCAAAACTTGATGCATGAACCATTCACCATGCATTCACATCTTTCTCTCGCAATCACTCTCTCTCTCTCTCTCCATCATTGTTTCTTTTGAATAGTTTTTCACCACTCTTGCCAACTTCACTATTGATTTTCCCCTACAAGGTGCTAGCTTGTCGCAAGGACCTTGCCATTTTTAGTTTTGGCTCTTTCCACTTTCCACTAAATAAATTTATCTGGCTGATATATCTAATTCTATGTCAGCTAGCTAGCTAGTCAATTCATCTTTCCACACAGGATATGACAACGATAGGCCCATTTTCTAAAACCATACATACATACATACATATATACATATATGAAAAGAGAATTAGCTAGCTCATTACACTTAACGATAAATTGATGAGTTTCCTTTGTATCCAAACCAAAATACCTAATTTAGTTTACAGTTGGTCTTACATAATTCAGAACTCCTCGTGTTTGAGAAATGAAAGTGACCTAAAACAATAGTGTTAACAGCTACAGTAACCATAAAAAAAATTCAAGCAGTCAACGTCACTTGGATACATCTCATCCCAAAGAAATAGTTACTGTAATTACAAATGGACTTGGTAGTTGTTCAAACTTCATTCGCGCATTGCATACATCTCATCTCTTTCCTTGTGTCTGTACCAACTGCCCTTCTTGTCAAGAATCTTGTAAAGATTAATTATGCATGGTGTTAAGTCTCATTGTTTCTGTTACTGCAAGTTGGTGTCTGGTTGTTGTGGAATTGTGATTGGGTGGATTACAAAATCTTTTTCCCCGCATTGATATTCGAATAAAAACCCTAAAAAGGACAAGACTTCCAGAAGACACAATCTACAATCTACTGTACAGGCTTTTGTCTCTACTCTTTTATAGCAGAATATGAGGACGAACAGTTCCCATTTTCTCTTTCTTATATATTTTTATTACTTGACGTTGAAATGTTTCATCTCTGCACGTTGGTTTTGGTCGTAGTGGCTATATCATTGCATAGTACACACAGTGTTACGTGTCCCATTCTCCCCACCTCTTTGAAGGGGCCTACCATACCATTCTTATTAATTTTATTTATAGAACTCTCGTCTATTAATTTGTTAAAAATCCATTCATTTGTGTTCTTATATATATATATATATTATGGAAGTTTATGATAGTTTTTTATAAAATCTCCAGACTTCAATGAAATCAAAATCCAACAAGAACTTATCTGCAATTTCTTTAAAACTCTACGAAAAAGAAATACAGAATTAACCCTTATCAGAGAAAAACATCAGCCCTTGGAAATCA
>CP135554.1:577817-592822 GCA_032402905.1 Khaya senegalensis | reverse complement strand
ACTGTTTTCTGAAATGGAAAAATTAGAGGTTGCGAACTGTAGACACACGTAATCTTCATTGTTTTTTCTCTCTCTTCTCTCGAGTTCTGGTGGTGATGGTAGATTCCTTTCAACCAACCGGCGGTGGTTAAAGAAGAGGCACGAAACGATGCGTTTCGTAGTTGTATTTTAGCATGATTCTGTGCTGATTTTTATTTGGTTCAAAAATGGTAAGGTAAATTTATGAAATAACTTGGGATTACAAGGTAATTTTATTTACTTCTCAGAAAAAGAGAATTTTTTTAATATAATTTTTGACAAAAATTAATTAAATTGTGTCATAAAATATTAGAATATTGATACAATCAGTGCATGTTTAGAAGTTGGCAAATCTAATCCTTCTCATCTGGATCCAAGTAATGAAGGATAAACCTCGTCCCTGGTACATAACCTTCATCCACCATCATCCTAAGCAATTCTGCCAAAATCCCATATATGATATCAGCATTTGGATGCATTCTATCATCAACAACAAAGCTGTGCACTTTCTTTTCAATCTCAATCCAACTTATACCAGTTTCTTTGTCCACCCTCATTTCCTTCATTCTTTTAATAGTCTTTGCTCTGTCTTTCCATCTAGCTTGGGAAGAATATATATTGGCCATTAATATGTATGGTGATGGGCTATCAGGTTCTGCTGAAAACAACTGATCAGCAGCATATTTTCCCATTTCGGAGTTGCCGTGAATGCTGCAAGCACCAATCAAGGCTTGCCAAACCTGTACATCAGGCTTCACAGGCATTCCCTCAATGAAACTTTTAGCTTCATTGAGAAGACCTGCCCTGCCTAACATGTCAACTACACAGGCATAGTGTTCTGCCCTGGGGAAAATTCTGTGAACTTCAGTCATTGATTTCAAGAATTCCATGCCCTTGTTAACTAGGCCTACATGGCTACAAGCATGAAGCAAAGACAGAAATGTAACATCTGTAGGCTCAACTTCCAGTTTCATCTCTTCATAAAACTGTAGTGCTCTAAAGGCCTCCCCATGACGAGCAAAAGCTGCAATCATGGAGTTCCATGAGATTGAGTTCCTTCGAGGCATTCTACTGAAAACTTTGATTGAATCCTCCAAATCTCCACACTTGGAGTACATGTTGATGAGCCCATTGCTGACAAAGGGATTAGAGGTGAAGTCATTTTTAATTATCAATGAGTGAATTTGCTTTCCTAGACCTAGAGAAGTAATGACACCAAATACCCCGAGAACAGCTGAAACCATATTGGGATCGATCTCAATTCCCGCCTTTACCATTTTCAAAAAAAACTGGATAGCTTGTTCCTCAAATCCGTTCTGTGCAAATCCCACAAGAAGTACGGTCATGGAAACCTTGTCAAGCTGTTCAGCAAAATCAAAAACCTGCCAAGCATCTTCCACACTTCCACATTTCGAGTACATGTCCATTAGTGCACTCTCAATGCACAAATCTGATTGAATCCCTAACTTCCACAAAATCCCATGAATTTGACGCCCTTCACATAATGCCTGCAAACCGGAACAGGCCATTATTGAGCTCAAATATGTCAAAGAATTTGGATTAACCAGTCCACGACGCATTTTCACAAACAATTTCAAACTCTCCCTATATAACTGGTTTTGCACTAGCCCTGAGATGACAGCCGTCCAAGTAATAACATTCCTTTCAATCATCTCACCAAACACCTTCTTCCCTGAACTAGAACTCCCACATTTAAAATATGACGTTATCAAAGCATTACCCACCGTTATTTCTGGCTCATATCCACTTAAAATCACTAACCCATGTATCATTTTATTGACAAAGCTTAGCTCTAGATTATCACAAGCAGATAAAACTGTAGTAAAACTTGCTTGATCTAACCGATAGAAACCCAACTCAAGCAATGTTTTAAAGAACCCAAAACCCATACCAAACTCACCACTTCTCAAAAACCCAGATATCATCGTATTCCACGACACTGTATCTCTCACAGGCATATCATCAAACAACTTAGCAGCAGCAGTCATTTGATCACATTTTGAATACAACGACAAGAGAGAGTTCCAAATGACAGTGGCATTAGGCACATTCTCGAAATTTTGGTTATCGAAAGATTCGAAGGTTTTGATAAAGGAGGCATGAAGAGAAGAACCCAGATGGAATTGGCATTCTCTTGCACAAATAGATAAGAGATGGCTTATGTCTACGTGGTTAAGCACAAGTTTTGAAGTGTTTGAATTTGGGTCTTGTATTATTTTTGTTTTGAACGGAGAAATGAAAGAAGGCCAAACAGAAAGATGGAAATTTAGTTTGTGAAAGACCCATTTCGATTTCATCCATGAAAATGTAAGAGCCCGAAACTGTTTTGTGTACGAGAAAGCAAAACGTCTTTTGAAGTTCGAACTGAAGCGAAAACAGAGCAGGAGAACTGTGGACGATAATAACATTATAGTCCAAAACTTTTGCATTTTGACAAATAACGAAGTAGATTGTTTGTCTGACTTTATCAAAAAGGTCCCTATCTCTGTTGAAATGACTGAAGAAAATAAAATTCAATAATACATTCATAACTGACCCACAAATCTTTTGATCTAACTATAACGTTACCTTTCTTCAGTCAAATTAAAATAACAGCAATAGGGAAAATAGTAGTAATTATAAAGAGTAAATCTGTGAAACTTATTTACAATTGGCAATATAACAGAATAAGAAATGGTCTACGTCTGAAGGTATTGCCTTGAACAAACACCAAAACACAAGGAAAATAAAACATAATTTGAAAAAATAAATGGAAAAAATTTCATGTTCTCTCCATTGGCACGACTGCTGCTTTATTTCTGCTACCACCAAGCACTTTCAGTAGCAAATGTTTCAGGAGCAAGACAGGGAGATTATTTGTGCTAAATTCAGCGCCCGAATTCTGAAGACTTGGGTTTTAAGGAATACTGGGAGCAATAAAACTCTTTTCTAACTACATTGTCAATAAATCTGCGAGAACGCATGCTACAGCAACAAAGAGTTCTTAAGGGCTCAGGGTATGGTTTGTCCAACATGGTAGTTCCAGCCATGAAGTGTTATTCTTGGGGTAACACCATGAGGGACCTTGAAAGAGATCTTGATGGGCATCACCTCACCTGGCGCAAGCGAAAAGTAGTTATCCGAGTAATGAACTGGAAGGATTCTTGTGTCTTCTCCTTCCTTGTGATCTGTTCTTGAATCATGAACTGAGAAGTGAAGGAAGAAAGCAACTCCAGAATCAGTCCCATTCAATTCAGCTACCTTCAAGCCATTATTGTCCTTTGTGAAATGTCTGCATATTCTACTGAACAAACCAGCTTCTTGTTTTTCCTCAGCTCCGCTGTGTACATGTTTGGTCAAGGTCATATCAAAGTCACCATCATTATTTCCAGTGATGAAGTTATTCTTATATGTTAGACTTTTGGAGTCCGGCTTCTTAGATCTGTTGTGTACATGCATCTCAACTTCATATGCGGACCCTTTGATAAAAACCTTTGATGTTATCTTGAGGGGAATCCTCTTCTCCCTGTATTGCTCCAACAGCTTGTAATCTCCACCAGGCAGATGCAACCAATAGAAGTTTCTGGATAGAATACCATAGTCTGACATCTTGTAGAGTTTGAGAAGAAGAAAGTAGACTGGTTTTGGGTTTTTCGACTTGGGATATTTCATCTCAACAATGGGTACTACTTTCTTAGGTGGCACAGAAAGCTTTTCAATAACTTTGTAATATGGGCATGCTCCTTCCAGATCCCAAACTGATGCTTCTACAGCTACATCAGAGAGTTCCTTTGAAGTAGTGTTAACAACCTGCAGAAAGAAGAAAAAAAAAACCAGTATGCTTGGTAATATAAGTTTAATTTATTACAGAAGTCAAATCGTTCACTTTCAACTGTTAATCTTATCTGTAGACTACTTACTTCTATAGAATATGTAGCCAGGTTCAGCTGCACATGAATTGGCTCTGCAGCACATCGACAGCCATAGAATCCTGCTGTTTGGTCAAGGAGATGATCATAAAACTGACCTCTGAGACCCGACCAAGGATTCTGAGTCTTCCAAATCAGAACACCAGTGTATTTGCTCCACATGCGGGAAGTCCAACCCTCCAAAAGAGCTCTATACTGAATGTAGTTAGCAAGTTGAGCCTGCAAATAATCTTCCAGATAAGTAAATAACGAAAGCATGGTAAACAGAAGCCAATTTTTAAATGAGGATTTATAAAACACCTTCAAACAAAAATCATCAAGATCCTTTGGGGTCCCATAAAGTTGAATCTGATCATGAACTTTGCCCGGATTTGAATATCGAATGTATTTATGGTATTTCCATATTGGGTTTGGAACTTCTTCAATGTAACCATTAGAGAGTTTTTTGAACACTGGAATTTGCCATCCTTCTGGAGGCATGGTTGCTCTGATGGTAGCTGCAACTGCCATTCCCACTGAGCCAACCTCAGGATTGAATCCATACTCGTAAAAATTATCCTTAAAGAAGTCTTCAGGATATTGGATTTCATAGGGACCATCAGTGAAGTCCCCCTTTCCATCTGCAAAGCCATCCCACATGGATCCCTGTACATACACACGGGTACCATCAAGATATTGGCTAGGATCTTTGGATAACAGGGATAAATCTTCTGTAGACTTCCCAGTTTCAGTGGAATTCTCGAAATAAGGATGGAGTTTCAGTTCATTCTTCAAAGCTGCATTGATGTCTTTTGGTGGAACTTGCTCATTTCCACCTACCCAAAGAGCAAGACTGGGATGGTTCCTAAGAAGCTTGACCGTATCTCTAGCGCATAGCAGAAATAGTGCATGGTCAAGGGGACCATTCGGGTTTGACACTATGAGACCCCTTCCGTCGACATCTCCTGTAATCCAAAACTCTTGCCAGACCTACAAAAGTTAAAACACATGGATCTAATTCTTCCGTAGTTAATTTATTGCCCATTAACTTTGGATAAATTCAGATTCATATTTATCCCAAAAAGGAAAAATTTTGTGCCCACAATTACTAAATTAATTCCACAAGGAACAAAATATTATGATGCAGAAACCATTTGGTAGCTGCACACTCCTTCACCTTCTATTGCATTTCCAAAGAATGAAACATTCTTGTGAGATTTGCCTCCCTGCTGCCTTCTCTCTCTCATATTAATTACTTAGCTGACCTTAATACATTCATATAATTCACAAAATCACACTAAATCATGTGGAAGTGTCTAATGTTTGATTTGATAGTAGAATGCTAGCATTCTCAAAAATAAATCCCTCTCTTTCACTGGCTTGATGATAAAAGATGCAATTATAAAATACTATTGATCAGAGTATTTATCATGGAGTAGCTAGTACCCTACCAAAGCACTTCTGACTATATCATACATTTTAAGAAGCAGACCTTCGTTAATATGCCCTTCAGCATATTGGTTAATGCATACAGATCATCTAGAAAGTCCAAGGATAAAAGTGAACTGACAGAGCCTATTCCCATAAGCCCCCACTTCCAAAGAAATAAAATGAAAGAAAAAATATTGCAATTGAGAAACAGACAAAGCTTACCAGCAAACCATAAATATCACAATAATGATAAAACTCTGGCCGCTCAGCCAGGCCGCCACCCCAACAACGGATCATGTTAAAATTCATATCTGCATGAAACTTAATGTCTGTTGCGTAACGCTCTTTTGAAAGCCGTAGTAAACAATCTGACAAAATCCAGTTACCGCCACGAATAAAAATAGGCTGCCCATTGACCTTGAACAACCTGTCAAGCAAAGATGTGACGGTTACAACACATAGTTGTATAGCTTGATAGTTAAACAAAGAAATTAAATTAATTACTAACATTGATGTAAGACCTATACCTTCCGCCAGTGGCATTATCAATGTAGCTCTCAATTTTGCGGAATCCAAACAAATGACTCCATAAATCAGACTCCCCATATCCTTTTACACCAACACTAATATGGACATTGTATAGTGATTGTTTTCCCATGCCATTTGGCCACCATAGATTGGGTTTGTAGAAAAAGAGCTGCCAATTCCCATGTTAGCACATGAACAAGTGTATTTGATGCCAGAAATAAATAGCTGCAACTTACTTGGGATAACCAGATGCCTCAAACAATTGAGCAATTGTTTATTACAAATACTCATTTCTATAATGGAAATTTCAGCACACAATAAAAGGATGGTCATAATAATTTGATCCTTAGATATCTATAAATTACAAAATTGCTGCACAAGTACAACAAACATATGCTGTAACTATTCATCTAAGGCAGAAAACTATATTTAATGTGCCAAACAGACTTAAAAAAAAATTACCCTTTTTGGCCACTAAGATCTACAAAATCACAAGCTACAGCTAACCTCAGGAAAAGTATATTGTAGACGTGCTCCTGGTGGGACTGAAAGATGTTGAGTCTGAAGATGCTCCACTAAGCAAACGCCACTCTCAAGCTCCGTGGTCACTTGGATGTTCAAAGAGCACTCAGCAACCCGGGAACTTCTGTTTTCCAATTCAGTTGTAGCATGCAGATATACCCTCTTGTAATGATCAAAAAATGATGAAACCAAGTGGGGATCAATTATCTTCACAGGCTGCGACATCATTGAACAAAATTGAACATCATTAGACAAATCTATTCAAGGAATGGAAGCATCATAGTTATTTGTTCTGTCCATCAGTTCCAATTAACTTATTGTTCAGATTTTATCTTAAATATCAGTAAGAGGCATAAAGAATTTATAAAACTCACCCCAGTGACAGAAATTGACACTTCATCCCATATGCCAGTGTTCCTATCCCTGATGAAATATACAGGTGAATTACATGAGGAATCGAAACTTATTTTGCTTTAAAATGAACTAGATTTAATAAAAGATAATTAGAAAACACAATGCAATAGAGGATCTATGTACACTTTTACCAGTTTATCGCCATGAACTCTTAAAAGGAATACATGGTTCGAGGATCAATATATAGCCAATTGTTAGGATAAAACATACCAGAAACTAGAAACATCAAACCATAATTAAAAATTAGACAGGTTACCTTACAGGAGCAATCCAATCCCATCCCTCAACATATTGTGTGGCAACATCTTTTCCAATCTAACAGATAAACAAATGACAAAGTTGCTCATATGTATTACTAATGTACACCAAAACATAATCTGAGTTGCGAGATATCAAACAAAATGAATTTATGTGATTTTTCAGAAAGAGAAGGATACCTCATGATCACCACCTTGCCCCCCACCAGGAGGAATTGCCCCAGGATGATCCGGAGGATGAACAAGAACAGCTAGCAAGTTTTGACCATCAGGATGCAGAATATCTGTAACATCGAGAGAATGTCTTCGAAACATTCCTTTTGGGAGAACCCTTTTGTGACCATTTAAGTATATTTCTGCAGAGTAATTGATTGCACGGAAATTCAGATCCAAATGTTGATTGTCTGACTGCAAAATGTTAAGCAATTAGAAACCATTAGCCAAAGCCCCCAGAGGAAAAAATATAAATTCATAGTGAGATTCAGAAAATATACCGTATCCTTAACATTTAGCGAAGTTAGAGAACATCCTTCTAAGTTGAAATGTTAAAGCATGCAACAACTTCGGCAATGATAAAAATAATCAGGCTATATATTCGTCGGATTTGAATAGAACTAGGAGATAGATAATCAAATTGTTATCAGAAAATGGATTCAAAATTTTGACAGAAAAATATTAGTGAAAAGCATTATAACCAAGTCAAAATTAAATCGGAACATGAACCGGGATCAAGTTGTACTATTTAGTGAACAATATGCAGTCATCTCTATAAGCATAGTAAATCACGTCGTTACGTACCAGCTTACGCTGAAAGGTAGTAAAAAACCAGAATGTATAGTATTCCCTTCCGGAATCGGCTATATCTATGATTGCCTCGTTCTCCAACCCGTAAAAAGGATCCGGCACGACTTGGTTCTTCACCAGGGTTCCCAGAACACTGTCAGTTAAATCACCATTAGCTCACCATAACATTACCAAATGCAAAATATATAACAAGACATTGTATCGCTTCATGCACTAGGTTGTAACAAAGACATCTGAAAATCCGAAAATCATAGCAGTAAATCATGACAGTTGATATCACTCAAAATCAACTTAAATTCTACGGTCTCGGTATGAAATGTGTATCGAAATTCTCCATTAAATAGCCAAACAAGCTGAATCACTAAAAGCTTCAAGTTCAAAAAACCGACAGCGCATCAACAGGATGATTGATCAAACAAAACGACGGAAAAATCGAACTGGAGCGAAAATGTGATAGTTTGATTACGTTCCGGGAACAGCTGCCTCCATCCACGGCGCGGTGGGCCCTGTGGGAGGGTGAGTAGTGGTGAGCTGTGTCCCACTGAGTTGAACCTCGGTCGATCTCGCGGCGAGCCATCCCGAGTCAAGCTTTGTCTTCCCTATCGCTGCCGTCACTGTGCCCATTTGTCACGGCGGACTGACTCAGTAGAAAAAGTAACAACTGAACGTGAACTCCTGTCTCTTATAATCAGTCTTCATGTCTTCCGTTGAGCGAGCGACAGGAAAACAGAGGAGGTCACGCAAGTGCAATTAGTGACCACGTGGCTTCTGTCCGTTTGTCTGTTACAGCGGATATTTCAACGTAGGAGATTTTGTTACCGGCAGATTTTGATTCCGAATTTTACCGCGATTTGTACGGAAGAAGTTTATCCAAAAACAGCGTCGTTTTGGAAAGCAATGTGAATCAAAATCCACAATTGGATTATCCTAATTAATGCTTAATAATTTTTAATTAATTCAAATAGATTTATAGGATAATATGAAGATATTGAATTATCCATAATTAATTTTAACGCAAAAGGCATTCCATCCTTATCTTTTAAACGTACTTAACACCCTCACTTTGAAAAATTTACAACAAATGACATTCATAGCTTCTAATCATAATTAATGTCGAGATGATTTAAGTTCGGTTGAATAAATTGAATCATCCGTACAAAGCAATAACTTTTAAGAACCCCCATTTTCACACGCGCAAGGAAAAACGGTACATTCAGAGCACACGACGCGCAAATGGCGGCCGGCGTATGTTAACGCAAACGGCAGGAGCTGCTCAGTCTTCCACGACATGCGCGTTTTATAAAGTCCACGACGGAGGACGTTAAGCTAAGCTCAAGTCAATAACAGCTTACTGTAAAGCAGACCAGGACCAACTGGCTAACAACGATGGCTCTTATCCCAACTTTAATCCCGTCAGCATCATTCATTTGAAAATCGTGCCATTCCGTCGCGAGATATGTTTTTGTTTTTTGTATTTATTTTTTGGTTCCGGCTTTCCTTCTAACTTAAAGCACGCGCTTCTCCCGGAAAATTTCCCGGGAAACAGTTGCGAAAGAAATATATATATATATATAAAAATTTCCGAGAAAATTTCCATGGAAGAATCTCCGGCTTATGGTTGGGTCAATGGATCAACGTCACAGTTAAAAGAGTATCTTGCTTTTTAAACCACTAAAGCCAAAGTGGCAGAAGATAACAAGCATCTCGATTCAACCACCACCTAAAGCATTTATGTTTTCAAAAAGCAGAGACTAAAAATAAATCATAGACAAAATTTCACTGTTATATCAAGCTTACTGAAATTAAATATTCTGTACAAACTATAATTTGTCATGGCTTTTGATTGAACTAAATCAATGAGATGAAGCTAAGACTTGAAGGGAATTATTACCCTTGCACAACTGGACGTGTGTTGTTCCAAAGCCATTGACGAGCAGAGCCATCCACTAATGGTGAAACCTGTCCAACATCAGGTTAATAATGATTAATTTCAAAACTGAAAACCAGAGATACGAGTGATTCAGAGCCATAAATTGACGGACTGAAATGAACGACCTTTAATTCACTGTTTCTTAGACTTGCCATTACCTTCTCCCAAACTTGCGAATGGTAATTATTGAGCCAATCAATCTCCGAAGCAGACAGCAAAGATAAATCTATCAATTTTGTCTGCAAGTAGAAAACATTATGAATTTGACAAAAAGGTTCTAATAAACATAGCTCAAAAAGTAACTCTTGAAAGAAATTGTTCCGCAGACAGAACAAGTATCCCAGAGCATAGATGCTTGAAGATACAATAAAACTCAAAAGTGAACTGAATCTCATAAAAACACCTGAATGGGAACGAAAGTGAGTTTCTCAAATCCCAAATATGAAATTCCTCCAAAACGATTTGGTGTGTCAACTTCTTTGATATAGAGGAGATTCTGCAAGACAAAGAGAAACAGCAGCACAAGAGAATGCAAGAATATTTAGCAAAAAAGGATGTTGCTGATCAAACATCTAGCAGAATTATCAGTAAAATAAATATTAGCACAAAAAAGCATCAAAGCATTAACAAGTTCAAGTTAAATAAACATCAGGAAATACATACTGCAATTTGATATTACAAAAGTATACTTCAGATTTGCAAGTAATTTCAGTTGAAGCAGAATTATTGAAGACATAAAAATATAGCTGAATGAATGAATGTTATACCTCAATCCGAATGCCAAAGGCATGGTCTTCGTAATAGCCGGGTTCATTGCTAACAATCATGCCTTCCATTAGCGGGGTCATATTTCCATATCTAAAGCTAATACTTTGGGGGCCCTCGTGAACATTCAGTGCAGCGCCTACACCATGGCCAGTCCCTAATACATGGAAGTAGAAATAAACGATGAACAACAAAGTTGTAAATTCATGACTGCAAAATTTTCCAAAAACATATTAAGACAAGAAAAAAATGGTGGGACAAATACCATGTCGGTAATCAAGTCCAATCTTCCAAAGGCAAGAACGAGCAAAAGCATCCAATACAAAACCAGGAGTATTTTCGGGGAATACAGCCTGATCAAGAGCTATATGACCCTACAATCATTCATCATACACTCAGAATATACCAGATTGCCAAGTTTCAATTATCCAGAGAACTTATCAGAACAATCTACCGTGATGCATTAAAAAGCCTCTTCATTTAACAGAGAAGACAGATCACAAAGATTCAATACCTGTAAAACTCGAGTGTAGCACTCCTTTTGTCGAGCCGTAGGTTCACCAAAGTGCACTGTCCTAGTGATGTCAGTTGTTCCATCAATATATTGAGCTCCACTGTCTAATAAGAAAAGTTTTTTTGGATCCACAACACTACATTTCTCTGGTTCTGCTCTGTAATGTATGATAGCACCGTTTGCACCTGAACCTGTAAGATCATCTGAATTGTGAGCAATGAAATTGGGAAACAGATGATAAGAACATTTATTGCAATAAATTTTTATTTGCAAAGTAACAGAAAAATCTTCCAGTTATATGAACCTCAAGCATAAAATTTACAAGTTGCCTTTTTCTTTTAATTCTTTTTATAAGAAATTGAAAAAATTTCTCATCTTTAAAGACTCACTGATGACCAATAAATAACTTTTCTTGGTAACAGTGAGCAAAGAATCTATGAAATTCAGATTTAAATTGGAATAACGAGAGTGATGATAGGTACTCAAGAATTCAGAAGTTAATATACCACTTATGGTGTCGAAGCTAGTATCTAGAAAACCATTCTGCTTAGAACGGAACTCAAGAAGTTTGTCTGCAACTTCTACCTCTGTTAGTTTCACACCACTATGAAGTTCCTCTTCCAGCCAGACCCAAAACTGGGCTAAGGCAGCAGCATCCCTGCATAGAGAACATCGTCATGAACATATTTCTTATAGCCGATCCACCTTTCTCAGAGACTACTAAAAGAAGATTATCTAAACATAATAACAAGATAGTGCATGAACATTTATAGATCCTGACTTTTACGCTGTTCTTGAAATTCTTTTACAAAAAATGACGTGATCAAATTGACTTGTCAGTTTCCACACACTATTCTCTAGATGATTATTGACAAGTAACCCCATTTCGAATCTGCAATTTAAGGCAGGATATTATGTACAAAACCCTTAGCCATGCATCAGAAAAAGCATCAAGACATTGAAAATGTTCAGTAACATGCAATACACCTGAATAAGTTCAGTGTCTTCCGTTGGAAGAATAAATTACCTTAAATGAGAGTTTCGCATTCCGTCTAGCTCGGCAGAATTTTTCAGTGCCTTCGTGAAAGATATAGGGGATGCCCTAAAAACCCCAGTGGATCCTCCAGACTGACCATTGGTGTCGTCATACATCTTAGTCTTACTTCTCCTTTTATTATCAGCACTTCCAAGATACTTTTCACGGGCAATCTTATAGGTGTTCATGATGGCAGCATTAACAGAGGAAGGATCCAACCAAAGTTCAGCTCCTTGAACTGCCAAACTGGAAAAGAAGAAAGGGCCATTTATTGGCTCAAAGTGGTCATCAAATGAGTTTATCAAGCACAAAACATTTAACATTTTAGACAAAGATGTAGCCTATTATAGGAAACAGTTTTCACACAGGTACCATATAACCTGTTTCCTGAGCAGGAATATCTGAGGTCTGGAAGACCTACCTTTTTATTTCAGAAAGGATGGAATCGTACGGTCTCAACTCTACTCCAGCATTCTTCAAGTGATTCATCACATCTGGAGTGACCTTGGAATCATCTATAAATAATTTTGCTCTACCAATTTCTATAATTAAGTAGGCATACATAACAGGTGAATGTGGAACATCACTTCCTCTCTGCAAACAAAATTCGTAGAACAGTTATCATTAAAGATATAAAGATAAAAGCAGAAATCATTACTGAATGACTACAATTAACACAAAATTTTTCTCTGACCTCCAAGTGAATGGAGCAATTCTAAGAAGTACAGACCTTCAACAGATTTTGAAATAAGATTAAGCATTCTACTTATGTGCTAAAATTAACACAGCAGGTCCAAGGGAGCACATTAAAATATTACCAAATTCAGTAGCCAGGCAATTTCATCAAGCATGGATATTACAATTGCAGATGAACCAGCATCAGCAAGTTCAGATCTCAAGGAAGACAGTTTTGATGCCACATCAACTCCAGCATATTTCAGGTCATGGACTCTGATCAGTTTATTTGGAGGCTTCGGGCGTGATTCCTTCCATATAACATCCACAAGATTTAGATCATACAAGTATACTAACTCATGATTCTTCTTTGTTATAGCCTCCTTCAATTCCTCTGCAGCATCAGAAGAGAAAAGAAACTGCTCCCTTCACATTATCAGAGAAAAGGTAGCATCAGGCACCTGCAAGTGCCTAAGGAAGAACAGAACAAATTACATTATCCACTCAAATTAAGCAAGTTGAGGAATTGCTCACAGGATCAATGCCAACTCTGCCTCCAGGAGCCAAAACATCATTTAGCCATTCACTTGTTGTGGGGACTCCAAGATTACCACTCCGCATGAGAATCCAGCTGGAACTCAACTGCTGCTCAGCCTAATGATTACAAAGAGAAATAATTAGCTGTAACAACTAGATGATTCAAATACATGAAGTCCTGTCATTGCAGAGACAAAAAATGAAATAGAAGGCCCAAAAAAGATATGATGAATATGCAAAAGCTACAATCTAGCAAATCAAGAAGATCAGTATTTTCTGGTCAAACCTGGAGAAAATAGCGACCATCTGTCCAAAGAGCTGCTTTATCTTTTGTGACAACAGCAGTGCCAGCACTGCCCATAAATCCGGATATATACGCCCTCCTCATATAACATTCAGCAATGAATTCACTCTGGAAATCCAAAAGGAAAGCTAAAACTTAAACAGCGGAACATAGAGATGTCAATAATTGCTAAGCAAAGAAGCATGAGCACAATAGACCTAAACAGAAGCCACAAACGCCTAAAGTTTTAGCTGATCTTCCTTCTAAAACCAACGACCCGAAGAAAATAAATTTAGAAGAGAGTAGGAGAAACAAATTGATCCAATAACCAATAGTTAAGTTCAAATTTTTCAAAGCAACTGCAGCAAACGGTAAGAATCCAACTGAGTTCTCCCATTCACACTCCCAACCAAACAACAGCAGCAGAATTTTCAGCTCAAAAACACCAACAACCACGACCAAAGCCTAACCTTTTCAAAAAAATAAAGAGACAGAACACCAATTACACATTAAAGAACTAAAAGAAACAGCATAAAACATGATAAATAAACCAAAAGCCCAAAACTTTCAAACCATTTGCACAAAACAATCAAAACCCACTTGAATTCTAGTCTACATATTACGATTATAAATCATAAACGCATCAGAAACAGCAAAAAGATCCATAATTTCAACCTGATGAGCATCCTGAGAAGGTATGATATACGCATCAATACTAACTCCGGGCTTGGAAAAGAGCTCCCGTAGAGCACGGAGCTTCTCGTCTGGTGCATCTGGAGTTCGCTTCCTGTTGAACTCAGAAGAGGGCTTTGCAGTGATGGAAGTGCAGTTTCTGACAGAAAGAGGCGACTTTCTATAATTTTGGTAAAATGAGGGGCGGGTTCGGAACTTGTGGAAAATAGGGAGAGAAATAGAAGGCAGGAAATGAAAATGAAGGGAAGATTTAGTGAGGAACAGAGGTGGTCGCGTTGCCTGCGATGGAAGCGAGTACATGCTCACGATTCTCTAGAATCAAAGTTGAAGATAAGGTTTGCGTTGTAAGAAGGAAGAAAAGGATTTCCAGTTCGGTTCAGTTCAGCTCGGTTTACTGAGGAAACAAGAGGGAGACGAGCAACATACGATGTCGTTTTATATTTCTAAAAATTGGAAAAAAGTATTAAGAGCAATAACATCGGGGTCCATTAAATTTTAAGTTTTCTCTCATAAGAACATAGGTTTCCTATTTGTATCAAGAAGTCCCTGGTCAGTGAAAATTACTTAAAAATCCCTTTAGTTTAAGTTAATACCCTTGGCCAAAATTCAGGTCCGAAGAGAATTTAATTATTTATATGAAAATTCAAAAATTTATTTGATACAAATAAAAATGTGATAATATGTGATTAA
>CP135554.1:309428-562851 GCA_032402905.1 Khaya senegalensis | reverse complement strand
CAAGGTTTGGTTTTCGGAGTAGGCGGGGACACGGAGGCAAGCTTTGTTGTCATTATTTGTCTATTAAGACAAGGAAAAAGCCATATGATCTTTGCCCATTTGACGGCTTACATCAACTCTTCCCAATAGAAAAGCTCCAGCCTTTTTCTTTCTTTTCCCTTATTATGGTTATGCCATTAATAAGTAATTACGACAGGCCCAACCTTATTTTTGAACGACTAACTATCCCACCTAATCTGAAGGAGAAGCACAAATTGTTATCGTTTTTAGTCCAATTTAACCATACAAATGGACCATTAATTCTATAAATGTTCTTTAATTTACGTTTTGATAGATCTAATTGTTAGCTAATTTCCATGGAAACCGTGCATGAACAGGTTAATAACTTAAGTTTCAGATTATTTCTGCTAAATGAGATCGATATGTGTTTGTAGAAAACGGTTTGCAAGCTGGAAAGCTTGGAAAGCCTGCATATTTGGAAGGATGGATTCCTACAATCACACCATTGACAGCAGGGGAGTCTGCATTCGAGGTTACATTCGACTGGGATGAAGGAATTGGAGTTCCAGGGGCATTCATTATAAGAAACGATCATCACAGTGAATTTTATCTTAAGACTCTCACCCTCGAAGATGTTCCCGGTGAAGGTCGGATCCACTTCGTTTGCAACTCATGGGTTTACCCCGCCAAATATTACAAAACAGACCGAGTTTTCTTCTGCAACAAGGCAAGAAATCACACGATCAAGAAATAAGTTGCAATGAATAAGAAATACATTTTCGTGAAATTTGTGATTAAACTAAAATTTTTGTGATATTTGACTACTTGCGCAGACTTATCTTCCAAGAGAAACACCAGCGCCACTACATTATTACAGAGAACAAGACCTCGTGAGCTTGAGAGGAAATGGAACAGGAGAGCTCCAGGAATATGACAGAATCTATGACTATGCTTACTACAATGATTTGGGTGATCCTGACAAGGGTGAAAAGTATGAGCGCCCTGTACTTGGAGGGTCTGCTGAGTACCCTTATCCTCGTAGGGGAAGAACAGGCCGGCCACCAACAAAAGAAGGTTAGACATTTCGATTATTAATCTTAATTATCATTAATGATAGTATCATTCAATATCAACCGCTTTTATTACTCGTAACAGAAGTCTCGTTGTTTACAATATCTCGAATTTTATGTATTTTCCTGGAAAAAATGAATTCAAAATACCCCATTTCCAAGTTTTTAAGCAGTTTCAAGTTTTATCAGTGATATTGACCATGTTTTGTTGTTATAATGACAGACCCTAACAGCGAGAGCAGGCTGCCAATTGTCAATAGCTTAAACATATATGTTCCAAGAGATGAGCGATTTGGCCACTTGAAGATGTCAGATTTCCTCGCATATGCTCTGAAATCCATAGCTCAATTCATAGAACCAGCATTAGAATCTATTGACAGCACTCCAAATGAATTTGACTCCTTCGAAGATGTGCTTAAACTCTACGAAGGAGGGATTGATCTGCCCGATAACTTACTTGATGATATTCGGAAAAACATCCCCTTAGAAATGCTGAAGGAAATTTTTCGAACTGATGGCGAAAACCTCTTTCAATTTCCGATGCCACAAGTAATTAAAGGTATTGATGCCTTCGATTACATTTTTGAGAACTTACTGACTTGCTTAATACTTTTCTTCTACTGTTTCTAATGTTTCAATAATTTGGAGCAGAGGATAAGTCTGCATGGAGAACTGATGAAGAGTTTGCCAGAGAAATGCTGGCTGGACTGAACCCAGTTATCATTCGTCGTCTTGAAGTAAGGCTTTTGTTAAAGTTTTTCTTTATCCTACCGTTTGCGAAGAAAGTGGATGCATAGATAACAAAAGTTGGAATCTGATCTTCGAATGTCAAATTCCTTATTCCTTTTTTGTCCACTTTATTCTCAACGGTTAGCGCTTTTGTTTTTCTTTTTTTTATCTTTACTAATAAATATTACCGAATTTATTCCAGGAATTCCCTCCAGCAAGCAAGCTAAACCCCGAAATATACGGTAATCAGCACAGTACAATAACCAAAAACGACGTAGAGAATAACCTGGACGGGCTTACCGTAGATGAGGTAATGTTCCTAGACCTATTTTCAACAACGAATTTTTAGTCACTTGTTTCGGATTTTCAGCGTCAGAATGATTTGAATGTTAACGTCGTACCAAAAATTTTGACGAGTGATTTTATGATCGTGTAGGCTATCAAGAAGAACAGGCTATTCATATTAGATCACCATGATGCACTGATGACATATCTGAGGAGGATTAACACGACTTCCACAAAGACATATGCGTCCAGGACAATCCTTTTCTTGAAAGATGACGGGACGTTGAAACCAGTGGCGATAGAATTGAGCTTGCCACATCCCAATGGAGATCAATACGGCGCCGTGAGCAAAGTATACAAACCATCTGAACATGGTGTTGAAGGCTCAATTTGGCAGCTAGCTAAAGCTTATGTAGCTGTAAATGACTCTGGTTATCATCAGCTCATCAGCCATTGGTATGAATCTACCAAAGATAGCTCAAACATAAGAGGCATATAATTTCAGTCAGTATTTGATTTTTTTTTTTTTAATTTTTTTTAATATTTTTGCCGCAGGTTGAACACTCATGCAACAATTGAGCCATTTGTTATTGCAACAAATAGGCAACTGAGTGTGCTTCATCCTATTTATAAGCTTCTGCATCCTCACTTCCGTGATACAATGAATATAAATGCATTTGCTCGGCAGATCCTCATCAATGCTGGAGGAATTCTGGAAATTACAGTTTTCCCCGCAAAGTATGCCATGGAAATGTCATCTGCAGTTTATAAAAGCTGGAACTTCCTAGAGCAAGCACTTCCTGAAGATCTCAAGAAGAGGTAAATCTTACTGCTAGTGAACGTTGACATTCTAAATTCATGAATAATATGACGCTAAAAACAACAGAGTATACAACTTGCATATCATATACCATACAGTCACATAACCTTGAGCATGAATGCGGAGCAAAATTTAGAGCTTAGACTATAACTTGTTGCGGAAGACTGCCTGTGATAAATTTGGTTTCACTGACATGCTACTGCTTTGTTCTATTCAGAGGAGTGGCAGTTGAGGATCCAAACTCTCCACATGGTCTTCGCTTACTGATAGAAGATTATCCTTATGCCGTTGATGGGCTTGAGATCTGGTCATCGATCAAAAAATGGGTTGCAGACTATTGCTACTTCTACTACAAGAGCGATGACATAGTTAAAGAAGATTCTGAACTCCAGTCCTGGTGGAAGGAACTCCGCGAGGAGGGTCATGGCGACAAGAAAGATGAGCCTTGGTGGCCTAAAATGCAGACCCGCGAAGAGCTGATAGAATCCTGCACGATTGTCATTTGGGTTGCTTCTGCTCTCCATGCAGCTGTCAACTTCGGACAGTACCCGTATGCCGGCTACCTCCCCAACCGCCCAACCATTAGCCGTAGATTCATGCCCGAGGAAGGAACTCCAGAATATGATGAACTTGTGTCAAATCCTGACAAGGCTTTCCTGAAAACAATCACTGCTCAGCTGCAAACCATTCTTGGCATTTCCCTGATAGAAATTTTGTCGAGGCACTCAACAGATGAAGTTTACCTCGGACAAAGAGACTCGCCTGAATGGACATCAGATGAATCCCCATTGAAATCATTTGAAGAATTTGGAAAGAAACTGGAAGAAATTGAGAATAGAATTATCACAAGAAACAATGATAAGAAACTGAAGAACCGATATGGGCCAGTGAAAATGCCGTACACTCTGCTGTTTCCTACAAGTGAAGGTGGACTTACGGGAAAAGGAATTCCCAACAGTGTTTCAATCTAGCGCTTCTGTAGCTACGAGGATTGTCGTAGCATTTGAAATCATAGTATCAGTTCAGCACTTGAAAATTATTCTATTTGGTCCGTCCTCAGTTCGTTAACTTTTGCTCCGTATGGGAGAATTGTATGTGATGATAATAGGATGTGGGCGTATAAATAAGGCTGTGGCCAATTGTAATGTATATCAATTGAAAAAGAAAAAAAAATATGTTTGTTAATTATATTGTCCTTTGCCCATACCCATCCATCCAATTTACTTATTTATTTGTTTTTATTTTTTATTTTTTTTCTCAATCATGCAAAAAAATATATATTACCGAAGTTGCGGTGAAAAGACCACGTGGCGTCTTGGCCTACTGCAGCTGGTAAAAAACAAGCAAATTCCTCTGACAAGGAGATAAGAATTCACCCTTGACAAATGCCGGTTACGATGAAAGGGTAATTTTGTAAAAACAACGAGAAGTCAAGGCCTCCGATGTGAAACCAAGCGGCGTACAAGAGAAGCTACAGAATGCTTCTTCGATTCTTGACATAAAAGCCCTGCAAGTCTGGCGCCAAACAATTCAAAGCTTCTTCTC
This sequence comes from Khaya senegalensis, assembly GCA_032402905.1. Classification (NCBI taxonomy): domain Eukaryota; kingdom Viridiplantae; phylum Streptophyta; class Magnoliopsida; order Sapindales; family Meliaceae; genus Khaya; species Khaya senegalensis. The sequence goes on along the minus strand of CP135554.1, from coordinate 558,402 downwards.
CTCTGCACCAGTTCATCTTCTTCTTACCATATTGTGCGTATATTTTCGTAAGTTCATCAAAAGCCTATGGCGGATTCGCAGTCGGACTCGAAAGTTTTCAGCGTTCGAATTGTGTCGATCGATCACTACATGGCGCCGCCGATCCCTGGCTTTGACATTTGCTACAGTGGCTTTCAAGGTACTACGCAAAATGACTTCGTTTAGATCTATCTGAGTTTCCTCGCTGAGTTTTTGCTTTCATAAAATTTTCACAATGTTCTGTTAAAGTGATTAAATGAAATGAAGAATTTGAAAAGTAATACTACTTAAACGATAGCTTATTATTATAGTTTTGTAATCTAAAATCAAATTAAAACATCGCAGTCGGCTTTAGTTATAGCTGCAATTATATAGACATAAACTTGTTCAATATTGAACTATAGTTTTTGAATTATGAAGGTGGGAAGGTCAACGAGGTTCCGGTTATAAGGGTTTACGGTTCCACACCAGCCGGCCAGAAGACTTGCTTACATGTTCATCGTGTAAGAAGATTATTTGTTTTAAGTCAACTAATGTTGATAGTTATTTCTCGATTGGTTCAAAATTAGGGCTATGTTTTTTATGATTCTGGGAAAGTTGTTAGTTAGTTCTTAGCAAATTTTATCTGGAACGGTGAAACAAAGTTGCACTATTATGAACTGTGGATTGGGAAAGAGTGGTGTTGGAGATGCTTGCGTCTGATATTTTTTAAAGATGACGGCTTCCAATTATGCAGAATTCTGTGCTGTGGCTGACTTTCATGCCGTGATAAGCAGCCTCTTGTATTTTGTCCATGTATTTAGGTCATAATTATATGTGAATGGAAGGATGTAGAGAATGTGGTATCCAAAGCATGAATCTAAGTATAGCAAATGATCAACCATTGATGGACTGTCGATTATTTCCTTTTCTTTATAATGTTTTTGGGATAAATTATTCATTGTTGTCTTTGTAGGCTTTACCCTATTTATACGTTCCTTGTGCCGATATACCAATTCAACCACACCAAGAAGGTATCAAGTATGCTTGGAGTTAGAGATTGTAACTCTCTCTGTATTGTGTTTCAAACTTCATTTTCCATATATTGGGAATGTGATGCTGAAATACTATGTTTTCTTGTTCATTTGTGCAGATGATGGATACACACATGCTATATCTCTGGCCTTGGAGAAAGCCCTGAAGGTATGCTGTATCTTGTCTTTTCTTGTGTTTCTGTTGTTTGCTGAAGGTATGGGTTGTTAATGTATTTGGTTTGAACTCACAGCTTAAGGGTAGTGCTGGCTCAAAACGACAGCATGTGCATGATTGCAGCCTTGTACAAGCAAAAAAATTTTATGGTTACCATTCATCAGAGGATCTATTTGTCAAGATATACTTGTATCCTAATATTTTATTATGCTATAGTGCTTTTTCCTTTGAAAATATTATGGGATTATGTTATTGTTTTCCTTGACAAAATTCAAGCTATTATCCACATGATGTCTCTCGAGCTGCTGATCTTCTTTTGGTATGATTCTTGAACCTTTTGCAAACATTTAACTGTTTTTTGCATTTTTTTGAGTTGTTGTTTGGGATTGTGACCTTATGTGTACTTTTTTGCTTGCATGGTTATTCTTGTTATTTTCTTTACTGTATAGTGTCATTCTTTAATAACATTTCATGCTTCTCTTTTCATTTCTGATTTACGGTATGGTGTCCATCTTAGTCTTAGCATTTAAGTTTCACTTATTGACATTATCATGATTCATTTTGTAGATGAATTTTTGTCATGGGTTGAATATGAGAATCATCTCTTATTTCTATCTTTAATTGGATGCTCGACATTAATCATTTTTTAAATCTCTTTTTAAGTTTGCTCAGTGAAGGCTTTTTTTTTTTTGTTATTGCTCTAAATTAGCTTTTTCCTGTTTAAGGCTTTTACATGCTGGGTTCAGGCAACTGAAAATATTAGAAAACTTTCATCACGCTGGCATATAGGTTCTCATGGGTTGGTGCTGGTGTGATCTCTGGTTGACTGGCATGTAGAGTCTGTGTTGTAAGTATAAGATTGGACTACTTAGAATTGTGGACATTGGGAAAATTGTTCGTGGAGTTTTACTTGAAATTACTAGTCCAACTGAAAATATCATTGGTGAACTTGGCAATCTCTTATTTGAATACTTGTATATTTTCATTTTCAGAGATCTTTGAGTGATGTTTGCCATTTATCACAGTGGTATTTCTTTTTTCAGGGAGGTGCAGTTTTTGACAAGAGTTTGCAGCCCCATGAATCACATATTCCCTTTATTCTTCAGTTTTTGGTAAACATATTTTCATTTGGTTTATCCAAATTTCTGAGCTATTAATAGGATCATTTGTTATCATAAGTCGGTGTGTGCCAAATCCTGATCAGATCATACATGTATGCTCTCATATGCCTTGCAGTTATTCGCACCATTTTTCTCTATTTTTGTTAACATCCATAATTTCCAAGCTCTTCTTTTGCAGGTTGACTATAACTTGTATGGGATGGGTCATATGCATCTATCAAAATTGAAGTTCCGACATCCAGTACCTGATGTGTTAACCTCGAAGATCTTTAATTGCAATAGTCAACATGGAAAGGGGATGGATAAGTTGACACGGGCATCTACTGATTCTCAGGTCAACTTTGACTATTTCTATGTTGCAGATGCTTTTTGGATTGTCATAAACATACTTCTAATGCTTACTATCTTAATAATTCTGTTGATGATAAAAAATTTTCATTAGGCAGATTCAAGTGGAACTGGAGTTTTAAATTCCCCATTCTGGTTGTCTTCCACAATCCCAGATGATTGGATGTGGCAATTTTTCAGTGAATTTGATGAGATATCTGACCAAAACATTCTCTGTGTTAAACGCCAAAGTGTTTGTGAGCTCGAGGGAGATGCTACAGTAGATGGTTTGCTTCAATTCCCAGTTCAGCTGCAGAAGTATTTGCGTTGTTTTTCTTTTGGAAGATTTTGTTGATAAAACCATTCTTTGCTTTTGGTTCTGCAGACATTGTCAATCAGCAGTTTATAACTTATACGCCCCTCTCTCAAACCCGTTCTGATGTGAAAATGGTTCGATCACTTATTCCAATATGGGAGGTTTGCTCTCTTCCCATCTATAGGCTTTTCACATATAATACCTTGATTGCTTCTTCTCTTAATTTTTTGTTGATTGCCATTGTTTGGTGACCTTTACCTACAATGTTTCAGGAAGAGTATGAAAGGACTGGGATGCATGAAGTAGCTATGCTTCCTGATCCAGGCAAACCGCTGCCACAAGATGTTTTGAGAACTCTTTCGCTTGGCCTTGAATTTGAGAATGTACTCATGGGATTGTGTGGTGAAGAAGGAACTATTTCTTTATTAGAAAATGATGTGAAAGTTGTGAAGTCAGTGGCATGTTCAGCCAATGAGGAAAATTCAATTAAACTTGGACTTGTCAATTCTAATGATAAAGATCCAGGACGTTTGATTATTTTGAAAGAAACGAATATTATTTCATCTCCATCCCTGCAAGGTCGTCTACGTCAAGAGGAAATGGGTTCAACACCCTCCAATGGGAAGGATGCATGTCCTGAATTAATATCCGGTGGTGAGATACAATCATCTGAAATGAAAGGAACACCGAGTACAAAGGTATTTTGGTGTGTTTATATTTTATTTTATTTTATGTTTTCCTGTAGTTGGTGATTATTCTATGAGAAGTAACACTTATCTCTTGACCATATAAGGACGCGTGCTTAGCATCTTGTTTGTTATTTATTTCACAATTATGAATCCGGTTGGAATATTTACTGCTGTAGTTTTGTAATCAATACTAATTGATGCTGAAAGCTTATTAATATGGTTATGATTTCTGTTAGGGTTTATCATAATTCCTGAGATTTTAGGCTTCTGTATTTGCTGTATGAACTCTTGGGAATTTACTATTTTCTGAATTCATATTCTTCAGGCAACAGATGCAGAAGCACTAGGGCTTTTGAAGTGGCTTGCTACTTCTCAAGTTGTTGAAGATTTAAATTCTGATGATGAGCTTCTATGTGAGACTATTCTGAGTCCCCTGTTGCCCGAAACAACCATTGATAAGGTGCTGGAGAAAGCTAATACGGATTATGAGAGGGAGTCCCAAAAAGAGTGTCAGGACATTCTTGATTCAATTGAGGATGTAATCAATGTTAATGATTTGGAAGAAAAAGCCTCTTGTTCTGTTGATTCCAGTAATCATCCTCAAACTTCATCACACAAAAAAATACCTCAAGTAGATGGTTCTAACAATGATTTATACCTACTTCCTTGTGCTGGATCAGCTGCAAATTCATCTAAAATGGAAAGGAAAAGTGAATCTAAAAGGTCTTTTCAACACCAGGTACCACAGGATACTGGCACAAGCATTGCTAGTAAGCTTGACATGAATAATACTTTGTGGGGCCCTTTACCCTTATCTGTCACTAAAAAGGTTAACGACAACTTAGAAACTGTCAGTACCATAACTGATAAATATGCCAGTGAATCTGAAGACTGTAGAGCTACAAGTTTTTTGGCTGGGAATGAGTTAGGAAAATGTTTTGATGCAATGAAAAACGAAGATGTAGGTGCTCATGATATAAAAGAATCAACTGCAGTGACTGGAGGCTCTGTGCGAGACTTGATGAGGAGAAAGCGATTCTACCGCGATTCACCTGAATATGGATCTCTTAGGTTGAAGAGAGTCCTTTTGACAGGAGAACAAAAAGATGATGTCTCTCTCTGCCCACAACAGTTGGACTTTCACACATTGCAAAATGAGGAGCATGACAAATGCCCATTACAGGCTAGTACAGGTGGAGAACAGGGGCAAGATTCTGGTTTTTCTAGGTTTGGCTTCTCTGAGTTCACAAATGTCAACATAGAACCAAACTCCGTGGACTTAATTGGCATGACTTTCTTCAAGAAACCCCCCATTGCAGATGGCAGAGGTGGAGAATCTGAAAATGCTTTCTCTTCATCTACAATAGCAGATCGCCCTTATGTTGTTGGTAAGGAAGGTCAAGAAGGAACATCAGGTGCATTCTCCACTTCCCTTCTTCTTCTTCTTCTTCTTCTTTCGGGAATTGTTTTTGGGGGTTGGAATGTAAAACCTTCTCTACCTTTATTAATGTAGGTGCTGGCACATGTTTTTTAATTTGCTCATAGTAGGAATAACTGGAGCATGTATAAATTGGAGATCCTGGGATGTTGGATTTATTGTTATTGGTCAAGATTCAAGTGTATTTCCTTTCTTTCTCTTCTTTGAACTAAGAAGAAGCATGGTCAGGTGCATATTTAAAGTAAGCATTTCTAAGCAATTTGTTGTTGGAAGGAAATTTTAGATGGGAAAAACTTGTGATAAGATTGATGAATTTCTCTAGTTTAACCAAGTTCAATTTTGTGAGAAAATGGTGAAAGTGCATCTTACATGCTTTTTGTCATTATGATTTCGGAAATTTTAGCATAAACGTTTTTCATGTCATTTAGATGCATTGCTGATTTTATACATCCTTAACATCTGTCAAAGTTGTGGTCGAACAAGTTTAGGGTTTGTAGAATTCGTGCTTTTCCCTTTGGTCTTTTTCTTACACGTTGATTTGGTCACTGATTTCATATTATAGTCTGCTTGAGATTATTATTGATCACCGTGTCTATTAATCATTTCCAAGGGACGGCTTTGAATGAAATTCTACCATTCTTTTTGGAAGATTGCCTTCTAGAGAGAGAATTTCAGAGCAAGCACCTTAACTATATTGACTCTAACCTTAATAAAGGAGCTGTCATGGGTGTCCCTACACAGTATTTAAATGATGGCTCTTGCTTGTACATGCTGACGCCTGCATTTTCACCCCCTTCTGTGGATTCTGTACATAGATGGCTGCTGCAGGATAACGAAGGTATGTACTGGATGAACTGCTTGGTTTTTTCCTTATTCTTTGAATTTGTGTCTTTAATTTTTTGGTTCTGGTGTTTTAGGTACTTCTGGAGACATAAATACTACCTCAGCGGAGCATTCTTCTCCGAGAGGTAATTTTTTTTTTATGATTTTCATGGCTAAACTGTTTCAAGTGCTTAGAACCTTCTGCAGGCCCTTCTGATACTCTGATTTGTTCATTTTGATTTTTGCATGATAATTGTAACAAGAACTTGACTGAATCAGGTTCTTGTGTGGAGCCTGTGCTGGAAGAAGTGCATCAAGACGCTGATGCCATGGTCAGTGCAAAACTGAAACCAGATTGGAATGGGGTGACAAAAATATCAGAGAGTGAAGGCCATATGGCAGAACTAAAGGCATGTGCTGATTCCTTAGAAGATATTTCTCAGATATCAGGGCCAGATGGGAGATCAAGGCCCACTCCTTTTAGTCAAATTGGCTTTCGAGATCCAGCCAGTGTTGGCGCTGGAGAACAGCTAACATTGTTAAGCATAGAGGTAATGATGCTTCTGAATGCATACATTCATGATGTCCCATATATTGCAGAAATTGAATACTATATCTCAGAAGACGTGTAAAAAATTTGCGCTATTAATACCTGTTTGCTTTTTGCTTTTAGTTTGAACTTTTTATGATTGCTCAAGACTATTTCCTTGTGATATGTTAATACATTTATTGGGTAATAATTCAGCTGTATGATTGCTAACCTTTTCCTTCCTTTTGTATCCTTATTATCTTCTATAATAAAAGTAGGTGTTTCACTTGTACTCATAAATATGTTCGAAAAAAGAAATCATAGATGATTTATCTTGTGAGTTTTGCCTAGTTTCCTATGTTTGGTCTCTCCTTTAATTTGTTTTAAGTTTTTTACAATTTGGCATGTAATTTTCCTTTGCCATATTCGGACTGATATGTTTCTGTTATCTACATTGTCTTTGGCACGTATAATGGAAATTTTATGGAAATTGCTAGCATTATTGTATGTTTTGGTTGGGTTTTCCACTAATCTCTCAATTGAATGCAACACCTGTTGACAGGTTCAGGCAGAATCTAGAGGAGATCTCCAGCCTGATCCTCAATATGATGCCATCAATGTGGTAGCTCTCGCTTTTCAGAATGATAATGATAATGTGGCTGAATTTTATGTTCTTTTACACGGTAAAAGTGAATCTTGTCAAAGGTATGGCGTTAATATCTCAATATATGGTTGATGGACTTCCACTTTCCTCTGGTTGGTTTTATATAATGATTATGACTTCATCTAATACTTGTTGGGCCTGTTAACATAAGGTGAAATATGGAACTTTATTAGTAGTATGATTTTGTTGAAATGTAGATTTGAAAAAACTGAAACTTGAGATATTTTATTGAAGTTTATTCGGTGAATGTGAGGAAAGCTCCTCATTTTTTTTTTTAACTTTTCTGAATGAAAATGCAAATGCTATTGATTATGACATCAACTATGTATTTGAGTGTATTTTGCAGCATTTAGGCGTTCTTTGCTTTAGTTTGAAAGATAGTCTTTAAAATAGATGAAGCAGGTCTGGCATTCTTTTGTGATTCAAGCCATACATATATATACATGGGAAATGATCGAGAGTTCCTTAACTTTACACAATTTCTTGCACTAATTTTTTAATTGTTAGATTAATGCATTTTCAATGGTTGAGATTAAATCTAATATATGTATTAATTATGTATTAATTATCAATTTGCAGGAGTCATGATGGAATTCCTGACTGCAAGGTGTTTGTTTTTTCTGAGGAGAAACATTTATTAAGTCACTTCATCAAGTTTTTACATTCATTTGATCCAGACATTTTAATGGGGTGGGATATACAAGGCGGTTCTCTTGGTTTTTTAGCTGAAAGGGCTACACATGTTGGTATAGGTTTACTTAATGACATTTCTCGGACACCGTTACAAACAAAGATTGCTGCTGGGGAATTAGAAATTTCTGAGAGAGGAATGCTAGATAATATGCTTCTTGAATCTGTAGTTGCCGACTCTGTTCTTGTCAAAGATGCTATAATTGACGATGAATGGGGCCGAACTCATGCCAGTGGTGTTCATGTTGGTGGTAGAATTGTCCTTAATGTATGGCGATTAATGCGTAGTGAAGTTAAGCTTAATATGTACACGGTTGAAGCAGTGGCAGAAGCTGTTTTGAGGCGAAAAACTCCATCAATTCCTTGTAAAGTACTGACAAAATGGTTTTCTAGTGGTCCTGGACAAGCAAGGTATCGATGTGTTGAATATGTGGTCGGCAGGGCAAAATTGAACCTTGAGATTATGAATCAACTTGATATGGTACATTAAGAGTGATTTTAAATCTTGTCATGGACCCATGCTTTTATCCAATTCCTTAATGTTGTCAAATCCCTATTCTTATTAATATTACCTTCATGATTTCTATTATTATTATTATTATTATTATTATTATATTATTGTTAAATTATAGACCCATCACCATTAATATCACTATTGTTAAAATAACTACAAATGCTTTATGTCTGTGCTTTTTCAGATAAATCGAACATCAGAACTTGCTCGTGTCTTTGGCATTGACTTCTTTTCTGTTCTCTCTCGAGGTTCGCAGTACCGTGTTGAATCTATGTTTCTGAGACTGGCACACACTCAAAACTACCTTGCTTTATCTCCTGGGAATCATCAGGTTATTGGTTATTGATGGACTCAAATCTTTTCTTATCTAGTTTGCTTACCTTTCACTTTGAACAGTCAGAAGTGGTGACTTACTGATTCACTCAACCTTTGTCATCTAGGTTGCGTCTCAACCTGCAATGGAGTGTTTACCTCTTGTAATGGAACCAGAATCTGGTTTTTATGCAGATCCAGTGGTTGTTTTGGACTTCCAGTCTCTTTATCCATCAATGATAATTGCTTATAACCTTTGCTTTTGTACATGCCTTGGAAAAGTTATACCTTCAAAAGAAAATACTCTTGGGGTTAGTTCTTTTCGACCAGATCCATATGTTTTGCAGGATTTAAAAGATCAAATACTACTTACACCAAATGGTGTCATGTATGTGCCTCCAAAGGTAACTCCTTGAAATTTTTTTTCTTTCCTTTTGAAATTTCTGCTGCAAAATTACTGTTCTTTCATTTCATAACTAAGAGTCAATCTGTAATTCCCAATATACAGGTCCGTAAAGGTATACTGCCCCACTTGTTGGAGGAAATTTTATCTACTAGAATAATGGTAAAACAAGCTATGAAGATGTTGGCTCCTTCACAGAAAATTCTTCACAGGGTATAACCAAACTCTAGAGTGAAATATACTAACCATTAGTATATTCTTTGATTTCTCCTTGTGAATGATCTGCTATAGAGATCTTATGCTTGATGCTTTACCCTAAAATTACTTAATATTTTCCTGAAAATTAAAATCTAAGGATTTGTTTGGACTGATAGGAAGGTAGTTGTGATGCTTGATATCCATAGATTTTAGAGGATCAATTTTGTACTTATTCATGTTAGGTAATCCCTCTGAAATATGTCTCACTTACTCTAGTTGTTGATTTAAATATGTATACTGTTATGGACGCAAGATGACCTCCTTGTCCTGCTTGCATATGTGTATATGCATTTTATTGCTTGTATTATTTATAGCATTACGTCACCATATAATTTTGCGGCTTTAATCGATTGGCATTCAATTATATTTGTGATGAAGTTCTTGTAAGTGTAGCCAAAGACACTGATTTCAGATCAAACAAACGCACATACTGCAATCTTACTATTACTGGCTTTTATAAATCTTTCAGATATTCAATGCTAGACAGCTCGCTCTGAAGCTGATAGCGAATGTGACATATGGTTATACAGCTGCTGGATTTAGTGGTCGCATGCCTTGTGCAGAGCTTGCAGACAGTATTGTTCAATGTGGCCGTAGCACATTGGAGAACGCTATTTCATTTGTAAATGCAAATGATAAATGGAAGGCTCAAGTTATATATGGTGACACTGACAGGTACATTGTTCATGTTTAGTTACTACTAGAAATCATAACAAGTTACTGATGAAATTTATTCAACACATGGCTTGCCTGAAAGGCTGCAAAGCCATCTTTTTATGTCTGAACTGAATATCTTACATGGCTATTGTCGGATTTCCATTGTCAGAAAGTTGGTTCGTCAGAATCTCATATGATCATCCTTATTTATGTGGGACTTGTTTGAAAGTTTGTTTTTGTGTTTGAATCTCATTAACCTGAAATTTGCTTTTGCATTGGATGATTGAAAGTCCTACCAATTTTGTTTCTTCAAAGTGGAATTTTTAGATTGGTGATAAAAAATTTTTAGAAGAAGATTATGGTCTACCATTTGCAATCATTGTTGTTTCATTTTTTCCCCATTTGATCCTGTCTAGGTTTCTTACAGTTAAATGGTATTGTTCTATGCAGCATGTTTGTCCTCCTCAAGGGGCGGACAGTCAAAGAATCATTTCAAATTGGGCATGAAATTGCATCTGCAGTAACTGCAATGAATCCTAACCCAGTCACTTTGAAAATGGAGAAAGTCTATAACCCATGTTTCCTCCTCACTAAAAAGCGTTATGTTGGTTACAGTTATGAGAGCCCTGACCAAGTTAAACCCATGTTTGATGCTAAAGGAATCGAGACAGTTCGCAGAGATACTTGTGGGGCTGTTGCAAAAATGATGGAGCAGTCTCTGAGACTTTTTTTTGAACATCAGGACATTTCACAGGTAGGAATGCTACAAACATCTATTTATATGTGCTCTGATTATTGAAACTCAGAATTTTTCTGAAACTGTTGAATTTAATTACATGGTTAGATAAAGTACGCCGGTTAAGAACCATTTATGTTTGGAAAGCCAGACTTTCAGCTCCACTTGTGGTTATGATGGCAAGGAGCCAAGAAACAACTTGATATTGGCTGGTATGTTGTTTGAGAATTGCAATTGACAAAAAATAAAATAGCTTACATAATGGAAACAAAAATTAATTAGATTTCCTTGGAATATGTAGAAATCTAAATGGTCGATTATTGAGGGTACTGCATTTTATAATAATATATTTCGTGTATGTAATGCTGAATTATCGTTGCAGAACATGAAATCTGAATTTCAGATGGATATTATTTTAAAACCAGCCCAGGAGGTTAAAGAAAATAGAGGTGAAAAGTGTAAAAATCACCGAGAATACTTTCATACTTGCTCACAGGAACTCTTGGGATTTATCTTTTATGGATTATTGATTTGTTTTGTGTGTCTTGAATCCTATCATTTTCCTTCCTTTTTGTTGTATACAGGTTAAAGCATATTTGCTGCGTCAATGGCAACGGATTCTATCTGGTAGGGTGTCTCTTCAGGATTTTATTTTTGCGAAGGAGGTTCGCCTAGGTACCTACAGCACAAGGTCTTCTTCCTCACTCCCACCAGCAGCAATTGTGGCTACCAAAGCAATGAGAACAGATCCCAGGGCAGAACCATGCTATGCAGAAAGAGTACCTTATGTTGTAGTTCATGGAGAGCCTGGATCCCGCCTTGTTGATATGGTTGTGGATCCATTGGATCTTGTGGCCATTGATTCCCCTTACAGATTAAATGATTTATATTACATCAACAAACAGATAATCCCAGCTTTACAGCGGGTATTTGGACTAGTTGGTGCTGACCTGAATAGTTGGTTTTTAGAAATGCCCCATCCAAGCAGGGAAACTTTTGCTAAACGCCCCCTGTATGCTTTAAATACACACCGTAGTAGAATTGATTTTTACTATCTCTCGAAGCATTGTGTACTTTGTGGCGAGTTGGTCCAGGCATCAGCCCATCTATGCAATAGATGTTATCAAAATGAAACTACTGCTGCAACTGCTCTAACTGGAAGGACTTCGAAATTAGAGAGAGAGATGCAACACCTTGTTGCGGTAAGTTTTGTAATCATTTTATGTACTACATCGGGTTTTCAAAGTATGCTGTCAACTATGTTTGCTATAGACTACAATTTGTACTTTTTACCAGTATTTTCATCATAAAAAATCAATCATTTTATGCCCATTTTGAGGCTCATTGTCAAGCAGTTGATCTATCTTGTAGATGTGTCGACATTGTGGAGGTGGAGACTGGATTGTGGAAAGTGGAGTGAAATGTACTTCACTTGCATGCTCAGTATTTTATGAGAGACGGAAAGTTCAGAAAGAACTACAGGGTCTTTCTGCTGTTGCTGCCGAAAAAGGTTTCTATCCGAAGTGTATGGTTGAGTGGTTTTGAAGATGTCCGCTCGTCCTGTGCGCAAAAAGGTGACCCAAAGACGGCGAACATGAAAAGATAAAAAAAAAATGTTCCAAAAACAAGTTGAACACGAAAAGAGAAAGTTGTGGTTTTCTGCCTTGCTTCATTATACTCCAATGTATTTATTCTTTATTTTCAGTGTACAGAATGTCTGTTGTAGAACTGTGTTTTCTCGGGGCTGTATCTAGGTAATTTAGGATTTGTAGTAGGAAAATTATGCACTTCCATAATGATGCATTATTTTTTGCTTGCATACGTCCCTTATTAATGGTTATAGTGAAAAGTTAGAACTCTGTTTAATAACTCAAAATGAAGATGAAGACGTTCGGTAGCTTGTTGAGTCGTGTAATCTGTTAACAAGGGGAACCGTTGTAAACTGAGGTTCAAAGTTCCTAACCGTGGGCCATGTGTAAGAATTTGAGCCATGTGAATAAGAATTTGAATGGTGTTAAAGCGTTGCCATAGGCACTCATGCCATGCACGGGTGCACTTAGGTTCAAACAGATCTTAACCAGAAGTGTTCTGGGGCTCTGCTAAGTCAGGGCCCAATACTCACATCATTTTACTTTTCATACGCACAAGCGTTTAAGCTTAAAGTTTTTGGTCTCCCTTGATTCTCTGCGTTTTCGTGGAGGGTTTTGCAAATTCCTAGCCCCCTCTCCTCCTCTCAGAAAATAGCATAAACCCCATTGTCTCTCCTCCTCCTTAAGCGCCTTTCTCTCTCTTCCAAGTCCGCTAAACCTCATTTATATTCTGTCCATTTCTTTTCTACTTCTCATCTCTCAACTCCGAATTCGCCCAACTCTTTAGACCCGCTAGCAAAGCCTGCTTCCCTTTCCTCTCGCATGAGCTTCATCTTCGATCAAATCGACCAAATTGAAAAACAAAAGCAAGAAAACGACCAAACTTCACAAAGAATTCGGGCTTGGCGCCAATCAAAACAACAACAACAACAACAAACGCGAGAACAGCTAGAAACTGTCAGCACCCTGAAACAAGAAAACCCAGGAATTGTTTCAGAAATAAACGAAAATCCAGAGTTTGAATCCGTTGTAGAAGGAATCCCAGTAAGCGTTAGTGCTGAAAAGTTGGAATGTGGGAGAAAGGAGATCAACGTGGTGCATCCACAAATGCAACTGGAGAAGATTGCCAGCCAGCCAGAAGTTTCAAATGCCTGGAGTTTTAACTTTGATGATGATGATGATGAATCAGATGGAGCAGATGTTGCTGCTTTTGAGTATACTGACTCTTCGGTCAGGGGTGAAGACTTGCATTTGGTTCAAGAAGGAAATTTTAGAGGGTATGAAGGTGATTTCGATAGTGCCAGCAGAGTTTCAAGGACCCATGAGAGAGAAAAGATTGATCTCGATAGCAACAGACCTGGAATGGGTTTTGATGATTTTGACAATGAAGATGATGTGGACAGTTATGAGATAGACACTCAGAATAATCACTCAGTGAGGAAGGCTTCTTTAAATGATTTTTCTGTAGTTTTGAAGGATTTTCTGAAGAACAAGACGGGTGTTCTGATAATAATTTTATTTCTTGCCACAGGGCAACTTCGCCGTCTCAGAGTAGACCATCTAAGCCCGTGCATCGAAAGTCAACTTTCTCTGGCTCTGAGGATGATGAACTGGGTTTTGATACTGATGAAGATATCTCAGTTCATTCTAACTGGAAATCCAGTCATGTAGATTCTAGACACAGAAGTAGAGGTCCAACAGGTTCATCTAAGGGGTTGAGCTTCAGTTCAGATGTAGAATTTAGTTGTTATTCGGATTTGGATGATGGTATAGACGAGGACTTTAGATCTAAGCGAACTAAAGTAAACAAACCAGCGTCTGGTAGGAGTTCTCAGAGGAGGGCCAGTTGTGATATGGAAGATGATTCCTTTTCTGATTCAGAATCTGACACTGATGACTTGCAACCACATAGAAACAGATCCAGATAGAATAAGATGGAACCTTGTAGAAGAGGAAACAATTTTAAAAGTCGTGAAGATTATAACTTTGTTAATGAAGCACAATTTAGATCCAAGGGTAAGACAGCTGATCGATGGAACTCTGCAAATGGTCTTAATAGTTCATCTCAGTGGCGATCGTAGAGGATATCAGTGGGATGATGATGATGGATGGGAAATAAATGACAGAAAGAGTAATTCAAAGAGTTTCAAGGGACCAAAACTAGAGAGATATGGAAGTCCACAACGTGGAAGTTCTTACAAATCTATTATGGATGCAGATGGTGATTCTGGTGAATTTAGAAACAGCAGGCGCGTTATTGAAAGATAAATCCAAGCTATGGCATGACTATAAGAATTTGAATGGGTTATGCTGGTGAAAGCTTGCAATCCAGTTGTAAACGAGTGTTGGTAGAACTTATGCTGTTTGAAGCCTGCCCAGAGGAGAGTGCGATGAAGAACGTGAATTTTTATTCTCCTCTTTGGGGGCCCTGAATCAAATGAATAAGTTGAATGTTTTGCTCTTTTCTTGGCTGCCACCACGGTTATCCTCTCTACTTTGCCAGATAATATATCTGATCTGTCACCTCTAGGAGGATTGAAGTTTCTCCTTTCGTTCAATAAAGTGTCCCAAAGCTGCTGTTTCTACTGAAATTTTTTTGTAGTGGTAGCTGCACAGAGGGGTTTTACCCAGTTCATAAAGTTCTTACTTTTCAACTTATTATTTCTTTACCAAAGCAAAGCAATCAGGATACATACGAAGATTGTGTCATCATTATGCGTGCTTCATTTGTTGAAAATAAAATTGGAGTGATCATGCTGTCATGATCACTGTGTTGGTTGAGTGTTTGTTTTTGCATGAAAAATGAATGTAATATTGGCATGATATGGGTGCATGTACTGTTTCTTTTGTGATTTACACTTATAAATAAAATCCAAACACCACAGTAGCACTGTCGTTCAGATTTAGAATGAAAGAGAGAAGGATAGAAGATGGAGGAGGAGCCGACACCAAAGCAAATTGTGAACTATCCTTCTAATGGGGAATTGAAATGCCTGCTCAGAAAAACGGTTACCAAAACTGATCTAACTCCCAAGAAATCAGACGCTAGTGAAATAAATGGATTAGAATGGACACTACCTCCGTTGCTGAAAAAGTGGAAATCAATCAAGGTGATGAAATTGATTGCTGGTGGGTCTTCAATGCTCAAGCAGCTACCAATGAAAACTTGGTTGAGAACTTCAGTTTCCTCCTTGAGAAGATACAGTAGTACGTTAAAATAAATAAACAATACAGTACAACAATATTATACTCTATGTTTTGTATTTTATGCTTTCTGCTTTTCAAAAGCAGGTACCACAGCAAGAGGCTCCGAGCAGCAGTGGTGTTGGTGATAATCAAGTTCAAAGGTAGCTGCTGCTGAGTGGAGTGGTTTTCACATTCACTTAATCATAGAATCAATAAACAACCCTGTCTTTACTTGACATGAAAATAAAACTGCAGTCATATGCAGAAGGTGTTTTTCCAAACAATATAATTTACAATAAATAGATATTGCCTAGCTTAGCTTGTTTTACTGAATTAAAATGTATGTATAATGTTAGCTCAATGCAATTTGCCTTGTATAAACACAATCAGCAGGCTTTTACTTAGACATGGCCTCCATAAGTAGATATAAATTTAACAACACAGTTATATGGGCATTGTAAGTAAGAGAACTTGAGTTTGTAATTTATTCAGACTGTAAAATTATAAAAGAAATCTTCAGAGATGCTTATGGTTTTATGGTTTCTTAAAGTGTTGTCTAACGATTTGTTTTCTGTTCCCTGGAAACAGATACAGCAGCTACACCCTGCTCTGTTAATGATCAGGGAAATTGTATAGTTAAAAATTTTAGAGTACGGTCGTAAATTAATTTCTTTAAAAGACTTCAACGGTATCTAATAATTACTGTGGGGATTTGTGTAAAATAAAGTACAAACTATATCTTTATCTATAATTTTGTAAAAAAATAGGGACCCAAGTGTTATTGTTAGAAGCACTGTAGCATGCAGGTCACTTCTTTCCGCCCGGGAAGCAAACCAGCACTCTTGGTCTCGAAAGCATGAAACGACGTCGTTGCTGGCATGATATCGTGCCGCATTTCAAACTCAATCGGCTACAAATATCCCTACAAGTTTAATCTAACAAACCCCAAATCGGACCCTCCAGTCCTCTCCCCTTTGCCACGTGTACGGTTACTAACTCCGGAATCTTCATCAGAAAACAATCAAGCAAAAAACAAAAACAAAAACAAGATAGTCTGATTGGTTTAAGCCTCTTTATATTCAAGTTTCGCGGCAACGCCCGTATCTCTTTCTCTCTCTTTAAAATTTTTCACTGTCTCTTTCTCTTTTATAAAGTTTTGATACTGATTTTCTTCTCTATGTAAAATTCTTCTCTATGTCTCTCATCCTCTGTTACGAGTGATTGTTTGCGTCTCAGATCGCGCGAGCCACAAAAAGGGTACGTTCTGAGTCTTTGATCTATAAATTAGGGTTTAAACTGAAACAAAATTTAAATTTTATGTTTTTTGTTTCGTTTTTAACTGTAAATTTTGAAAATATGGGTTTTTTCCTGCTTGGAGAGCGGTTTTTGATTCACATGAGTGTTTTTATGAACTGCCCAACGGATTTGCGTTTGGGCTTTGCTAGCGAATTTGAATTTGGGGGGTTTTGCGAATGCGCCTGAATTTTGAATTTTGGTTGTATTTTGAGAGTGTTTTCTTGTTTTGTTACTGGTTTTTGAACTGTTGTTATGTTTTGAAACTAACTCGCTTTGTGTTTTACTGAGTTTTGAATTTTTGGTTTCTCTGAAGGTCTATAATTCGGTCCAAGATTTTGTCTTATGTTTTTCCTGGAAGTTTTTTTGCACACGTATCTATATTTTATTTTCTTAGATTGAATAAGATCAATTTATATTTATTTATTTTTTTTTTGGAAGAGGGGAGGGGGGCGGGTGTGGGTGTGGTTGTGGTTGTGGTTGGTTATTATTGTTTTTGTAATGCTGCTTTGTTATTCTTAAATACAATGTTATGGTTGACATAGATTCTTTTAATCAATCAGTATATAAGTAAATCATCTTTGAATCTAGGCTACGTCTATAAAAGCCCTTGGAAGAAAAAAGCTATGTTAATTGCTTGTTAATGGGAATGGTTCTTCCAGGCACTGTAATTGTTTGCACTCTTATGATATCTACGTGGTGTTTGATTTGTCTACTTTTTTTTCTAAAGGTTTATGAGTTTCTTGGTAAAAGAGTGAAATTTTTTATGTGGAATCGGTAGAGATCATGTTTTACTGTACACTGTGTTAAGTTTAGCCCTTTCTATTGGCTGATTTATTATTGATTTGGCTCATATAGAGAAACTTTTTCATGGCTCCAACAAGAAAATCTAGAAGTGTGAATAAGCGATATGCAAATGAGGTCTCTCCCATTAAAGATACTATCAATTCAAGCAAGAGTAAGGAAAAGGTGAGTGTTTGCTTTATCCCCTGGAGCTCCTGTGCAACAAGACTATGTGACAATGTACTTAAATGCATGAATCTTGTAGTTTTGTTTTGTCTATTTGAGTGCTTGTACGATTTTGTTGCTGTTGTGATTGATTATTTTATGCTTTTTCAAATTTGTCCTGTTTGATTATGTAATAGAATTGAAAAATGTAAATCAAGAATATACTTGAACTTGTTAACTGAACTTAAGTGCAGGGAACTTTTGTACTGGGCAAATTTCTTGTTTGTTACTGAAATGGGTAGATTTCTGACTCAGGTCCTCTGTTTCAGTGTAGAAGTTATGCAAACCTCTTTTGAGGGATTTTCTTGTTACTGCCTGGAAGTTGTGCTTTTTTCATTTTCCTTTTCAGCTTTCCATCAATGTGTTGACTATCAATTTTTCTGTCTGGAAGAAAAAATTATCTGATAAGTTAGGACCTCAATGGAGCAAGGGAGAGCTTCAGCGTTTTTATGAAGCCTATCGAAATTATGGGAAAGATTGGAAGAAGGTAAGGAAGTATCAAAATTGCCCGATAGACCACCATATATGTATATTCAATTCACCTTTTCTTTTTGTTGTCATTCCATTTGGTGATATTAAACCTGTAAAATTTTTTTTGCTAGTCTTTTCAAGTGGTAGGCTTTATCTTCTTTGTGATTTAAATTATTTATCTTTGTTTTTTCCAAGGTGGCTGCTCAAGTTCGTAATAGATCTGCTGAAATGGTGGAGGCCCTCTACAACGTGAACCGGGTAAATAATCCTGCGATGTGAGCTAGTTTATTAATAAAATAAGTAGTCATAGTCCAGTTTCTGTATCTTTATTTGCTTTTGGGTTCATTTACCAATGTTACTGTTTTTAAGTTGATTCGTTGATTTTTTAACTAGTTAAAAAGTGAATGTGAGCAGTCATTCCTTTATCAGTCATATCTGCAATGACAGTCGTCTTCTCGTAAAGTATCTTTCATTAGGATTTTGCAAAGCAATTCATTGAATTGATCTGGCTGAATGAAATACTAGGAATTGTGATCCTTCTTTTTCTTCTTTCCTTCGGAGAATTAATTAATGCTTACCACTTCATTTTTACTTTAAGCATCTTTACAGTATTCAATGAGAAAATTGCAATTTGGATAGCTGATATTTGATTAGGGAATCTGAAAATTTTGATTGTTGTTGTTCCTTCTTAGGAACATGTGTGGTTCAATAGAGCAAGGTCTAGGGTATGAATTTGGGCTTTTCTTTTGTACTAATGCAGAAATGATCTGGTCTACTTTACACCTGTGATATTTGAGACGTTGTTGAAACAAGCATGATATAAAATATGGTTTTTTAGGTTTGAAAAGTTGCCAATTTGTAAGTACTGATTCTATGTTGTTGAAATTGCTCAAGGTTGGAAGTTCTAAGAGTATGATTGTCTTTGATTACATTGTTTTAATATTTTATCTTATTTTGATATTCAGGCATACTTATCCCTGCCAGAGGGAATTGCTTCTGTGGTTGGCCTTGTTGCAATGATGACTGATCACTATAATGTCATGGTGAGATTGGATATAAGTTTTTGAAATGTCAACTGAAGTTTCTGTTCTGATGGTTGAGCTCTGTTGTGCATATGATATTAGCTTATGCATTTGCCTGTATGTTATAAAGGTTGTATATTCTTGAAATTAAGTAGTAATGGTGGAAACAGATCGGAAGAATACATGTTTTTTAATTTTCTTTGTGTGTATGTCTCAAAATGGTTGGGATCTGCTTTGGTTGTTTTGTTAACTTTGGAAAGGTTGGGAAACTGAAAAATATCAGAAAGAAAATTGCTTTTCTGAGTGAAAATAGGCAAAAATTTTGGAAGAAAATGTTAAAAAGGAAATGATAGCATCATTCTATTTATAGTTTATTGATATTGCTTTAACCGCTTCCTTACCATTAGCAAAGTGATAAGTTTACACTGTTAATTCATATCAATTGAAAGATGCATAAGGATTCTTATTTCTTGGTAGTTAATTGTGTCTGTTAGTTACATGTGATAAATTATCATATTGCACGAGCTATACGTTGAAGTTTCTTTTCATCAATTAGGGGTAATTTGACTTGATGTGCGTGCCATTTATTGGCCAAAATATATAATTTTATGGGGTTTGAACTGGCAGGAAGGAACTGATAGTGAAAGAGAGAGCAATGATGCTTCTGGCGTACCACAGAAATCTCAGAAACGCAAGCGGGCTAAAGTTCAGCTTAGTGCCTCAAAAGAAGATATATCTCAGCCCTGGACAATGGCCTCAAATGGAGGATGCTTATCATTGTTGAAAAGAGCACGCACTGATGGTAATACACCATGATATTTAATTTAGCTAATGAGGAGCATTTTTCGCATTTTTCTTCAACCAGTTTTTACACTTATTTTTGCAATTTGTTGGAAGTGGCTGCAAACTGTTTTATCGCTGTTTACCAGTAAGAAAATTTATGAAAATGAAAGGTAAACTAACTGAAATTAGGTGGAAACAGTGATTGTGCAAGTTGATTGTTTCTGCATGATGCTATATCTATACATTTTCCATTTACTTATCATCTAATTTGAGTACAAAATAGAGTTGAGATTTGATTATCTCATGGATAGTGCAAAGTGAAGAGTATATCTTGTCTATCTAATGTTTACAACAACAGCTATAATCATGTAGCTTGAGCTCCTCTGACAATTTCATATTTATTTTAGGCACTCAGCCTCGTGCAGTTAAGAGAAGGACACCTCGCTTCCTTGTTGCATATTCACATAAGAAAGATGATAGAGATGATTATATTCCGCTGAATAATAAAGAACGGAGGTCAGATGCTGATGCTGATGATGACGAGGTCACGCATGTGGCAGCATTGGCATTAACTCAGGCATCGCAAAGAGGAGGATCTCCCCAAGTTTCTCAGAGTCCATACAAAAGAACAGAGCATGGAAAATCCTCACCAGTTCAGAGCTGGGATAAAATGGTATTGACCATTCATGTATATACTTTCTTTTATGGTTTTTGTTTTTATGCTTATTATATCATTCTATAATAAATTATATGTTTGTGTTTCTTGCACATGTGAATAGTTCCTACAGTCAGAGAGAACTCATTTCAATCTTCGTGATGCTTCCGTATATGAAGAAGACTTGGAAGGTAGAATTGGAAGCAAGAGACCTGAAAATGGAATTTATACTAGAGATGCAAAATCCTTGATGGATATGGAAGGTGTAGGTACTGTTGAAGTTCACCGAAAGGGGAAAAAGTTTTACAGAAAGAAAACAAAAGTTGAAGAGGTCAGAAACAGTCTGTCTGATGATGAGAGAGAAGCATGTAGTGGAACTGAAGAAGGTCTGAGTGGACGCAAGGGGAAAGTTGATGTTGAGATTTCAGATGCAAAAATTGAGCAACTCCCTCTACGGATTCAGAAGAAGAGAAGTAAGAAACTTTTCTTTGGAGGTACATACCACAGAGCTGATCAATTGACTATTTTTAAAGATCTATGAGACTTTATAACCAAACATTTGGTGATGCAGAAAAGAGGAAATTGATGAGAAAGAAAAGAAAATAAAAAATATTGATGTTGCACAATTTGGCCCTTTGTTATTGGTCTTGGTGCACTGTATCTCAATTTACTGTAAATATGTCATTGCTCTTTTTTTCATGGTTACTGGTCTTCCTAAAAGTTGAGCTATTGGCAAACTTATGGATCTTCTTGCTACTATGTGTCAATGATGCATTTGATCTCTGATTATTTAAACTATTGATGCAGATGAAGACACTTCCTTAGATGCTCTACAAACATTGGCTGATGTGTCCTTGAAGTTTCCAGACACTACCATGGAATCAGGTAAATGTTTAATGCTTTTAGTTCATGGTTTCCCCTTTCATTCTATTTTCTGCTTGTGTGTTTTTGAAAATAAAATATTGTCTTATTTTGTTTATAAGAAAACACTTTTTGTCATATTTTTTAAATATTGATTTAATTTCCTTGTCTTTTTTTCTTCCCATTCTGTATAGAATCATCTGTGCAGTTGAAGGAAGAGCAAACTGCATTTGATATGGATGACAAGTCTAGTGCTCCTGAATTGGCATCTACAAGTTGTCCAAAGGACAAAATTAAACTTTTAGGGCCAAAAGAGAAGGCGCTGAATACAATCACTGAAGTTGAGGGTACTATGCCTAGAAAGTCTAAACTTGGAAGATACTCAAGCATTGATGTTGAAAACATTGCAGAAGTGAAGGAACAACCTGATCTCTCTAATAGTACATGGAAAAGGAAACGCAAAACCAATCTTTCAAAGAAGGTAATACTGGGACAATTGTTCTTTGTTCATTGTAATTGTCGACTGAGGGTTTTGTTTTATGATCAGGGCCAATTCTTGTATGTTGCAGATATTAAATTCCGAAGCTCTCACTGAATCCCATCCAACAAGAACTTTGGAGAGTGAGGTATGCAATCCTTTTACCTTTGGGGAGGCACATTGTATCTGTCAGTGTTTCTTTGTTAGCAATATATATTATTTTTGTTTTGATAATACTATTTTCTCCTAGGTTAATTTGCCACAGCAAATTATTTGCATGTAAGATTTTTTTGTTGTGCTTATATATAATATCATCTCCTAGGTTTATATGGTCTAGGTGGTCAATGCACATGTTTCCCTATGATTCAGTTTCCTCTATATTCTAAGCTTTCCTTTATATGTTTTCTAGTTTTTTATTTTCCAAAAAAGAGGTCTCCTTTATATTTTAGATATTCAGGTATGGCAAGTATATGAATGTACTAAAATGCAAGCATAAAAATGTTTTCACACACTTTGAGAGGATCTCTGGTTATATATACTGGAAAATTTCAATTACCAGTGGATGCAAATGATTCTTTGGCATTTTTTTATTTGCAATCGAACACTGATATTTTCTCCTTCATTTCTTATTCACATCTGCTGTAGGCCTTAGCTGGAGAAGAGAATAAATTCTCCACTAGAGGTAAACGTACCGGTCAAATTTCTTCTCAATTGAAACAATGGAAACCGGGGCAAGTGTTGGAAGGTTCATCTGTGCATGATCAGAAAAGAGCAAGGATTGATTTAGTGGCATCAGCTGCACAGGTTCCTGCTGTGAGCCCAGCTAGCATACCTACCAAACAGCAAAGTAGACGTAAGATGGTTTTAAAGAGAAAATTGAGCTCAAAAGAGTTGAAGTCTTTTGAGAACATTTTAAAAACTCAACCGAACAAATACTTTATGTCACAGCAAGACAGACTTCTCACTATGAAGGTAAAGCTTTTGCTTATGTTTATATCTAGAGTGTGCTCAGTTTTTCATTTTATTAATATATTTTACTTTTGGGCCTCTTTTATTTAATATTATTTCTGAATTTACAGGAAAAGCTGTCTTGCTTCCTCTCATCTGAAATGGTACGTAGATGGTGCACTTTTGAGTGGTTCTACAGTGCAATCGATTACCCTTGGTTTGCTAATAGAGAGTTTGTGGAGTATTTAAATCATGTTGGACTTGGGCACATCCCAAGGCTTACTCGTGTTGAATGGGATGTCATAAGAAGGTGTGCGTGCATTCTCTTTCTCTCTTCAACTGCTTTGTATTTACTTTGGAACCTTGTATGTTCTATTGGGAATAATGATGATACAGATAACTTATATTGCAACTGTTGGTTGATGCAGTTCCCTTGGCAAACCTCGGAGGCTTTCTAAAGGCTTTCTACGTGATGAAAGAGAGAAACTTAAACAATATCGAGAATCTGTAAGAAAACATTATGCTGAGCTTCGCCATGGTATAAGGGAAGGACTTCCTAGAGATTTACCACGCCCTTTATCAGTTGGACAGAGAGTGGTTGCTATTCATCCCAAAACAAGGGAATTACATGATGGGAGTGTACTCACTATTGATCATGACAAGTGCAGGGTTCAGTTTGACCGTCCTGAGTTAGGAGTTGAATTTGTCATGGTAGTTACATTTTTTATATATTGTTTTTCATTTTCATCTAATTTTCATTATTTCTAGCTGATCATATTGGTTGAAGAAGCTACAATATATATGAAGTTGAAAGTTGAATGGTGAATTAGATGGCCTTGCCAGCAGTTGCTATTCAGAAGATAGTTACACAGTTTTCATTAAAGTTACTCCTTAGTTTGATCCATCTCTTTAATTTGATGTGATGTTTAGGTGATGAGCTGGTTGTGTTAGTTTACCTCTTTTGGTGTTTTTTTCCTTATGATTTATGCTTTCTTTGATCATGTTCCTTGGTTGTGTGTAATTGCTGTCCCAGTAATTGAAATATCTATGGTACCAGTATCATTTTCTTTTACATGAGGGGTAACGAGGAAATATGTTGTACAGGATATTGATTGCATGCCTTCAAATCCATTGGATAACATGCCGGAAGCTCTGAGGAGACACTTCAGTGCCAATAAGTTCACAGCAATATCTAAAGAACCGCTAGTGAATGGACATCCTAATTTTGGTGCACCGACGTTGTTTGCTTCTGGTGGGCATCTAGAGAAAGCACTCATGCCCACAAACACCTTGACAAAGCATGTAAATGTATGCATGCACATTGAATTCATCTCAACATATTTTTGGGAACCTTTGAAGTCTGTCTGAATATGTAGGGTATGTTGCTGAATGTTCGAACAGCTTTAACTAATCTGATTTTCTGATACTTTGTTCAGGGGGATACAAACTATGCCCTTCCTATTGCAAAGTCAGTGGCTCCTGAGCAGGCAGCCTATGGTCAACCTTGTACAGCGGCCCAGATCCAAGCAAGAGAAGCTACTGTCAGGGCTCTTTCTGAGGTGAAACGTGCTCTTTCCAAGAAGGTTATTTTCATACATTTCACATTATCCTTGCTAAAGGCATAGAGTTTGTTAGGTAGCATTCATTGTACACATTACTGCAAACTATCCAGCATATCCACAGAAATCTGATTATATGATAATATGATCATTTTGCCACATTGTTACTTTGACTTCGTCTAGCATTGTATTTTGTATTTTTGCATTAGGAGTTTTGTTTATCTTGCATAATTTATTGATCATTCTTGAAATCGCATTAGAAGCGATGACCTCGGAGCTTTTTTCTTATTCTCTGATGCTATAGGAAGCATTGTTAACGGAACTTAAGAACACTAACAATGACATAGTGGAAAGCCAAAATGGTGGGGAAGGCTCTTTAAAAGATTCTGAACCTCTCAAGAAACATATCGCCACGGTACTTGTACAGCTAAAGGAAGCCAATGACCAGGCATGTGGCTTCCACGAATTGTGTTTCTTCTTTTTATTTTTCCCTTAGGTTTACAATTCCATGTAATCTTTGATATTTTTCTTACTCCCCGCAAATGCAGGCTTCTTCTGCTTTACTCCATGTGAGGCAGCATAATACTTACCCTGATAGCTCCCTGCCTCCTTGGCCAAAGCCCTCAATCAATTCTAGAACTCTTGATAATTCTTACATCTCACAAGAATCAGGATCTGCTGTAGTTGAAATAGTAAATGGCTCAAGACTAAAAGCACATACAATGGTGGATGCTGCTATGAAGGTATTAAGAGCCTCTCTCTCTCGCTCTTAAAGAGCTATTTATTTCCATTTTTGATTTGTCTAATAAAGATCAAAATGGTTTCACAACCTTCAATAGCAAATCTTTCATTTTCTTCCTTGTTTGTATCTTGCCCTACTCTTTAAACATTGATGTAACTAAACTACTGGTTGTAGTTGTTACCATTTCATCCTCTAATGATATTGATGATCAGCAGTGCAAACTGTTACACTTTCTTCTTGTCTGGGTTAGAGGATTTCATGATTTGATGGACTGAGTCATCTGAAATGGCTGTTCAGGCAATGTCGTCTGTGAAGGAAGGGGAAGATGCTTTTATGAAGATTGGAGAAGCGTTAGACCATGTAGATAAACGTCAATTAACATCCGATCCTAGGATACCAGTGATCCGATCTCCAGAGCAGGTCAATAGCACTCATTGCAATCATTTTGTTTCTGGCACATCAGAGCCTCTTCTTACCAGTTATGTTTCTGGTCCCAAATTGCAGGACTCAACTGACGAAAATGAGGCACAAATACCTGCTGAGCTCATCACTTCATGTGTTGCTACATTGCTCATGATACAGGTAAACTCTGAGATTCTGTTTTTGACGCAAATGCTGACAAGTCATGTCCGCTGAGAATTGTTTCGTTGTAACCTGCAGACATGTACTGAACGACATTGTCCAGCTGATGTGGCTCAGATAATTGATTCTGCAGTTTCAAGTTTGCATCCGTGCTGTCCTCAGAACCTGCCAATCTACAGAGAGATAGAAATGTGCATGGGAAGGATTAAGACTCAAATATTAGCTCTTATACCGACTTCAATCTGATGCCTTCTTTTTAGTCTCCACCAGCTAGCGTCGACCGTGTATATATGATGCCGGAAACTTGGTTTCAGGTTCAGTTAGCTTTATAATTCTTTTTATCTTTTCTTTTTGGTCTTACGTTTAGCTACAATTCTTATTTCGGTTAACTCAATGACAGATTAGATACTGATAGATATATGACAATTAATATGCCTCAAAATATGTGACTTGGCCTTCTCATTTTTTTTTTTGGTAACTGATCTCTGCTGTTGTAATTCATCGGCCCCCTATGTGCAATTAGCAAACTAATGTTTTGCATGGCTGGCACCGTAAGGCCAGTTTTCCCCTCTTTCATCCTCGCTTCTCACCCAGATATGGACGGAATTGAAATTTATCTGTTATCAAGGAGTTATATTACTTGAATTCGTTAGTAACTTTGTTTGTTTTTAGTAATCTTTTAATCTAAGAAACAGAGAAAATAATGAAAGCAGCCCACGGACAGAGAAAGCCGGCTTGGGCATATTCAAGCTGTGTTAATGGGCTGAAAAAAGTACCAACGCCAACCCACTTTGCTCATTGAACCCTGATGGTCCTGAGAAAGCAGGACAGCTACAAAACCCATCAGAGACAAAATGTTACACATAACTTTCCAATTTTCCCATCTTGGTCAAACAGATCAGAAACTGACAACTGAATTACCCAATCAATTTCTACACCCAGCCGCCGTTGGCGTAGGGTGGTGAACACAGTTTTACCCTCCCCTTTTGGCCTTGTGTTAGTGCTAGACAGAACATGGCGGCTGCTTCAATAGCATATTGTTTTAATGGTAATAATTTTGGGTTATAAGAATGAAAAGTTAAAAAAGAAATTGAAATTCTCACAATTTACAAATTCTCTTCAGCTCTTAGAAATTTCTATCCTAACAATAGGCAGAGCACAGTTGCATGGGCGGCGGCGGCAGCCCATCCAATCAAAAGACTTAGAATACAAGAAAACCATTCCCCATGCTGCAGGGCAGCGAGGGCATGTCATAAAGATGAAGAGCATCGAAAACAAATGGGTTTCTCCAGCTCCATAGCATGCCCATCATGCAAAATGGACAGCATTCCAGCTAAACGCCAAGCAGGAGCCTCCGTTGCAGCAACCTCTTCATCCAAAATGGTGTTTGGTATTCCAGCTAAATACCAAGCAAGAATCTAAACACATCACTTAATGAGATGATTCCTTCTACACGCTTGCTGCCAGCCTCCACAATAACGAGTCTCCTAACCCCTGAAACATGACAATAATCCAAATGATGGCATGATTACTACAAATAAAACAAAGTTAATAACAATAATTAGGGGAAAAAGGTACCCGGATTTGCCAGCCGCTCCATCACTTTATGTAAAGGATCGGATCGCAAACACATGTGGCATCTCTGCCCCTTGAAGCCCTGTGAAGAATTTGCATCTTGTCCCAGTTGCAATGCCTACAAGAGTAGACAAGGCAGACAAGCACACGAAGTTTCCAAGCAGAGCATGTGTCAGGCATAATGCATATTTAATCTTGAATTAAGGATACTAATGGACATGAGAGGTCCAAAAGTTCTCTAACCATTAAATTAGGCACAACTACCATAAAGTTACATGCCTTAAAAAGTTAAGAACTCATCTAGTAAATTTGGCAGTTACCTGATGAATACTTATTTCATCAAGATGGATCTGAGCATAAGCTTTATCTTTGGCCAAAGCAGTGATGTCACTACCAAAGAAGATGAAACATTCAGTTGATGCAACATTTCAACCACCATTTGACATTAAAAATATTTAGGACTAATAGAAGATTGGATTTTAACAATTACCTTCTTGAATATATGTCCAGCAAAGAGTAATTATCATCCACTATAGGTATCGAACTAACTCCAGCTGCAGAAGGTATGATTGCCCAAAATAAGCAATAGCAAGAAACATGGTAGGTTAAATCATCCACTTGTATACCATAAAATCAAACTTATAATCAGAAAGAGAGAAAAAGATAATCGAGAAATTGAAAAAGTATGCCATCAATTATGAATAACCCCAAGTAGAGCTTTAAACAAAAAGTTACTGGTTGTTTGTCGTCAATCGCAACTTACAGGAATAATTTGTGCAATCACCTTAATTGCCAAAATTTTAAGATTATTTTATACATGGAAGAGAGTAAAACTTTTAAAATAGAATAAGGGTATTTTAGATTATTTAACTGTTTAAGAAAAGCCCCAAAATATGAGTGTCTTCATGTAAAGGTAAAACAACTTTTGTAATCCTTTATAAGCTCTTCTGTAGTTGCAACCAAACGACATGGAAAAAAAAATTGAAAGAGCATCTGGCATTAAAAAGGCTCTTTGGCCATGACAGAAGCAAGAGCAATCATACAGTAAATCATCATGGGGTAGAGAATAATGCCCCTTCACATTAACAGCAGTATGGGGTACTTGTAGGTTAGAAGAAATAGAAATTCAGTCAGTCATTGAGTTGGAACAAAGATAAATGACCTTGAACTAACAGGGACAAGGCAGAACTAAGTGAAGCATTTGGTTTCAACGTTTGAAATGGCCGTCCATTTGATTCCGCAATTTGTGGAACCCAAGTACCCAATCGAATTGAAGATACTGGTTGTTGAAGAATGGGTAATTGGCTAGAGGAATGTCTGAAATGTCGACATATACCTGAAAATATGTTAATGTTAAAAATGAATGATGGTTCCTTAACCAATGAATAAAGAAAAAGGCTTACACTTCAGTATTTCAGACAAAGAAGCAAGATGTAGTAGGAGCTGTTGATTTGAAGCACCCTGTGCCGTTGAATATATAATAGGAACAGTAGCCACCCTATTTTGCAATATTTTCAAAGCAACTTCTTTAAGACAATCAGAAGGCCCAACCTGCAAGATAGAAAAATCATAAATATTACACCACAGCTCTTAACAGATCATGAACATCAAAACATAAAGAAAACTTCACTTCAGCAAAACTGAAGTTGCATCAAGACAACCAGCAGATTATTTGATCAACTCCACATTTAATGAAGATTACCACCAATACACAAGCTTCAATTAATCAACGACATAAAATGAAGAGCATAGATAATTGAATTCCCGTAGCTTCAGCACTTGAACTTCACCTGATAACAGTGTTTCATAATTGACTCAACAATTGGTTCTTGCTTCTATATGTAGACTTCCTACAACAACATGAATGTTTCCACTACCTTAGAAATGAAACCGGTGCGTTTTTAACACATATGTATTGAACCCTTTGCATGTGAAATGTTCAGAACAGCATGTGTCAAATGCATCAATATATCAGCAGACCATCAACAGTCAAAAGACAGTTATTTACTACCATCAAAATTAACCAAACCATGAACATGAAAAAATCCGTGTAAAGACAGACTACAGATTTATTTGCATGCTAAAGAACCTTGAAGGAACCAGAGGAAGCACTCACTTGGACAAGGTGCCTAGGATATGGTCTCGCATTGCCATCAATTTGTCGATTAAGATAAAGCTGCAATTTTCCATCTTTCCAAGCTGCTATGGTATGTGTCTCTAATTCTTCCTCCGTTAAATTTGATCCATTAGTCCCCAACTGTATTTTAACAGGTTATACATGTTATGCAAATTCAAAGAACGAAAAAGCGTAACATGCAGAAAAGGATAACATCTCCATGGAAATTTATATAGACAAGCTTAATGCATGTTCAATTTGTAATTTGTATGAACTTATACACTATGTGAGGAGGCATTTCTGTTAGTGTATGTTTATGCATGTGCAAATTTGAATAAACTCCAAAAGGAAATGCAAATGCGAAGACATAAGCAAGCATTCCAATAGACAATCTGAGAAACAAACATACAAGGCAAAGGCAATAAAACACATTTTTTTAAGAGATTTGACTAGGTAGGCATGCAAACCTGACCGAGAGCTGTGGTAGCAATGAAAACCCACAGACTACGGATGTATAATTCCACAATTGCACAAAACCTTTGAAAATACAGATTCCACAAATCTTACAACTGGGTTGGGAGAGGGCACAACCAGGTGAAACTTTAGAAGCTTTTTTCAGACATGTCATTCTAAAAATGGTTTTCGGACAATATTCTCATATTTGTACTTGATGTAGACTGCCTCACTGCCAATACCGACAAGTGGAAGGAGAGAGAGAAATAGCATATTTTAGATTCATTTTTTTTACTGAGAAACTTCAACTTTTAGCTACGGTTTTTCATAGGGATCACAATTCTCTTTACATAGTACATCCTAGAATCTTTCAACAGATGTAAACATCAACAGCTCTCCATTGTTCTTGGAACATTCTGTTATATCACAATTCTCACAAAATTTCCTTTCTGAGTTGCAATCCTCAAAATGCAGCAATGATAGAATTTGAAAGAAAAGCCAAAATGTTTAATCCAGACACACCTCATTAAGAATCAGGATGAAGTCCAATGCACTGAGAACGCCAACCAACTCGCTCTTGGAATAATCCCAAAGAGGAGCCACAGGAATTCCCTGCAAGACATATGCATCACAACTAAGAATTAATGCAAATTCCAGTCTTCCCAGACAAACTACATAATAGATAATTACAAAATGGTGCAGGGTAGAAAAAGGAAATGAGGCATTCAATATATGTTCTCTCCTCTCGTGGGTGAATAGCTCAGTGTGCACAAGCATATGTCTTTCAGTAAAAGAGACTCACGTGCTCATAAAGAATATGAAATGCTTGCTTTACAGGTAAGTTGATATCCAAGACAATGACCTGCAACATTACAGAAAGTGATGAGCCTCATCATAATTTTTTAAAAGGAAAATGTTCAAATCCAATGATATCATGTATTAGCGCTCATTAAGAGGATAAAGCATCCAAACCTTGCCCGACTCAGGAATCAACTCATATGCTGTATGTGTAGACAGGAATAAAGATATACGTCGACGAGAGAGCTCTATATCAGCCTCTGAGATATGTGTAAAAGTCTCCTGCAAGTACCATTTGATAATGTGACCTATTGCATCTAGCAGTGTAATAGAGGAGCAATATGATAATGACAACTTCAGCAGAACTCTATCTTATAAATTATTCTAAGTGATTCTAATTAATGCAAATTAAAATAGAAAAAGGTCTCTTCAAAAACACAAAAAGTGCTGAATAGTAACATTTAAACTTAGGAGCTAAATACTATCTCCATGGCTCTCAACTTCACCACTATCCTACAAAAGGAAAATCCTTGTAGATGAATTTGCAACCAGCTAGTTTAACATAGCGTAGGAAAATGGCCCCCATTGTGAACATATATGCACACATGTCTAACTTTTAAAGATTATAAAATATTAAGGTGAAATTTCTCCAGCAATCTTGGTCACCCACAAATCCAAAAGTTTTGGCAACTCAATAAGCTAACTGAAGATAGAAAAGATCCAAGCTCAAAAATATGGCAACTCACGGTACCATGAGGTAATGAGGACAAGATCTATGAGTTTGATGTACAAGCCAGCAATTAAGTTATTGAATATGATTAAGTGAGAGAGACCCTTACCGGATGCATACGAACATCATCTACCTCCATGTTACCAGAAGGATCAGGGCTGACCGTGGTAGGAACCATATCTGTCTCCCTATCTATAATTATATAATTCACTACCCCATAATTCCCGCTTACAAAGGGCCGATGCTCATCATGCCGCCATTCCCCATCAACAAAGAATTTATACTGCATGGAAATGGACATAAACATCAGTATCAAATTTAAAACATACTTTCAGCAATCAATGTATGATATGCGAGGAGATAGAGAACAATCTAAAAGTACACCATGAGCATTTATTGCATTCTAACACTCTTTAATCGCAGTAAAACCAATTAAAACGATGCAAATTATAGAGGTGCATAGTACTTCAGTTTAGTATACAGTCAAAAGAGTAATTAACCTGGTGATATCCTGGTGGCAACTTGCAAATAACTTGAAATACGGTAGGACAACCTTCAATTGGTGACATGCGCATATGCTCTGCCCACCTGCGCATGCATTAAAATTTTCAACAAATTTAGGCAACCATATATAATCAAGGTCATTTTATTTTATTCACTTACCTGACGAAAGAGCCACTAAGAAACACCCTTCTTCCCCCATAAGGCCAGACAAACCGGAACGGAATCAAGACCGAACTGCCCGGAACCCCACTATTTTCGTGTCCGGTATCTGGATCAGAACTATACATTTCCTTCCAAAGTTAAATAAATACTTATGGACACAAATTCCAGTACTAATCCACCAAATAAAAATTTCAACGCCACCTCACTTGTTTTTTTCCATGCACACTCAAATTCGACCAATTATAGCGCTTCTCCAGCTCATCATCAAACAGATAATATAAAGTTACAATTTTTGGTTCCTTTTAAAAAAAAATCAACAAATATACAATTATATAAGTAGGGATCCTCTACAAGTAAGCAGAGGACCCCTCAATGTTTACACATGCAAAGTCACCTAATCAAAAAACCCTAAATTATCACCAAAAAAAATTCGTAACCGCTAAAAACAAGCTTAAATTGAGCAATAAGACACTGAACTTTGATCTCAAATTCTCACAATCCTCTACATGCAATACCTATTGAATTCAATACAGTCACTCTGAGCTAAGCCCAATCAACAACTTTACTCAAAAGTCAACAAATCAAAATACCCACCAAAACCCCCGAAAAATCCCAAAAAAAATGTTAAATCACACACAATTCGTGCTCTGATCTGCCCCAAAAAAAATTATTTATAAGGCTTTTCAACTGAATCGAATCTCAAATTCCTAAAATTTAACCAAATGAAGTGTCTATGGTGGTAATTTTTGAGAACACACACACACACAGAGACACAGAGGGTTAAAATATGTGCCCTAATTTGACACAAAGAGAAATCAAAACAAAAACCCTTAGTTAGATAAACAGAGAAAGAGGGGTTAGATGAATTTTGAAACTGTTGGTTGGAACTTAAAAAGAATTTTAAGGACGAAAGGAAAAGAGAAGGAAACTCGAGCCAAGCCGAGAAGAAAACGAGAAGCGCAAATAATGGTAATAATAACAAGGGATTAGCAGTAAAATTTTTGGGTGGTGAAATGGTATACATACGTACGAACGTATCTGGACCGTATATATGTATGCATACATGGTATTTTTTTAAAAAAAAAAAGTCAAAATTGAATTACTTTTAAGAGTCTTTATATATAACTGATTCATAAATTTTTATATAAATTTTAAAAATTTATTTTTGTTATTTCAGGAAATATATGTATACGTTTTTTGGATTTATGTAAATACGTATTTAAAATATTTTAAAATACATAATAATTGTTAAATATTAATAATAAAAAAAGTGTAAAATGCCAAATTTATAAAATAAATTCCAAAAAGCAGCATTTTATTTAATATGTACAGCTATCGTGAGGGGAAATGATGCCCGAGATTTGATTTAAATGGACGGCGACGAAGTAGTATAGAGGGGACCCACACGTTAGGATCAACGAACAATAATGGGCTGGACCCCACCCTCCATCATTATGGGAAGAGAGAGAAAGATACCTTGAATCAAAGATTTCCAAACTGGAAGGTTATTTCTAATTTTCTTCCTCTCTTCGTGGTTGTCCTTAATTTGTAACTTCTGTTTAACATCACATATTTTCTTTTAGAAATCTAGACATGTGCTGCTGCTGCCTGCAACTTAATAAGCAGGTGAATTGGATCCTTTTTTGTGATGAAAGGTGAAGGTGTGAAAATGGAGGTGATTTGGTCTGGTGGTTAGAGGACAGAAACAGATAGTGATTTCATTTAGGCCTTCATTGGAGATTCCCATCAGATGATTATATAATTCCAAGCTGTGCCTCTTCTCTTCTGCAATCATTAGCGAAAAAGCAAGAGACGCATGATTCAACTAGTTTTAGTGTTCAAGAAGCAAACCTTTATTTCCTTTCTTATGATTGGCATAGAAGTACTTTTTTTTTTTTTTCCTGGAAAATTACTTTTAATATAAAAAAATACACCAATTTTCCAAATGTAGCAGTAGAAGAGTTGAGCTTCACAATTTTTTTTTTATAATATCTGATTATGTATTAAGTTGTGCTTTGTATTGCTTATGCAGAAGTTGGCCAGAAAGTGCTTCTGCTACTGATGGAGCTACAAAAAATACTTCTGTACTCGATAAACTCTACTCTTGCCTTCATCAAAAGCTCGATTTCTTAACCTTTTCTTTAAGTCGAAACTCAATTTAAGCATTACAGTCAATTTCATATAAACACAGACAAAAGCAACATTAAATCCTCACAAATTTATATGCAAATAGTATGATTAAACTGATTATGCTTAAAAGAATTCAAACCTGACACTGGGACAAGAAATTCAAACTCACCACGTAGTGAGAATTCAATCACAAACAAACACCGCATAAGAAAAAAGTGTTGGCAGAAATCATGTCTGCCCGACTCCCCTGTTTTCTCCATCTGCAAGCGCACGGAGAATCCCCATACATGATGTTCAAAGCCTGAATGGGACAATTTATAGCAATAAGATTACGGCCAATAGCAAGGAAACCAAATAAAAGTCAAATAACCTGATGCTGCTATCAAGCTTTTTGTAATTTGACGTATATAAATATGTTTTCTCTTACAACGAAATTCTAACTTTAACCAAAAGATAAATATATTTTCCTGAGATAATTTGTAACATTTACGATTGTATTATTGGCCTGTCTTCTGATCATTCTTTGACCCATACAAATGTAAGCCGTATAAAAGCATGCAATTGCTGCTCTTTCTCAGGAACTGATCTGCAGGCTTCAATGATCACAGGATCTGTCATCTCATGAAATATATCATTTTCAACATGTTTCTTCACATAATCCTGTAAAAGATGATCATCACTGGCAAAATTATTGCCTCCCCTTCCAAGTCAAGAACTCGCATAGAACTACACTAAAACTATAAACATCACACTTTCATTGCACGCTCCAGAGCTCAAGTACTTCCTGTCTCGGCATATATTTTATGCCAGTTTCACCTTCTGGAATGGATTCTGATGGCGAAAATCAAACAATTTGGCAACATTTTGCCCATTGAATTAAATATGTGATGAGAAGATATCTTTAAAGATTTTTGGCCTGGGGAATCCACAGTGAAACTGCATGAGCTATCTCCATTACAGTCTTTAACCTATTTGAGCTGGAGCAGCAATGGTCCAATATTCTCCATATTCAATAACTAGAGTTGGAATTTCAGTCTACAAGCAGCCTCCAATCAGCCTTATAATATGTTTGCGACTCATTTCTAATGCATAAACTATGTTAATAATACAACATTCGTATGCATTTTGCTTATCATTACCAAATTTATTAGATGATCCTGACAAAAACCCTTGTAAAATTTGTAGACGTGTTCTCTTTTTGTGAAAAGTTTTCTTGCCATAGTTGTTAGCTGCCATCTTGAGTTCTTGGGCAGAGAAGATGCGGAAAGGATTACATTTACCATTAAAAGTTGTTTGTTCTTTTTATAACAGTTGGCCGATGGATGTTATGTTAAATTAAAACGAAAAAAGTTTTAGCCATCAATTAAAGCATTCATTCAAAAGTTCACAAATCATTAATCCATATCACATTTAATATTAGATTGAAATAATAAAAATTAATGACAAGACAGATGTTTACATTCCCTTGCATGACTCCCGAGGGAATGTAAAATATCCCAAAATATACAGAAGGCGTTAAAGAAAGTTATATACAAGCAATAGCAAATTTCTCTTCCTTAGAATAAACAACTTTATTTTTGGTTCATATACAACACGCTACAACAGCTGACACATGGGAAACAAAAACATGTAAACAATAGGAGTACATATAAGTATTACATGCAAGAGCGATACATTTGTCTGAGTTGTTTCGCCACAGCAACCATTGTTGGCCTATCTTCTGCCGATTCAGAGAGACATTTAAAGGCAAGCTCAAGAAAATCTTGCAATTTCTCTTCTCTACCAGGACACGATCTGTCTCCAGTAATTACAGGATCTACTATCTCGTTAAATCTATTATTCTTGATATATTTCTCCACACGATCCCGTAAAAGATAGTCATCACCAGTTACAAGATCTGAAAGATAGCGTATGCTTTTTCCAGTGAAAAGCTCAAGCAGTAACGTACCAAAGCTATAAACATCGCTCTTTTCATTGTAATGACCCGTAGCAAGATATTCCGGAGCACCAAATCCAAATGATACCATGGTACTAGCATTTATGTAGGTTTTACCTTCCGGGATAGACCTGGAAAGTGAAAAATCAAACAGTTTAGCAGCATATTCCTCGTAGAAGATGATTTTCCGTGGCTCGATATTTCGAAACACAACAGGCTGAGGAAATCCAACATGTAGATATGCAACTGCATTAGCTATCTCCATTGCAATCTTTAACCTATGTGTCAATAATAAAGGCCTAAAACGAGATTGATAATGACCGTAGAGACGATAAGAAAGAGTACCATACTCTGCATATTCGAAAACTAAAGTAGGGATTTCTGTCTCAAAGCAACATCCGATAAACTTCAAAATGTTTTTGTGGTTCATTTGTGATGCATATACAATGTTATTGAAACAATGTTCGGATGCATCAATATTGGTTAGTTGACAGTACTTCATCAGTAGAGTTTGGCCACGGTCCTGGAAAAAACCTCCGTACAGTTTGTAGTCTTTGATTTCCGTATATACAATCTGCCGTGCATTGCAGTTCTTTATTGCTGTCTTCAGCTCTTTATTGGGGAAGGAACGAATAGGGTTCCTTTTACCATCAAAATAGGCAATCAACTTTTCTTGAAAATTTCTGCCATTCCTAACTAGTGCTGTTTCTTCTTCCTTCTGGCTTGATGAACGTTCGAATTTTCTAGGAAAGCAACTCATTCGACCGACGGAATGCTTTCATTTGATTTAACCATGGAATATGAAACATAAATAATTAGTAAGAAAATAAATGGACAAGAAAAAAATCAAATAGCTGCAATATAACAGATGCGGGAATTTGGATTATAAAATCCTGATCAACAACTCGCTAATATGCTGACTGTAGGGAAAGCTACCGCTCATGACCCAACAAAAATCGACAATTATTTAACATTTGTGTGAGAAATTTGAAGGAGAATAAGATAAACCTGCAGGTTTAAGAAGTAGCGTAAGAAAGTCTTTCCTGTCTACCTTTAACTAATCACAGTTAGCCTAAGTAGCTTGGCCAGTAGGAAACTTCTCTTGTAAATAAAGTTTATTTGCATTAGAAGTTAGTTCTGACCCATCAATATGCATTTTTCTTTCTCAAGCCTGTAAAGAGATACAGTTTAATTCACTTCGGTTACCTATAATTTACAGGCAATTAAATCGAATTTAATTACTTGATAGACGTACGAAAGAAAGCTTGCTGACAAAGATCATAGACACACACAAGAAAATCTAGTAAATTTAGATGCAGAAGTACTGAAATACAAAGGGGCTGACAAGGAGAATCTACCTGCGGATGTAAGATTGATAAAGAGATGCAAAATCCTTGAGAGTATGCTCTGCAGTTGGCACTTGAAGCTGAATGAAGATGACGAAATTCCTCTGTTGCTTCTTGTAAGTTGCAAGTCTCCTCCTAGTCAACCTGACATAGACTTTGTTGACTTTTAGGCCCGCCAATAAATATCCAGCACCAAGACAACCAAATTTTCTTTGTTTAACTGGGACGGAGTCTTGATGTGAGAGAACGTTTGTAATTATTGTAGTTTATCTTACTTTTGAAAATATTGATTAAAATGTTTTGTAAATCCTTCTAATTTTTACTTATAAAATTATCCAGTAATTTTATGTCTTTACCAGTAATCTTTCAACCTATCGGGCAAGCTCCCAACTCAATGACAAGAATTTTTGGCATTCAGCTTCTGCTATATATGAAATTTGGTGTGGACCAGTAGGGGCTGAGTGAGGTAAATATACTCAGCCAGGCTGCTGCCTGCATGCATATGACATAATCATTGGCTCACATTGTCTTCTTCAACCTCGAGATCTGAGCTTCTGCATTGCGTGTACAGAGACCTACATATACGTAATAATCCTCCTCCTCCATATGTCAATCTTTCTCTCTCTCCACCTACTAAACTCATTACTGTCGAAAGGGGAGAAATACGCCACATTTAATTGTAGTGTATAATTCTCAATTATTTTAATACAATATTCAAGAATTACAGAAAAAAATTATAATAGAAAAAGTCTGAAAAGTATACAGCATATTTGAATGTAACTTATAGCATATTAAGATGAACCTGTCACATATATGACACAGCTAGCTAGCAGAAACAGCAGCATGTGTTTGGGCCATTGCTTGCGTTTTAAGGTTCTCCATATGTGGGCAGGCATTGCTGCATCTCTTGTCTCCTTTCCCGTTTCAATTTCCAACATCTTTATGGCCTATCAAAAACGAACCCTTCACCGCCAAAGACAGAGTCCCCCACTTTCTTAGGGTAAAAGTGAAACCGTGAAAGTACCAGTTGCTTACTCTTCTATTTTGCTGGACTCTGTCAAAACTTAATTGCTTAGCTTACCCCTTCATCAGCCTTACGCCATCACCGGGGACAGATTCATTCGTAATCATGCGTGTTTTTTTTTTTTCCTTTCTGCTTTAGCTTATGGATTCTCCTTCTCCATAACCAAAAAATCAGAGCGTATTGGTCAAATTAGAGGTCACGCAGCGCAGTGTTCCCATATCAGTATAATTTTTCGGTAACTAAATGGATAGTTATATGCGATTTGCTATGAAACTTGGGTGCGTTAATTAACGTACTAACTAACAGTTAACTTTAAGGGCAGGCCCTAAACTGAGTTTTTGTATTTAATTCGTTCAAATCTCGTCAAGATCAGAAATTTCCCGTCCATAACAAGAACTTTATCTCGACGAGTCGAGTAAAACTTGTCCCCTTCGAATTTAATACAATATCAGCTCGTTCCTTTAGCAAATAGCACTGATATTGATAATTTTCCTCATCCAACAAGCTCCGGACTCAATAGTTATTATTACATAAGTTCTGCCCAATTTTCACGTCAAAATTAACAATGTCTAGCTAAAGATACATGCTTAGCCTGTAAAACTACAGTGATTTTTAGATATTATGTGGCCCTTGACTACAGTTTTACAGTGATAATTTAGGCTGCGTAGCTCCTTGCCTCCTTCAGATTTTTAAACAAGCAGACCATATATTTGCCTGTCAAATCTCTTGATTTCCCTGCAGAAGTTAAAAGCAGACAGTATTATTATCGAAAAGCTAACATCAATACGATCATGGTGCCATATCCGAAAAAAAAAACCAGAAAATATATGCACATTCATTTGAAAATTGAAGTTCTATGACGAAGTTCAACTGTATGACAGAAACAAGGAGTAAAAAGTGACGAAATTCAAGAAACGAACCTGTAACATATGAGAATGGATATAACTACAATCTTCTTCTTTCTACACGGGGAATGAGAGGGAAAGAGTGAGAAACACGTGTTGGGGAAGGGGAGCACGTGCAAAGTCATGAAAATGTATACACGTGAATTGCACGTGCCCTGCTTCTCCAACAAGAGTTACCCACCCACCATGACTACATGCAAAAGCAAAGCTCCGTGAGCAAAATTCAAAAGAGAGAGCTGAAGTTTGGAAGCCAAGAAGCCAAAGAAAGAAAAGCCATGCATGCATTTATATACAAGTTTTTGAAACATAGAGAGACAAAGAGAAAGAGAGAGAGAGAGAATTAAAGAGATTGAGTCTTGAAGTGGGTATTCTTTAAAGACACCTCAAGTGAAAGCAATCACAAGTTTTTTCAATCTGTAGAAAAAGCCATAAATGCCTACATTTTTTACAATTTTTTTTTTTTTAAAGAAAAAGGAAAATTCAGAAACCCATTTGAGAAATTCAACCAAGACTGTAACTGAGTAATTAATTACAACAACAACTCATCATCACGACTCTCGATTTCAAAGAGGGAGACCTACTACCCAGTTAGAATTGAATAGAACATGGCACGTGATGTACACGTGCCATGAAGAGAATTCCTTTGGAATCCGAATTGCCAAGAGAATTGATAGCATATGCCATGTATAAGAGATTTGACTAAGAATTTGACAAGCAGAGCAGTGAATCTTATTCTTACCGGTTTGATCAAGCTGCTTGGATGCTGAGAGTAGTCCTCGACTGCAATGTGTTTTATAATAATATCTGGGTCCTTTTTTCCTTCAACTTTCTTACAAATAAGGACATAATTTGTTTATTTGTTATGAATAGATCCTCAAAAGCCTAGCAAAATGATAAAAATACCCTTAAAATTTTTTATTTTAACATAATGTTAAAATATATGACCTCAATTTAAGGGTTATTTCAACACAATTTTAAGGACCTCTTTGTTAAAGATACAAAAGTATATCTTTATTTGTAAAAAAGCTAAAAATTTAAGAACCTCGACAATACAACCCATAAATTATAGTTAACGTCTACATGGGTTCAGTTTGAGGAATACTTTCTGCCGCCAAATACAGCATTCCCTTTCTTTTACTTCTTTCAACCAAGATTTGCTTGCCATTTTGTTTCATCACAAACTGTCTCGAATTCATTTTTCCAAAAAATAATCACGACAAATTATAATATAATTTCCTTTTCAATTATTTCGTTCCTTTTTAAACCCACTACTTATTATTGAAATTAGCATGGCATGATGTGATGATGAAGTATTCGACCGAGAAAGTGGTGATGGCATGGCAGTGAAAGACAGAAGAAATAAGATTGGATGGTGGTGCAGAATTCAGAAAATGCACGTTGGGGGTAGCGTGTTGGGCGCGAGTTTTCTTCTTTGTCCTTTTTGTTTTGCGTAATGAATACAGAGGAGGAGACGAAGTACTGGTGCCGTGTTGGTGGTTTTGGGAAGAGCAGGGAGAATTCCTAAGTGGATTTGATTCCCTAACATGAGTATATTAATTTTCTAACACCTATTCTCTTTATCTTCGTCATTCCTCCCGAGGATTTTGGCTTTCCCATCTCACCCCCAACAAGCCCATCGCCATGACAGGAAAAAGAAAACCAAGAAAATGAAATGAGAACAGCATTTACTTCTCCCTTAATACATCAAGAGTAATGTTGAATTTTAGGTGTTACAGAAGAGATAACTTTTTTAAGATTTTACAAGAAGAAAGGAATACTTAAAGAGCAAACAACACTCCTTTAAGGCTATGGATTGGAAAATTTCAGGCACCATAGCATTTACTTCTTCTCGAGTTTAGCCCTGAAAATGTCCAAACATGAAGCCGGGTTATTCGTAAGAATAAATTTCGGACATGTTTTCCAATAGCACTCATGGGATAAGAGACGCTTACTAGCTGCATCCTTTTACCATTTTCCAATTGAAATAGGTGAACATCATCCAGCCAAGCTGGGGATACTGAGAGAAATGTAGGTAACTGGCTGCTAAAATGTGTGAAGACAAAACAAGAGCCAGCAACAACAAAATTCACACCATCTAATTTCAAATTATATAAACAATCTAAATAACATATTTTTAATTCATATGCAAATAATATTTTTCCACTTATATTTAAAACTGATGTATTTTTACTTAAATTTATATGAGTAATAATTAAAATATCTAATAAATACTAACATTTGCTTATGGTATATTGTATTTGTGTTATCAAATTCAGACTTGGGCACAAAATAAGAGGGTGTTTATCGTTTCAGTGTGTGAATATTATTGAATTCAACAGAAAGAAATACAGTTTCCTTCCAATTCCAACTTTGCAGACACAAGAAAATCATCAATTGTCAAGTAAAGCTGGGTGTTTAACCAAACACATTGATTGTTATACTTTAAATTTTGTTTTGAAGTTCATGACATTAGGAAATGGATAGAACTAACAAACTTGCCAAGCAAACGAACACGGCAAAGAATCCATAAGAATGCATTGCTGTAGTCGCCAAATACTATAGCTACTTTCGGATTTTGTGTTTTGAGCTCTTGAATGGCTTCTTGGAGCTGAATGGCTGGCTGGAACTGCTCATTGTGATGCAATGACAAGTTGTTCAAGTTCCTAATCTTTATTGTAAACTGTTAAAAATTAAAATCTAATCATCAAAAATTAATTAAAAAATTTTAAAATATTTATAAAAAAAAAATAATAAGAATGAGTTTAAGAAAAAATTTATTTTTCTTGAAAACTTCCAAGAGCAACCTCAAGAGTAGCATCATAACCAAAAACTCTGAAACCAAATCATAAGAGTAATTCAGAATCACGTAGCACCATAATCAATAATAACTCTTTGAATTTGAACCAGTTAGCTTGCATGATTTTGTCTTCGGAAATATCCAAAAAGTTTCGCACCACTCTGCATGTGTAGGTGTGTAACCCAGTATAATTTTCCAGCCACAACATTTGAAATTTTGTCAACCACCTTCGCTTGATAATCTCGACCTTGCTATACACGGTGTTACAGATAAAGCAATTTTCATTGATTTTATAGGAAAACGAGAAGACTTATGGCGACAGTATCCTTTATGGCTTGAACAACTTCAGGCACCATGACCTTAATCTCTTCCATGGTTTTGCCTCGAGATGGTGCACAAATATAGTCATTTCCTCCAATTTCTCCGACCACGAAGAGGGGATTTTTAAGTTTCTCAGCACTGTCTACCCAACCTACATAACAGAAAAGTAAATCAGTTCATAATTTTAAACTTGACTGTATTGCATCCGATATAACGTTACAACCACAACACAAAATAGTTTTTAATGTAAGACTTGAAACGTGGAACACAGAATTTAAAATCTTGAATGCATTTACCTGCACCGTTGAACATATTCCATTTAAATAGGTGTACGTCCAGTCAAGTTGTGTACTGAGGGGAGAGCTGCCCGCGCTGGTAACTGCGGATAAACTTTTCTTATCTGCTAATGTGTGCGAAGATAACGCAGTAAAGTCAGCAACAGTAAAATTCATCCTATGACTACCACTGTATATTGATGTGTTCCGATTCAAGTAGGCATCGATAAAGGGAAGAGCAGCTGATATTGCTGCAAAATTAAGGATTGGATTCATAAATTATAATGCAGCCTCCATAAATTCTTTAAATTTTACAGAAAACGACACAAATAAATGAAAATGGTACATGTTATGCAGGTCGATTGGTTCAATTTTTTATGGGTGATACAATAAGTTTAAAAATCCTGCTCATATTAGGATTTTCATAGTCACGTTGTTGATTCATTAGAGATCTGTATTCAAACAACACATAACCCATCAAAAAGTTTCCTAGAAAAGTAAATAACCAAGTCATCACGAAGAAGAAAGAAAATTGAGTTCATTCCGAAACAATCACTAATTAGCAACCCGTTTGAACGTCTGCCAGTTGCATTCTTGAAGAAGGTTTCGCTGTAAGGAAGCGGGAGAAAACACAGATTCAGGCTGCTCACGTATCAGATTGCCCGTGTCTCGTGTCGAATCCCCGAGTTAATGCATCGCATTAATCCCACAAGTTTTGAGAATCTATGCTGCATTGCATGAAAGAGGAGGAAAAAGCAGATGAATGAGAGAACTGGGCGCAATAGTTTCATAATTGATCGATGAAAGAAACTAACTTGACTCAATTAAGTTGGCTATGCCTAATATGAATCGGGTGATGAGGCATGAACATGGTGATGCTTTTGTAAAAGCATATCAGTGCATGCATGGACGAGGACGTATGTGTTGTTTATAGAGGAAGATTTTGATTTCTACTCTGTACTTCTAATAACAGCTAGCAAGCTAAGACTGGCTAGTTGTTTTGCGCGTCTCAAATTATCATTTCCTCCATACATTAACTCCATTGATGTCAATACCAAACAGAACATGAAAATGGGACGAAATATGCAATTTAACACGTGATAATTGCCAATAAAATAAAAAACCCACGTCACATCACGTGACCAGAAGAATAAACTTGGTGTGTTGACTTGGAATACCGCCTCCGCCAACCGTTTGTTAAAAGAGGTTTCCAATTTCGCTTTCGCTTTCGTCGTCAATTTCCTCTCCTACAAAAGCGTCTCTAGGTTTCTATTTTGTTCGTGTTTTCATTTCTCGTAAATAAACTCCTCATTGTTTCTCTAAAATGACGGACGCCAAGTCAAAATTTGAATCTGCAAGGGAATGGATTGTCGAACACAAGCTTAGAACCGTTGGTAATTTTTCTTTTACATTTTGCAAAAAAAGAATCTTTTAAAATTTCTAGGAAATCGATTAGATTATATATCTTTTTTCGCATTTGGTTTTTTTTTAATTGTTTTATGCTGATATAGATTTTGTTTCTTTTGTGGATTAGGGTGTTTATGGCTTAGTGGGATTGCGGGCTCGATCGCGTACAATTGGTCTCAACCCAGTATGAAAACCAGCGTCAAGATCATTCACGCTAGGTAAATATTGATGCTTAATCATGTTTCTTTT
The DNA here is from genome assembly GCA_032402905.1 of Khaya senegalensis. NCBI lineage: Eukaryota > Viridiplantae > Streptophyta > Magnoliopsida > Sapindales > Meliaceae > Khaya > Khaya senegalensis. The sequence goes on along the minus strand of CP135554.1, from coordinate 513,815 downwards.
TCTTTTTTTTTTGGGCTAAATTTTGTTTTTTTAGTCGCTGTTGATCAATTAAATTTTTTTGTTTATTTAAATGGATATTAGTTTTGAGATATCGAGAAAATAATCTGCTTATTCTGTGTTTAGTTTCTAAAGAGTTTTGAGAAAATAATCATGCCTGTTGTTTATTTTGTGAAATTGGACGACTCAATTTAGCTTCTTGCTCCCCTTTGATTGCATAGAATGAATGAAAATTCTGAATAAGTCAGCCCATATGCCTTTGATTCTTGTTCTGAACAATTTTGTGATTTGTTTGTGTTTTTTCTCGTCTGTTGAGCAGAACTTTATTTCAACTACAGAAATTCTAAGTTCTCCATCCCAATTGGCGGCCTTGTAGGCCGACCTTTTTCGTTTTTAATGCCTGAATCCATGCCCTTGTAGCTCTCCCCTGTTTCCAAACCTAATGGATGCTTTGTGTTACTAATTCTTCGTAATTCTCTTTTAGTACTAAGCTGTAAAATGTGTTTTATCTTGAATTCTTTTCCATAACAAATCATCATCTTGTTTGATATATGAATCTTTCTGACTGAAGGAAAGTCGGTGGTGATGGGTTTATGTTGGTGTTAGTGATTATGGGGATGTGTTGAGAAGGTGAAGGCAATTGCTGCTGTGGTGAATTTCACAAGCAGTTGCTGTGACCTTCAGCGAGCTTAATTTTCATGGTGTTGGTGAGTGGTATGGTTGCATTTGTTTATCTTAGAGGGAGAGAGATGGAGAGGAAGGGGATGGGAACTTTTAGTCATGTGGCTGTCAGTTGCAAAGTTTGCTGATACATTTAATGTCTTTCTCTCTTATTAACTTCTGTTGCCCCCAAAGCAAAAAGAATAGGGAAGTCGAAGTGTAATTCTGCTTCTCAAAGGCAGGAATGAGCCCCTTTGAATTTGTTGTTATTTTAGAAGTTGTAGAACTGTTTCGCAAGAAAAAAGGGTTGAATGGTTATGCATTTGGTTTTGCTTCTTGAAGGGTTGGGTATCAATTCTTCGGGGCAAGCCATCTAAGTCTGGATCTTTAAAAAATGGTTCCTAGTGCAATCATTCTCGTTAGAACTTGTTCTGAAGTTTGCAGAATTCTTTTGACAGATGCTTAGTTTTCTTTGATTTCTTTCTCCATGTCCTATTATTGTAAAGGCTTTTGAATTCTCAAGTTTAGAGTTGAGACATTGTTTTATTTACTTTCACCCTACTAATCGCATGCTGCCTACCGATTTAATCTCAGGTTGCACGCTCAAGCCCTTACTCTGGCTGCACTAGCTGGTGCTGCAGTGGTTGAATACTACGACCACAAGACAGGATCCAAGGCCGACAGATATGCAAAGTTACTCCCAGCTGATGCGTACTCACACAAGGACTAACTAATTTTGGTGCAGCATATCTCGGTCAATAATGAATGAATTATTTGAATAATCTTGGGTAATGAGGCATTAGTATTTTCACCTTTCCATTACAATTCTTTGATTGTTGTCTCAATCTTTTGAGTATCATTGATAATATTATAGTTTGTTGTGTAGTTGATCACGGCAAGTGATAAACTCATAAATTATGGACAAAAAAAACAGACATTTTACAGTCTTGAATGAAATGAATATGATGATGTTTTATTTCTAGTAGCTACAGACATATTATTACTTTTACTCACGGATGAAGAACCTTCAGACTCGAATGAAATTTACTGGAGCATGATTCTTTTGCTCGCAAGTCATTCTGAGCCTTGCTTTTTGCTGTTAAGTTTTTATGCATTTCTTCCTCAGATGTCCGAGTATTTAACTTGGTTATCGAAAATTTATATCACTGGCTCCTCTCCTCCGATCATAATTTTCGAAGAAGTTAATATTTCACTGACCTACCGCCAGTGGGAGTACCCTTTTTCACGTTCTTGCAAATGGTTGTATAATTCCAGTGCATTTCATAACAGAATCAGTACCGGCGGTCACATGTATCTTTACACCCCAGAGATTGAGAGAGACAGCAATGTTACGAAACATTGTACTGTGTATTTAATTACAGCAAAACGAATGAGAATCGAACGTAAATTTCGTCGCTAAACCAACTTGTCGCCCCAGACAAAAGAGAAGGGGCAAAGCAGGAAATAAACACTGACTCGCTCATTTTGGACCGTAGGATCAAGAGAGAATCGACGTAAAATAATCGTACACGTGACAATCATTAAGTCTTTCTCTGAAAGCTTCGTACAAACGCCACATACATGTTTCAGAATTGCCTACGTCTTCTACCTTCTCTCCTCACTCTCTCTAAAGGTCTTTTTATATATTAATTTTCTGGCCGTAATTTCATCGATTTACTGTCGGTTATTTCACTTCTGAAGCTGCACTATCCGATCTGGTACCGGATTTAATGATTTTCTGGTCATCACAAGGGACATGTAGAATCATATGTCGATGTTGTTTGCAATTTAGTAGTTCTAATTATTCTTAATTGGTTTGATCAGAAGAAAAAAATGAGTAGCCGATCGAGCTGTACTCTCTACGTCGGAAATCTCCCGGGAGATACTCGATTGAGAGAAGTTGAAGACTTGTTTTACAACGTTTCATTTTTTATTTTTTTATGTATATTCTGGTTTACAATTTCTGGTGAAATTTTTTTGTTATTTCATGTTTATCAAGTGATTAGTCTGAAGTTTTGTTTTTATGGATATGGGATTTTATTTATTACTGAGGTCTTTGCTTAGTTTCTTTACTTTGTTTCTTTTTATTGTCCTGCCACTGCATTTTTAAACCATAAAATGAAGCATTTTTCTTGCATTTTATCAGAAAAAAGAATTCACTCTTATTTTACTACAAAAGTTCACGGTGGAGAAGCTTTTGTTAGTGTTAGTATGGCTGCCTTTTCTTCTGGTGCATTCTGGTTTATCTCTTTAATCCCTCTTATTGCATGACATGGATTTGCATTGAAGAAATTGTTTATTTCGTTAACTTTTTAATTGCAGTATGGGCCCATTGTTGACATTGACTTGAAGATCCCACCAAGACCTCCAGGTTATGTTTTTGTTGAGGTGAATTGATAACTACTTCGGAAGTTGGACAATCTTACGGTTACATCCTAATAGTTCAGTTTTCTTGTTCTACTTTATTATTATTATTTTTAACAATTATTCTCTCTTTTCAAATTGCAGTTTGAAGATTATCGTGATGCTGAGGATGCAATCCGTGGTAGAGACGGCTATAATTTTGATGGGTATCGATTGCGAGTTAGTAGCTTATCACATACCCTATTTCCTTTCTCAGGTTTTTCTTTGTTTGACTACCATTATTATATCTTTGTTACTATGTTTGTTCTATTTTCTCTCTCTAGGTGGAACTTGCCCATGGGGGACAAAGACATTCATCATCAGTGGATCGCTATAGCAGTTACAGTAGTGGAGGTAGCCGTGGAGTCTCCAGGCGCACAGACTATCGTGGTATGTGTTGCCTTTGACATCACTTCTGTTTTCAGAAATTGCATGCAGCTGAGAATTGATTTATGGCCTCCTGTCCTGCAGTTTTGGTGACTGGATTACCTTCTTCTGCTTCATGGCAAGACCTAAAAGTGAGTACAATTCTTCTTTCCAATAATTGGTTGCTGTATCATTTGTGTGTAGGACCATCTATAGATTCACTTGCTTGTTCATTTTTATGGGTAAATAAACTTCCTCGCCTTTTTGTATTAAATGGATATTGTTTGTGTTCAATGATTAGGATCACATGCGTCGTGCCGGGGATGGCTGTTTCTCTCAAGTGTTTCGTGATCGTGGTGGTAAGTGAATTTATCAGTTTTCTTTTTCTCACTGTTTACATCGTGGTCAGTTCACTCTTCGCTGGTTAATGGTAAGTAGTATCAGAGGAAATGTTACAAGGCATAATTTTAACAACTAATGATAGAATTGTGGTAATGCTTTAGATGGAAAGTGGATGTTGAGATTGTATTTGCTTAGACTATGGACACAATCGTAAAAAGTAACTGCATATATGTAGATTTTATGGGGTGAAGTAAAAGATTTGAACTTGCTACGATTTAGTGTGTAATATCAAGGTTATTGACCCTTTTTGGCTTATTATAGAACTCAGTGTTGATGCCTTTTGGAGTGAGATTTGACAATGAGCAGGGAGGATCTTGGTAGTGGGGGATTTAGCCCTAGGTATATGCTCAGGAGATTCGTCATGTTTATCAAGTTTAATGCATATAAGAATCTGTTACTTGAGATTCTTGAGAGACTCTTGTTGCAATATGTATGCAGGTATGACGGGAATTGTCGATTACACAACTTATGATGATATGAAATATGCCGTGAGTTAGTTTTACTGTACTTTACAATGATTATTTCATAGGCTTTAATTGGGCTGGGGCTGGTTGGCATCAATGACCTTTCATAGTGCTCTGAACATTTTCTTCTGCCCTGACTCTGTAGATAAAGAAACTTGATGACTCTTGAGTTTCGGAATGCATTTTCCCGGGCTTATGTACGGGTACGTCATGAGGAATTTTTCAGTGGTGATTACTTTATTTAATGTATGTGTTTAAATTGTTTCATTTAGCCGGTTGTATTCCATAGGTGAGGGAGTATGATTCAAGGCAGAGCTATTCTCGAAGTCCAAGCCCTTATTATTCGAGGAATCAAAGTTGTAGTCCTTATTATTCAAGGAGAAGGAGCCGAAGCCCAAGCCGAAGTCCTTTCTATTCAAGGACCCAAAGTTGTAGTCCTAGCCACAGCTATAGTCGTAGGAGCAGGAGGTCTGATTCTGTTGTTTGGTACAAGAAAATTTATAATATTGGTTTTTAGCCAGAATGCAATTGATTAAGATGTGTTTCTGCAGCTATTCTCCCAGGGGCAAATATTCACAATCTCCATCTGTATCTCCTGCTAGTTCTGCTTCTCAGCGTTCTCCATCAGAATCACGTCCCTGCTCTATTTTGAGGTATATCTTTACCCAATCCTCTATGACTTGTATTGCAACTCATTGAGATAATACTATTCAAACTAACATCCAGGAATATTCCTGAAAAAGATATACATCTAACATACAGAAGTATGTTTGCAGCTGTGTTGTCATAAACAATGCAGCTACATATTGACATGATTTCTCTTCCTGCTTCCCTTTTGTTTCCCTGAATTTTTGATGGTCTATGCCTTTTTGTGCTAGCTGACATTTATTCATGCCCATTATGACATACTTAAAAAATTACTTGTCATGATGGGCTTCCTAGTGACTATGATCACAACTTTCTGTTTTAGTTGTTGTCTTGAAATAGCCAATTGTTTGTCCAAGGTAAATCCATGTTTATAATCTTAGTCCATCTTTTTTTACAAGGTTAATCCACGTTTATAATCTTGATCCTCTAATTAGTACGATGATGTGACACTTAGCAACTGCATTACTATAATTGCTTGAAGTTTCTTTTGTATGGTCTTATAGTACATTCTGCTTGAGGCTTTATAAGTTTCTGGCTTTGGAGGTGTAGTTGGTCTATTCCTGATCTTAGGGCTAAGGTCAGTATTTGAAATCAAAGAGGCTCTAGCTTGGCTCAAGTTCAGCTAGTGAATGGTTGGTTCATGTTTGTGTAATCTAGAGTGGTTAAGCTGAGGTTAAGAACTATCTCACAGCTAGGTTAGAATAGGTCTTTTTATTTGGACTTGGCCTCAGCTTGGGATGGTTGGTACAAAGGAAATACAGCAATCCATCATGTAGGAATTCAAAACTAAGTTAAGCTTAAGCTTTTTATGCTGCTGGTTATCTTAGCCAAATCTTTACTGTTTCTTGTAGCCTCTCAATTGCAGAGTTGCTCTTCCTGCCTATTTTTTGTAATTTTTATTCTTTTGGTCATGAACACTCGAGGGAAGTCCTTTCTCTTTTCAATGTTTTTTCTTTCTTTTATTAATTTCCTATTGTTTGAATCAATGTCAAGTTTTCATTGCATTCTCAGTTATCCGTGGCAACAAAACCATTTGTTGTATGCGTCTCTTGAGTTTGAAATTTTTCCTTGTTTATCCACAATGTGTTGGTTGTGATGGATCTGAGAGAAGTATTACCGTGTCATTTTACTGGGCAAGTTCCGGGTCAAAATTCTTTTCAGTGTTTTTATCAAGTGAACCTTTTTACTGCATCATGGGCTTGATCAACAAAGTTTTTATTGTCCAAAGTTGGAAGCGGAAAATCGGAAAAAAGGCCTATGTGTCAACCTGTTATCATACCTTGTTTATGAAGGTTGCCTCTTTGTTTGCTGGATCTGGCACTTTTGCGGCAACTTGTGGAGTTGGATGTTAGGAACTTGATGGGATGTGGTGCTCAAATGCCTGCAACTCATTTGGTTCTTCAAGGTAATGCTCTTTTTGTTGATGAGCACCTCTGGGAAAACCCTAATCGTTTATGGCTTTAATATGATATGCATTGGTGTTCCATATGAGTGCTAAATTGGAACGGTGTAGATGGAAGGGCTGCAATTTAAAGCTGGATGCAATGATGTAGGTGCAATTGGTTTGGTACTAGCCACACCACAAATCAGAGCCATTGACAAATTCAAATATATTCAGCCTACCACAAACTTCAACCCATGACTGGGTGTGTTTTTTTAAATAAATAAAAAAAAAAGATTGGTGATAAAAGCTGCTGGAATGTTTTTAGCTTTGGTATTTTTGTACTTCTGCATTTGTTCTTTTCAGATTCTTATTACCTGCTGGAAAAGGATTAAACATTAAATGGTGAGGTGGAACTGTAAGATACTGGTTTGATGCTTATTTGTTGGTTGCTGCTAAGGTTAATGGTAATTATTCATTTCTTTATATGTTCAAAATGAGGTGGAAATGGTGTTGAGGCTTTTGGATCGAATGTTATAAAGGATTATTCTATTGAAATGGATTGTTTCTGGAAATTTTTGCAGATCCCAGTCTAGATCCAGATCTCCAATGTCATCAGTAAGTTGAACCCAAGCTCAAATTTTTCTAGTGAGAGTGTGATTTCTTTGTGGACTAAGTGATATGATATTATTTGTTTGATTTTTGCTAATGAACCCTGTTTGTGTGCAGCCTCATAGCAGGCATGCAAATAAAAGCCGAAGAGAGTGCAGTCCTAGCAGGAGTCATAGCCAGAGCATCTCTCAATCCCATTCACTTTCAGTATGATTCGTCTCTTTCAAATTTTCATCTTTTCGTTCTACCAATCACAGCCTTTTTTTTTTTTTAACCCCTTCTTAAGAAGTGATTCTGGTTATGTTTCTGCTTGACAGGTGAGATCCGATTAATGCTGACTGGTGTTTACTATCGAGATGGCTGTTGACGATTCATAATATTGTGATACTTTCATGGTCGAAACACTAGGATTTTAAAATAATAAGTAGATATAGATATAGTTTCCATTACATTTGAATCGTGAATATTGTCAGCGAAAATGTTATTGTTGTATCCCGGTGAAAGGTAGTAATCTAAGCTTGATGGTGTATTTTTGTTGTTTTTTAGATTACTTTTTACATGTTTATATCGCTGTATTGTGTTTGGCATTCGTTATAACCGTGAAAATACAAGTGGGAGCTATTCAGTTCGGCTTCATGTTTCGGGCATATTTGGCTCCTCCAATCAAAAAAATGGGGAAGAAAGAAAAAGAGCTTTTATGGAAACCGACCCGCCTGCTTTCGTAAAAATAGGAATCGTTCAGCTTTGGAGGTTCAAAGATTGTCACCTCAAAATGTGTTTGGGACAATCCCGCTGTTCAAAGATTGGAGGTATAAAGGTCTGAACGATGAAAGTTTTAAAGTACTCGGTCTTAAGGTACAATTGTTATAGCTAGTCTTAGTTTAGACGATACAGACCATTTCAGGCAGAAAAAGCTGAAATGCATGTCCGAATTCTGGGTCCGGCCATCCAACATGAGATCTTATTTTACATCATCAAGTGGCAAAGAAACTCGAGGAAGCCATAAGTCCGTCACATCGCCACGTGGCTGAGAAAAAAGAACGTTTTCAAGGCCACTCTCAAGGTATTTTCAGTCTTGACTTGATTGACAGACTCCAAGCATTATATATGATTTCTCAAACATACGTAATTTGGCGTTTCAGTCATAGGGGTGGTAGTTTTGCTTCACCCAGAAAAGCACAAAGAAAGCCTATGACTGATTTTGTGACAATATCCTTTCAGGTCCATGCCTTCGGCGCAAGCTACGGGGCCTAAGGCCTGGATCTGTGCCGCCGGCTGCCTGATGGAATGCACCCCAACTGGAATCTCTGTCAAGCTGATTCAGTGAGTATGAATGTAAGTGATCCCTTTCCCATACACCGAAGCGACTTGATGCAGGATTTTCGGGGTCTGGGAAGTTGCAACCAGATGTACCCGATGGGAAGAAATAGAAGCCACCAGTTTGGTCTGATGACGAGGCAACTGGACCTACTTGACTTGTACCTCTATGACTGCTAGACCTTCGGGCACTAGGGATGATTGGTGTGCGCATGGCTGGTGAATTGCCAGGTTGCTGCTGTTGATAATATGCCTGAAGAGCCTGGACTCTATCACGTGCCCGAGCATTACTGCCTGGGTACGGAGGTATCATTGAGGAAGGTACCGAACTCCCCGCACTAGCACTTGATAAAATGAAATCACGTTATCTACATTTATTTAACAAAAATATATATTCCAATTGCAGGAAAAGAAAAATTACTTCTATATAACATGAGGGGAAGGCATTCAATTTGCATGTTAACAAGGGAAAAAGGATGGAACAAGAATTTTGACCCTCTTACCATGTAAAGCATTCTACAATGTAAATTAACTACTGAGTATTGCAGTTAGCATTTAAAACAAATGACGTGTGAAAAGTCCAGCAACCAACAAGAAATATATCAAGGATACCTGTGACCAACAAGGAATGGATGCATAAAAGATCCTGATCTTGGTATGTCTGAACTGGTCCTTCCCAACCTTTGTGAGACAGGCGGAATTGAAGATCGATCACCACTAGCAATTCGACTACTTGATGATAAGGGAGAGGAATGCTGCTCCCAACTGTGATAATGGAGATCCATGGGAGGGAAAGCATATGATGTTGACATGTCACTGTGTACCGATGCATTCCAAGGATTGTTGAAATTGGCATTTTCTGAAACACTTCCATTGGTGCTTGAAGATGTTGGATGAATGGGTCCAAAGTAAGCAATATATGGACATGGTTGAGTAGCAGATGATAAAGCTGTATGTTCAGCAAAGACAGCATGTTGTCCCAGTAGATTGTGATCTGCATTATAAAATTACTTCAATCAATATATCACCCATTGAGCCTTCCACCCTAAAAGGGCTTATTTATGCATAAAAAAGAGGAACGTCTTACATGCATTTGATGAAAATTCTTCCCTGCAAAGTATAAGAAAGAGAAAACATGTAAGAGAAATGGGCAAAAAAGTCAGAAGCTCAAAGAAGCAATCCAAGTAAACAAAACTAGAATGACTAGCTGGAAAATAAAAAATGAGCATAATGAGAAGAAACATTACAACAGTGGAACCTAAAGAAGAAAAATAGAATAATAATCATTTCTGAATGACGGAATAATTTCTACGTTGCATCACTTTTAATGCAGAATTTGTAGATATCACTAAAATTTCTAAACTGAAAAGAACATCACTGTTTATTTTGTTAAAAGAATTCTATTAAGAACCATGTAGAATCTCCTAAAAGAAACTATAAGTAGAAATAGGTGTGATCTTCACATCTCCAAGGAGGTCACTGATACAGATAATTATGGCACATTCCATGCTCAATGGCACTTACAGATCACATAATGCCTCCAAACAGGGTGGCACAGGATCTACATAATGTTCACCCACACCTCAGAAATCAAGTAAGGTCTTTATAAATTTAAGAATTGTGGGATATTCAACATCTCAAATTTCACAGTGGCCATCCTCATTAGTAAATAACTTTGGCAGCATCTCTATGAAATTTTTTCTAGCTTCACATTCATTATTATCTATCTATTCATAATAAATTTTAACCATCCAGGATCCCACCAATTTTTTGCACTAAATTGAGGCCTCATTTGGTTCTAAAATATGCCAACACCTCAAGCACACCAATACACACAGTCAGTATCCAAGTTTCAATTTCATAAATTGTGTTGGGGTGGATTATCATCACATCTTCTATTCAGGCTGGTACATGAAATGTGTTAAAATGACTAATTAGAAAACACAAATCTGTTGCATTTGCACTATCATGTCCTGTCCCTCATGAAAACTCCTTCAGATCATCCTCACAATACATCTCACATGGAGTAGAACGTTTATTTAATAGTGGTCGAAGGAAAATTTACAGTTGAGGCTCAGCATAATAAACACAAATGTCAGCATCCATAGAGATGCAGATAGAGACAGATTGCAGCCTTTGGACTGCCAAAGAACAGCAAAGGAGCTGAATTATCAGCAAAATTAGATGACTTAAGAAATCTCTCCTGGATTCACAACATCTCCACAGCTACCAATGGCCAAAATATTTTCATTTTAATTTATAGGGATCTCAGTTTTTCCGATCTCTTAATTATTACTTTTGCCTTGTTCAATAAGGAAACCTCTTCTCTATGGATTTCACTCTTTCTCAATGGGAACTATCCATTAAAAACTTATGCAAACAATTCCTCCATGAAATGCACAAATATGCACATGCCCAAAAAATTAGAAATATGGAAAAGACAAAACAAGAAAACACAAATTTTGAGCTCAGGAATTGAAGCACAAAACAGTTAAGAAGAAAGCTCCAATATGCGAAACAAAGCTTACTCAAAAGATGAAGGAAGTTGTGTCAAGCTACCGAATGGACACCATTGAACTCCAAAGGACTGCAAATGGAAACAACAATAAACATGAAGTAACATGTAAAGTTTAATCAAAGTATTAACTTGTGTTCATATACCCAAACACATACATGAACTCAATAAAGACTAACTATGAAGTTGATTTGTTCCTGTCATAAAATAAATGAAAACAAAACCAAAAAACGCAATAAAAAGCTGATGAATTGGGGGCATAAATCAAAAGTTACAAAAGACCTCATGAACAACAGTGATATTCAAGTAGAATGGTAGACACTCTCCCTACTGGCCCTGGAAAATCAAAATATTGGTTGTTGCTTAGGCGTTTTTGCTCAAGGCTATAGCCTCAATAACCACAATCACAGACATTGAAACTTTTGGGTCACCGATTCAAAGAATCAATGGTGCTTTGCTTTAAAAAATTCCTAATCGATAAATTCCGAAAATAATCCTTTAAATCTAGAGAAAGTCTACTTTATGCTGAATGCACTATGAGATCTCAATGTGAATGGATAAAAATCTCTTACACAATTTTTTGGGCCAACATTTTTGTCATACATATTGTGATAATCCGAAGTAAATTCAAAAGAAAACTAGATACAAATCAAGAATGTTGTTGGCATAAATTATAACCCTAATGGAAGACATAAATATGAGCATGAACAAGAAAAAAAAATCAACATATTATTTTGCAAAAGTAAGGCTGAAATCATGAACATCAATAATTAAAGGCAAAAAAGACTAAATAAACAAGGGAAATATTTGTGCAACCACATACTTAAGACTGCATAAAAGTGATCCAACGAAAACTTTGTCTCTTTACCATTTCAGAGTAGCTTAGATCATACAGATCCTCATCATGGGCCCAGTCATCCATGCTAAATTCTGAATATGAGCGACAACCATTTGCATAAAGCCATTGGCCTTTTTCAATTTTTCGACAATTAGGGCATTGCATGGCACCCTTTATATTGAATGCTGAACCAATGCAATCTGAAGACAATCATGACAAAAATCAATTATAAACTAAGAAAGGATATGTGCAATGGCACTAATAATATTATGCAGCACATGATCAAACTGATAAACTTAAACAGTGTGTTGCACATAAAAGTAACTCTCACAGGATTTTAAAAGATGTTCCAAAATTTAAAAATACACTCCATTAAAAATAAACATGCATAATACATGTCCCTTCAGGGCATAATGTCTCAAGATCATTTATTTATTAGACATATTTAGTAGTAGCATACGAACGTTATGCATGACTCAAAAATATTCAATTTACTGCCAAACCTCTCGCCAACCGCCAAATATTGCAAAAAGCTAATTCAACCCCACTTATTGCATTAACGTCACCTGTTCTTGTCCCCAAAGCCACAACTCATTGATCCATTAAGTTGCATATTATGGAAAAATACATAGTAACAATGCCATTTCAGAAATTCCCAGACGGGAATATGCTTCAGTTTCCATTATCAATTTCTGATCTCTAAATGTAGTTACAAAGATGATAACAAAAAACTCAGTCCAATGATCAAATCAGCCATTTCAGCAAACAACACAAACAAGTCAACTGCAATCCAACCAATATCCCACTGAAACATCTTTATACAATGATTAAACCATTCTTGGCTAATGTAAGTCCTTATTTTCTTATAAAAAAAAAAAAAAGAGAGAGAGAGACTCAGTGTGTAATAAAAATAACAAATTACCAGAAAAAAATTATTAAGAACAAAATTTAAGCATACTCAAGTCATTAAATTATCAAAATTATAACTAGATCTCATCAGCTCAACCCTAAACCGACCAAAATAAGCCTAATTCAAAAGCTTCAATTTTGACTAACCCAAATGAAATTGGTGACCACATTGAAGCTTGGCCCACGATCGATCCCCATTGTCGGTGACCAATTCGAGGCAAATCGAGCAGGAAACGGAGCCAAAGCTTTTCCCAACGGTGTTACAATCGCCAACACCGCCATCGCCGTCGTCAACAACCGCGTCGTCATCGTCGTCGCCATGATTCCCAAATCCCATATTTAACGAGAATCGCCAATCCAAAAACCCTAATTCAGGGAATAATTACCCGAAACGTAATCGCCTAATAACTTAATAACACTTGAATTCGATTATCGTTTTTCCTTTTATATTAATTTGATTTAGCAGAGAGACGGTGGAGATGAAATGAAATGAATCTCTTTCGCTTTGTGTTTCGATTTTTCGCTTCTCTTTGTCTTGAATTTGTAGATTTAGAACTGTTGGATTACTGTTCATAACCGCTGTCCAAAGGTCGAAAGATGAAGGGCTCAGATTAAATTTGGTGGTCTCTGTGGATTGATTTTGGTGGTTGTTGTGTTTTTAGCCATTATTGTCTCGGTCTGAGCTAATATTTCCTTTTTTTTAAAAAAAAATTATTTCCTTTCATCATCTCTACTATTCTTCAGCTTTTATATATATATATATATATATATTTTAAAAAAAAAAAAACTCAAGTGTTTGGGGGGATGAAAAGGTACATATACGAGTAGGTGCACCGTAGTTAATGATGGGAATAGATCACTGGACCAGATATGGTCAGTATCAATCCGTACTCAGATAAGATCAGTTTCATTGGATCTCTTTGCAAGTAGATCGTCCTCTTTACTCCATTATTAACGGTTTCTGATCCGATCACTGAACAAGAGTTACCAATTTAAGCAAATAGAGCAATAACATCGGAGTTCTAGAGCTTTTGTGTTTTTACAAAACAACGGGGAGAACTTATCCATTTATACCCAATAGGTCCCTAACCAGAAATTAATATAAAAATACAAATATTAAATGCTAGAATTATAATGCTTTGAACAACAACAACTATACAAGTTAATAATAACAGGAATGGGGGTGATGTGGTAAATTCCTTAATGTGTATGTGTTGGTCACATGGGCGATCGATTGATGTGGACAAATATCGCTAGCAGCAGCTTTATTCCGATGCCACTAAGCAAAATCCGAAGGAATATGTCTTGATACAATGAATATTCTTATCCCCATGGGGCCAATTCGGTACAATATGATCATAACCATTCTTTAATCACTTCCTGCTTCTATCAACAGATGTACGGTTCTGATTGTCTGATAATCCGATATCTGATCTCATCCTACAAAATTCGGTCGCTGGTCCTCAGGATAAAATAGGAAAATCATTGCTGCAGTAACAGTATCAACGTGCATTCTACTGAATCATTTCCTCTCAAGTAGGCAAGCAACAGAGATTTTCTGACACGAATAAAATATCTGAAAACTGTTTGACTAAGTTGACATCCAAATTATCACGTGACAAAATTGGAGTTTCACAAGAAGATAAGTTTTATTTTTAATATGTAAAGGACAATTTAATCCATAACCGGTTCTGACCCTTAATTATAGGTCGGTTGGTGATAACATTGTGGTCTATGATGGGAGCAAACTGAAATTTCGCTGAGGAAAATTAGGATTAAGAAGTATTTCGCCCCTCGTGTAACTCTCGCCAGTGTAAAATACTTACCGCCCGAAGCTTGCGAAAGACGATCAGGCTCTCCCAGTTATTTCAGTTGGCTAATCGAATTCAAACGAGAGAATTAATCGAAATATTCATCAAACATGCTAGTTTTTCAGGATCTCCTAACAGGTAATCCTCTTGTTCTTCGAAATTTTCATTGATTTCTATTCAATTTTTTGTCATGAACTAGAATTCCCGGTAGAAGGTAGTGGTACTTGCTGATGTATTTGTTTGATGTCTTGAAATTATGAAAAGGGTGTTTGTTTATTTGTTTATTCGGAGGATCTGTTATATTGTTACGTTGTTTTTCTTTGCTGCATGCCAACAACAGAATTATGAGAATTCAAGCTTTCGATTTTACGCGTGTTTGGCTAAGTTGCCTTTTCGGAGAACTTGGAAAAAATAGTTTAGAAATTATAGATATATATATTGGTTCTTCGTTTGTTTTCTATTTTCATGTTTTGTTGCTGAGTTTTGTTTTGTTGGTGTTTTAAACTTCAGGTGATGAGCTTCTCTCAGACTCATTCCCATACAAGGAAATCGAGAATGGAATGTTGTGGGAAGTTGAAGGAAAGGTTAGTATTTACTCTCTGTGTCCTTTTTTTTGTTTTTTTGGTTTCTGAAATCTGAACAATTTCTTATTGTGATTCTCAACCTATGAAATAAGAGAGGTCTTAACCTCTAAACATGATTTTGGCTGATGGCAGTGGGTTATTCAAGGAGCAGTTGATGTAGACATTGGGGCTAACCCTTCTGCAGAAGGTGGCGGCGAAGATGAAGGTGTTGATGACCAAGCTGTCAAGGTTGTCGATATTGTTGACACCTTCAGGCTTCAGGTTAGTGGATATATGAACAGAATTAGATGATGATTTTACTGTTTCAGATCTCGTCCTCCTGGATGTTTTACATAGTTTATTTGTCATCATTACCAGGAGCAACCTGCTTTTGACAAGAAGCAATTTGTTACCTTCATGAAGAGGTACATCAAATTGTTAACGCCCAAATTGGAGAAAGAGAAGCAAGAGTTGTTCAAGAAGCACATTGAAGGAGCAACCAAGTTCCTGCTTTCAAAGCTCAGTGACCTTCAATTGTATGCGTCTTGCTCCATGTTCTTCTTTTTCATCCTGGATCATATTTGATACATTCTTAGTTGCAGTATTAACTAGTGAAGTGGTTTGTTCGTTGATGCAGTTTTGTAGGGGAGAGCATGCACGACGATGGATGCATTGTGTTTGCATACTACAAGGAGGGTGCTACAGATCCAACTTTTCTGTACTTGGCGTATGGATTGAAGGAAGTTAAGTGTTAATTATCGAGCCAAGTCTCGGGAATACCGATTGATCTGTTGTGGCAGTGAAACTTAGTTTAGAAATTGAGTTTTTTATAAGCCCAGCCATATTTAGCATCTTCTTCTTCTCCTCTTCCTTTTAAAAACTTGAACAGTTGTGTTCTAAGGAGCTGTGGGTTCAAAGTTTTACTGTTATGTTATATGTTTCTGACGATGAGGACACACACACACTTCATTGGGCCGAGGAATAAAAAAATTATAAGCTTATGTTTCCACTTATGTTTCTGGTGGAGGGTTCGCTTAAGAATATGTTAGTAACAGTTGTATGGGTTTTGTTTAACTTGTGATGTTTCATTAATGAAAAACTGTTTGTCAAATAACATCATAAATTTGGCGATAATCTTACCTTCATAAAATCTGTCTGTCTTGTTTAAATTGAACTGACTATAACCCGGTTTGGTTGCCAAGAACATACGGTGGTCAGAAAAATAATGCATACATCTTTGTTTACGTGAACTCTTCTAGTAGATCCTGTATAAAATCTAAACCCCTTGAGACTGCCAAAATCAAATTGCCGAAAATAATATCTTGCATGCAGCGCCGTTGATATTTAGAATGCTCTAACCCAACTAATTAATGAAACCCAACAATCATGAGACCCAAAAAATGGATTCTGCCAAAAAAAAACCTAGATTTTTTTTAATATCACGGTTTACACTCACAAATTTCCAAGTATTTAAGCAAGGTTCACATTAAAACGAAGTATTACAGCAATAGAAACGTCAACCCATCACATTTAAACAAACTACAGGGGCGAAGCTTGAATGCCTGAAGAAAATCTTCACTTGTCTATGCATAGTAATTCAAGCTTGCTTTCTTCTTAGCCTGAACCTGAATGATGCCTTCATTGAAATCCTCATGGTTTACCTTTAAGATAACAGCAACACTCAGAATTTGCTTGTTCCCATGAAAGCTCAAAAATTTTAGAAATACAAAATACACCCATAATTCAAGAAGACGCGCACGTGTGATATATATATATATATATATATAGAGAGAGAGAGAGAGAGAGCGCACCTCAGTAGCATCACGGCGAAGAGCTAGCATTCCTGCTTCGACGCAAACAGCTTTTAGTTGCGCCCCATTGAAGTCATCTGTGGACCGAGCGAGTTCTTCAAAGTTGACGTCTGGATGAACATTCATCTTCCTTGAATGGATCTACAAGATCAATCATGTAAACAATTTAAAGATTTCAAAGCAAGAAAAGACAACATGCACAAAGACAGTAGAGAAAGCATTTCTGAGAGCCACACCTGCAAAATACGAGCTCTTGCTTCTTCACTCGGATTTGGAAACTCAATTTTGCGATCTAATCGACCAGAACGCATAAGAGCAGGGTCCAGGATATCTGCACGATTTGTTGCTGCTATCACCTGAAATTTGCATGGAGCTGTATTATTAGCTACTTCTGTAATCAGAAATAGTAATAAGATGATCTTATTCCATGTCACAATAAAGTTGGCCAAGTCAAAAGGCACTGAATGTCAAAGATGGGATCCTACAAAAGCAAATGCCCATACCGCACATAAAGAACCAAAACACAACACTGTACAAAAAGAATTCAAAACCTCTAAGGACCTTCCAGTCATGTCTAGGACCGACTAAAAAGGAGTTAATAAGAAGATCTAGCAGTTGTATGAGCATTAACAAACCTTAATTCGATCATCACTACTAAATCCATCAAGCTGATTGAGCAACTCTAACATAGTCCGCTGCACCTCTCTATCTCCGCTCACTTCACTGCAGTTGATGAGATCAAATATCAGCACAAACCTAAGAATAACCCCCCCAAACCCATGCTAACAACTTTGAGTGCTCATAATATGATGACTCGAAGAAAAGGTTTACCTGTCAAAACGCTTTGTGCCAATGGCATCAATTTCATCAATAAATATGATGCAGGGTGACTTCTCTTTAGCAAGCTGAAAGGCATCACGAACCAGTTTGGCTCCATCCCCAATGAACATCTAGACATATCCAAGATAAACTCATTCCAAATAAGTATGCAAAATATTTCAAATTTCATACTACATGTACTGGTAGAATCAGACATTGATAGAGGGCACCAGCTGTCACGATCAATGCATCAAAGAGCATACTGTAATTCAATAATGGCAATCAACACACAAACTTCCTAGAAAAATTACAAAAAATTGCCATAACAATGAAAAAATGGAGAATATATTTCGTAAAACAAAAAAGTTAGAGATATGAAAAAGATTATCGTACCTGGACAAGTTGTGGGCCTGCAAGTTTCAAAAAAGTAGCATTTGTTTGTGCTGCACAAGCACGAGCCATCAGAGTCTTCCCAGTACCGGGGGGTCCATATAAGAGCACTCCCTTAGGTGGACGAACACCCAACTTCTGGAAACGCTCTTGGTGTGTCATTGGAAGCACAATGGCCTCAACGAGCTCTTGGATCTGTCCCAATAATTACCAGATTGAAGAAGTAGAAAACATCAGATATTTAACCACCAACGAGTTATATTATAAAGCATGAGTCAGAAGCTCACCTGCTTCTCCAGCCCCCCAATATCATTGTAATCTTCAGTTGGTTTCTCATCAACTTCCATTGCCTTTACCCGTGAATCATATTCAGAAGGCAACGTGTCCAGGATCAAGTAACTATCCTTGTTGACTCCGACCAAATCACCAGGTTTCAATTTATCAGGATCAACAAGCCCAACTACTGGAAGAAAGATGGTCTGCAACCCAGAATATATAAAAATTATTTGTTTGTGTCAAAATTAATGGTTCGACAGGGAACAAAAATTTTAATTCAGATCCAAACAATAAGGCATAAACAGTTTTCAGACATAAGGTAATCACAAATGCACTAATTTCTTTGAACATGCTCTACTGGTAAATAAAAGACAAACAAACACAGATGTATGTAAGAATATGAGGCTCACCTGACGAGTAGATGTTTTCAACACAACACACTTACCCTTCCTTTGCGAGTCAAGATCAATATTTGCACCATCTTCCTCAGCCTCTTCCTCTGGGTTCATCTCCAAAATCTTAAGGCATAAAACGACTTAACTTAAAGCTTAATCCGACAACAATTCAACTATCTGTTTTACTTTGTGCTAAAATAACTCAATTTAAACCCCGAAAAACCTGCTCCGGTGAACTGCAGCGTAAGTTTGCTACAGAAGTTATGTGCTCAAATAAAAAGCATTTAGCATAAATGATAATTAAAAACAATTGCTCGATTGACACAATTGAAGCCATTAACCCAGAATACAGTGATAAGAGTTGAACAACATAATACTAGCATAAATCACATATTAAGTGGGAAAAAGTTTGAATTATGGAAATAACATAAAATTTCCTAACGAGGGATTGGAAAAATACCTCAACAATGTTTCCCACCAAGTAAGGAAGCTGCTTATTAAGTTTGATCTTCTCCTGGTTTTCCTTTATCTTCTCCTTGTATGAATCCAACTCAAGATTCGTTCTTTGCAGCTCTTCCTAAAACCCAACAAGACAAAATCAGCTATTTGCACAAATTGAGAGATATTAATAACAAAAAAAAAAAAAAAATCAGAAAACAACAAAAATCCATTTTCAAAACTCAGATATAATACAAACTAATCGATTCATTTATGAATAAAACCCACTTTAAATTTAGAATTAATTTAAACAAAAGAGTAAGATGGAGAGATCTGGGACCTTGAGCACTCGGATTTCGTTGTCGAGTAGACGAGACGCTCTGACGATGTCGTCGGTAGACATAGAAGAAAGCTGATCGTCTTCAAAGTTATCTTCTACCCCCATAGCTGCGGCCATTTCGATAGCGCAGAGAAGACTGAAAATAATTATCGACGATTATAGGCAGGGAGAAAGAGAGAATAGAGAACTTGTTTTGGAAGAAATTCATGCTCGTTTTATATCAGGCGAAATGAGAATGATGGGCCTAGTCTTGATTTTGGAATTGGGCATAATTAAAATGGCGGAAAGATGGATGGGCCTAATGGCCTCTCCCACCATGTGCTGCAGTAATGGATTCTGTGGCATTGTGACCTTCACCGCCCACCCTCTGTCCTGCAGTTGTGATTTCTATTGCATGATGACCTTTATCACAACCACAACGATACCGTCTATATATCAAATTATTTCATGAAATGGATTTCACTTGACCGTTTACGGCTCCATTGCATGTGCTAAGAGTAGAAGTTTTGAATAAATATATCGTCATGCTATTAAGTTTTTTGATTACGCTTCTTCTGCTTTATATAAAGTTGAATAATAAGCATATGTGCATGATTTATTGTGAAAATCAGTCGCTTCATTCTGTTAAAAAGAGTAAAATGTGCAACAGAAGTTTACATTCCTTGGAAGAAAACATGTATATATACACATCATTAGACAACTAAAGCTTCCAATAAATTCCTAGCCGATGCAAAATGCCTGCGATTATGCCCCAGAACAAGATTTCTGCAAAGATGACATAAAGTAGAATGCCGACTCTTCGCGAATGCCAAACTCCAATGAAAACGTGTTTTTGAATCCAATACACCTGTCACCAAAAAGATGAATCCTGTAATAAATATTTGGATGCTAATATAACAACCACAATAGATGATCAAAATGGAGAGAGTTCAATGGTTTCAAAAATCAAAATCAACCTTCTATACTGGAAATTCTAATGCATGATCAAATGGTAAAGATCTAAAACAACCATGGATCTTAAGCAGTTCAGAAAACATAGACAATTGGACAGCCAAGCATAGATTTGGCAACAAATATCCAAAGACCTATTAGTTCAGTAGATTTTCTGACTAATCTTCAACTTGAACTACTAATCAAACATATAAAACTAAATATATGTGGCGAGCGCATGTCCTTCCACAAGAAAAAAAGCTATGGCATGATCTCTCCATTCCATTCCTCCGTAATGAGCAAAAAGTAGAAATTGTTCCCAAGTTATTGTTCATGTAGCTTAAGACGAACATAAATATATAAAACCATGTCAAGAAACACACCAGAGTATTATGCGGGTCACCATAGTACCACCCATTAATAAAACCAGCGAAGATGCCTTCAGCTGCCATCACATAAACAAACATAGCATTCATGCCAATCCATTTCAGTGGCAGAAACATGTACTTCAAATTCCAGATATCAACCTGGCACAGCAGCATATTTGCTTAGAATCATATCAAATTAGATAAGAAAATGCAACGATTGCCTATTCCACTGAGTTAATAATGTTTATTATGCAGCTTCCTTTGGTAGAAACAAGTGTTTCCATATTCTTGTCAAACCTTATATATTCAATCAGTGGAAAGCTTAGATGAGAAAACACAGTTTCATAAAAGCATCATACCAGGGCATAGATGGCCGAGAAAACCAGTGCTGCTGCTCCAGAAGTTAGAGAGACATAACTTAAAGTGAATAGCTGTTTATTCAATGGAATGGCTGCAATTGAACCCCAAAAAAAAAAAGAGAGAGAGAGAAAGAAAGAACATTAGAATTGATGAATAAACAAACAAAAGTTTTAAAAGTTTCACGCTTCCATTCTCACCATGTGTGAAATGTAGAATTAGTCCAAAGATGAGAAGAGCAAGACCCATCAGGACCCATTGCTCCAGTCTAGCTAAATGATGCTGTAACAGACAATTCATTAGAGAATTGAATCAAGGTCTGCTAGTTCTAAGCCGTGCACTAGTACAATTGTCCTAACCTTCAAATGTATAAGCACGTGTCCAAAATGCACACCTATAATTGTGGAGAGAATGGATGATAAAGAGCTGCAATCGAAAGTATATCCATATATTCAATATAACAAATTTCCATATCATAGCTGTGGATGGAATGGAGCACTCAGAAATTTCAAGTGATATAAAATCATGCAAGTAAAAATATGAAAGACAGTTTCAAAATAATGGTTGAGAGGAAGAATCCATGCCTTTCTGAAGAATTCTTTAATACATTTCACAGTTCCCATAAATTTTTTTTTTTTAAAAAAAAGTTTTAGATGGTATATGGCACAGGGCTCAAGCCCTCATTAAAACAATGAGTTTACCCAAGCTTCCTTAAAATACATATGATATTCATATAGACTAAATGACGTACAACAAACCTTAGGATTCCTTCAGGTTCAAAAGGTGCATGACACCAAGATGGAGCATCCTTTCGTAAAGGCCCCTCATGTGGAGAATCTTCAGTGCAAGCCTGTAGCAGTACATAGAATATTAAACAATTGTAAAAGCAATCAACTATAACTAGCAACTTCAAATCTAAAGAGATGTTTTGTCTGCTTGCTATGCACTTTAGATCTCCTCCATGCTGGATGATGATACATATGATTGATTCCTAACACCTCTCTGTCAATATATCCCACAGCATTACAGGGAGGATCAAGTTTTCCTCTCACACCGCAAGTTACCTAAAATTAACAGAAAGTCGCTTAAATTAATAGAGAACTTAAAATTTTAATAAGCAAAGCAGATAGTTAACTTCACTCAGACTGGCACCATGAAGTGAGGAAAATGCACCCATCAGCCAAACAGTGTTAATTTTGACAAGATTTCAAGACTTGGTAAACATCTCTGGCTGGTGAAACAATAGATAATGATATCCCAAGTTACTTGTTTCATTTTCCTCTGATGTATCTCCAGGCCAATGATATAAATCAAAGACTAATACTAACCAACCATGATAAGAAAAACATTAGGTCAACAAGAGGACCATGCAAACAAGAGTAGCATTCTGATCTCAGAAGAAATTATGACTTGATAACATAAGTGATGGATGATATGGTGGCCTACATTGAAAACCTCGCCGTAATCAGCACTCTCCTTGTCACGAATAGAGAATTGCCAGTCAGGAACATACGTCCCATAAATTAGGGCCAAGTAAACTATAAGTATACATGCCGCCATCAACCTGAAAATTTCCAAAGAAAGATGTAGTGGAAGTTTGTTTAATTGTATGATCAATAATTGTCACCAACCAAGAAAGAAAGATAGAATTGAGAACTCACCAATGCCAATAATATAAGCTGAATATAGAAAATCGGCCAAGTGATTGATCCTTGTCTTGCACATCTTTTCTAAAGATTTCCACCAGTGACACTAACAAATATGCCAATGCTATTCTCTAAAAAAAGAAAAAGCAAATTTAAAAAAAAAAAAGAAAAAGAAGAAAAAACCTTGAATCATGCATACAAATGCCAACAACATATAAATTTAGAGGAACATTACCTGGAGAATACCACACCATCTTATCATTCTTATGTCAACCCCATATGATAGTTTGTCAGGAGCGTGGGAGAAACCACCTTGGTCAGATAAGGATGCAAGTTAACATTAAATTAAGGATTTTTCTGATAATGCATTAATATGAGAATATCTGTTAACATGAAATGTATTTCTCAATGAATATTTTTTGGGCCGAAAAAAAAAAAAGATTGACAACTAATCTATTGACAGGTTGTGAGAAACACCCTGGACTTTCTAGGAAAAGGAATGTACACTTTGCACATGAGTCGGTCAGAAATTATAAAGAAGGATTAACTTATTAACTTAAGCGCTAAGCTTCTAGCTACATCTAGTTGATCATGTCAGTACAAATACCAATCTTAACCAATATATAGACATGCAACTGCTTGCATGTCTAACACATCAAAATATTGCAATTCTCTACAATCACCATCTGTGGTTCAAAATTGTTAAAAGAAACAAGAAAGTGACACTGCAACGTCAACGTCATTGAGAAACACATGACTCATTGGCCACAAAGAGGCTAGAATACTCATCAAATTCATAAAATTCTTGATTATGGCTGCCGTTACATTCACGATAGCCAAGCCTAAACATGTTAGCACTGCACTGGATTTTGCTCGAAGTCTATCAAACAGCAACATGAAAGCAGAACGGGTGAAATTAGATGAAACTGACCTTGCAACAGGATACCCCAAAATAGGAGTTTCAAAGTTCTAAGAATCACCTTTTTAACAGCTTCAACCCGGCTTGGTATTCTCTACAAAAGCTTGAAACAAATTAAAGAAGCAAAAAAATAATAATAAAAGAAAATCTTGCATAAAGAAGGTAAAGGTAAACAAACTTTGAGAGCAAGTGGAATCGCCATGCCCACAATGAATAAAAAGAAAGGCATCACAAAATCAGCCAAGTTGCAGCCATTCCATGGAGCATGACCCATCACAGGCCACTCTCCTCCCGCATCATCCACCAAAATCATCAACTACAAGTTTGGAAATCAGGACCCAACTAAAAACCAGAATTCATTATACCATAAATTTATGCAACAGGCATTAAAAATAATAATAATAATAAAGTATTTTGTAAACGCTACTGAAACTTTGAAAGCACAACTCTGTGCATTGAGCTGATAAAAGCTTAAAGAAGAGGAAATTTAGCGATTTAGGGGTGGGGGTCATACAGCAACAGTAAGGCCTCTGAAAACGTCCAGCGAAGCAACACGCTTCGTTTTGAGGTTGGGTTTTTGGTGGTCGGAAATATCGGGTACGGATATGATGAGAGGGTGTTGGTGGGACGGTTCGGCTTTGATCTCGGACATTTTTGAAGTCGCGAAGACAGCAGCGGAAAGAGAGAGATAAATATCAGAGACAATAATTGAGTTTGGTTGTGGACAGAAGAAGTAAGGGAGCCGAGATTGACTAAGAAGCCAGTAATGAACAGAGACTGTAGTAAAAAATTCGGGTTTGTACGTTGTACCATTTAATAAGGTACAAACTAGCAATACGAATGTTCCCAACTGAAAAACTGATTACTCTCAAATTTTTCTTTTTCACTTTACCTTATGCTTTGATTAAAATAAAAGGAAGGAGTAAAATCTTGGTGAGATTAAATATGAACACGCTGCAAATTTATTTTAACTGACAGCTAAAAGCACAATATTGACAACAGAATTCCATTTCCATTTCCATTTCCCCTCAATATGGACAAAAAAGAGAGAGGAATAATAATAATAATACTTTTGATGTATAATGTAGGCCATATGTTATGAAAGTCTTATTTTCTACCGAAATTATTGCAAATAGTCTGACAAAAAAAAAATTAGATGCAAGTTAATAAGCCAACAAAGTTGGGTTATCATTGCAAGACTGATTTAATTAACTTCCATGAGAATTCATTTCTCAGTTAAAAAGGAACTCGAGGAAGACACGTAATATACTTTGGAAGGACACAAAATTTACAATAATCTAAATGATTTTTTTTTTTTTTAAAAAAAAAAAAAAAAGGGTAAGGGGCTGAATTGCTGGATCTTTGATCGGGAACAACCATTCTATGCCAGGACACCCCAAATGCCAGCGATTAAAAAAATCTTCAGGATACAAAATTTACAATAATCTAAATGATTTAAATAAATAAATAAATAATAATTAAAAAAGGTTATAAATAAATATAAACTAAATTTTTTATAACAAGTTCCGTTGTCGTCCAGCGGTTAGGATATCTGGCTTTCACCCAGGAGACCCGGGTTCGATTCCCGGCAACGGAAATTTTTTTAATTTACAGGTCCGCTCCGAGTGTTCATGATCTTTTTGGGCCCGATGGTAATAATCTGGGATGTCATCTGATTGAGGCCCAAGTGGGGCAGCCAGCAAGAAAATCTTTATTGTGGGTCCATTGGAGGTGATTTAGAACTTTTTTTTAGAGAGTAAAATTACAAACTTAAATGAACCCCAGCCGCAATCACTTATGCAATGTGATTTAGAACTCGCTTTTTTTTTTTTTTTCACAAGTAGCTGATCACAGGCATTCACAAACTCCCAGTAAACAGGAATAATTAATTTCCACAAGTACTCGGTGTATCAAACTTAACAAATATTTCCACAAACGCCACAAAGAATATCCAATCAATGCCAACCACCATATTTCCTGCTATACACAAATTGTAATCAGCAAGGTACAGAACTACACCCAAAATTGAGAGGATGTCTATTGACAGAAAAAGAATGGGATGGATGCAAAATGGGAAATGACCAAATTCAGGCGGCAAGAACTGCAGCAGTGCACTCTCAGAAGAATTTGTGTTCAAGAAAACAGGCTACCAATCGGTGGGGAACTCAATTTTACAGCTCAAAGAAAATGGTATAGGGTTTTATTCACTTTCCAATTCCAAGTTCTTTCGAGATTTCTCTTGTCAGGCTAAATTGAGAAGTGTTATGCCAAGGGAACAGGGTCCGAGTGACTGGAAGTTTCCTCCTCAAATCCTGCATCAGAATCGTAAGCATAGCTGGCTCTAGAACTAATATGACAATTATATTTTAACTCTTAAAAGCACTAGCATTATATTCCACAAGCAAAAAATAGCTCAAGTTGAGTTAGCTGCCTAGTAATAAAATTAGATCACCTTAGGACAAGATGTGTACTAACATGATTGAAACACAAGCAGTACAACTAAGGTAGAATCAGATAAAGTGCTGGGACACAGGAATTCACCAGATTACCAAGTGGTTTATTAGGACAATTTCAAACACTCTGTTCGGTTTTTGACAGGCTTGATTTTTAATTAATTCAATTACCACATGAGAGAATTCCTCCCAAGCTTAAAAAAAGAAAAAAAAAAAAAGAAAAGGAAAAAAGAAGCATGTAACAGCCACTATACATTTTTACACCTGGTCTAGACATAAAGTAACCTAACTTAGATCTTCTTCATAAAATTTGGGAAAATTTATTAGGAAAATTATGAGTGAAAGATATTTCTCAACTTATATGGTACCTTGAATGTGTTATCTGGCAAATTTGAGTAGGATGCCTGTCAATGTGAAGATCGTGAGTACAAACTAAAATAATCAACTGTTTGAAAATCAAAAGTGTACGTTGAGAACCTCAAGAGATGACAGGTACTCTGTCTCATGGTGACGTATGATGTGTGCAATGGAAATTGCACAGTCATCTGGAGACTGGGAAAACAAAGCAAATATTAAACATATGAATGGATAATCAAAGAATAAAAAATATTTAAATAACAGAAGAAAAATAAGCTTTATGTACGAGATGCTTATTAGCAACTTGTTCAAAAACCAAGCACAAGCCTTCAGAAAATTGTAATTCTCACAGTGATCTATTGCAAATTTATGTGGGTGTTACCTACTGACTCACACCCAGTTACCACCTGTTAGCATCTAGACCAATCAAATTGGACAACCGGACATTGAAGTACTTGGCAAATACCCATAACTTGCCTAAATTTAGTTTCCATTAAATGAAATAAACAGAAAAAAAAAAAAAAAAAAAGTAAAGAATGAGCGACATAATATAAAGATTTTCATTATTAAATAGATATGAATTTCCCTCTTGATATCTGTTATAAACAACCTGAAAGAGTGTTGTATCTCTGCATTCATGTTTTGCATCTAACTGCACATTTCCCTCTTCAAAATAATGAGCTCCCACCTAGAACAAGAATAATGGACTAATCAAAGTTTTACATTCACATATAATTGAAATTGTGGAGAAAAAGAATAGGGAAAGTCACAATCTATCATGAAAAACATAAAATTCATTATAAATACCTGCAATTTCCCCTTTAATTCTAGTACTTGCGCATCGTCCTGGAATTCAATGGTCCAAATTGACTGCCAACTTCCATTGCTGTCAACGTTCCAGAAAAAGATTTGAGGTTAAAAATACTATAAATATGCCATTTCCCTTTTGTAACTAAAACATCACATTGTCAGTAAACTACAAGTAAAAATATACCCACACAAGCAGGAATTCATATGGTTCAATTATCCCCTAAATTGAACTGCAATTCCAAAGAAAGGGCATCAGAAAAATTACAACATAATTTGATAGGATTCACGCACCAGAAATTCTGTGGGCTAAGTCTAACAGCAGAAATCACCACAACAAGCTCAAAATCAAATCCTGGTCCCTCCACATCTTTTCCATTAGTACAATAAACTGAACATACACCCTTAGGATAAGCTTCGCCAACATATTTAAGTATTTCTGCATCCAGAGCCGACCTGCCACCAAAATAAAAAAACTTACCTGCTGCTTAGTTGAGCACCAAGAGTTTGGGTTTTTTCATGAAATAAACTTCAAGATACGCCTACTGTGAGGGCAATAAATAATCCATCAACATACATATAAATTTGGATGACAAACAAGCAAAAATAGATCTAAAGGCACAATAAATTAGGGAAATATTAAAACTCACAGAATCAAAGTTGCATAGTAAACAAAAGTAAGAATTTACAAAACCTCCAAACATAAAAAAATTTAAGACAAAACACTTAAGACACTCTGAATTTGGAATGTTAAGTGGTAAAAGAACTTAATGACATTTGGACTATAAAGACGTGATACAAATAATCCAATACTTATAATAATTGTGAAATATACATCTCATAAGTTGGACCCCTGTTTTTATTACTTAATATTTCATGCAATAATAAGGCCTACCCGAATTCCTCAATATATGGGGATGGAAGTTCCTCATCAGTGGCAAGTCTTACTTCTGTACAAACCTGATTCAATTTAGCAAAAATAATATAAAAAATAGGCAATAAAAAGGTCCATGAAAAGCCAATACTTTTATATTGCCATAAAAAAATAATAATAATAAAAAAACCAAAGAGCAAGATTCATTTTTGAAAAACACAACTTACTTGTCTAACATGGTCAACTATAGCAACCTGAGCAGTCCTTGGATCAAGATACTCATTCTCATCAAGCTCACCAAATGGCGTTACCAACACCTGCACAAACAAAAAGAGAATAACAAACAAGAAAGCAACAATTATGCTTTTAATCAAGAGATAAACAATCTTCATTTTGCAGTCCCAACCTAAACTCAGCTAGTGCCCAATCCCCTCAACCACACAGTATAAAAAAAATAAAAATAAAAACCAAATAATAACAATAACAGAAGGACCAAAGAATGCAAGCATTCTAATCCAGAAATGCAAACCATTCCACTATGAACTAAGCCTCCTAATACATATCAAAACTCATACACATTAACACTTAGTAACTCAGCTCCAATTTCTCCTTTTTAAAGCAACAACAAATGCTATAAAATCTAACTATAACGAATCAGTTTTTTTTTAAAAAAAAACCGGAGATCAGCATAATTCGAAGGACTTACATCTCCGCTTCTTGCAGGCATTTGGAGGCAAATCATATGAGATTTATTATAGATAGGGAACGACTCAGAAGCCGCCTCGTTGTACACTTGGTCGTCGTTTAAAACCGACTTCAAGTCTGCCAAAAATCGAGAAATATGCTCATTAATTAACTTAATATCAAACGGATCCGAAACGAAGCAATGCCAGTTGAAATAAAAAGAATTAAACAACTTAAAAAAACAAAAACGAATGAATTTCACGCACCTTTGGCGACGTATTGGATTTCACCAGCAGGAGCGTTTAAGAAGAACCATTTGGCGATCTCTTTCTTCTGCTTGTGACTTAAATCTGCCTCTTCCGCCATCGTTTTTCTCGTTCGCGTGAAGGAATTGAAGCAATGGCGTCGACTTGAAAGACTATACAATGAATATTTGGAAACAATAGCAGAAAAAGATGTTTGGAAGACTAGAGAGAAGGGACCAGTAGAAAGAGAAAGAGCGTAGTCTGATCAGCTAAAGTGCTCGAGCGTGCCCCGAGAGTCGAAATGATTTTGGTGGGTGGAGCAAGTGCTAATATTCACAAGCCAAAAAGTAGATATTTTTTGTTAAAAGAAAAAATCTAATAATTTTGAGAAAATTAATCGTATATAAAAATATTTTAACAATTAAATGTCAAATTAATTTAACGTAATAATTGTAATAAAATGATTTAAATAATAAAAAATTAAGTAAATAAAATTGAATTATTACTAAACTGATTTGATTATTTAATAATTGATAAGCTATTTAAGATTAAGCAATATACTTTCAGAATTATATAGAAATATAACAATCGTAATTTACAACTATGCCCTCAGATTATTTTGTCCAACCAAAACTTTATTGCAGTAAGCACTAAAACTTTTTGAGTTACACTGCAACATTCCATTTTCCTAATAAATTTGCTTCCAAGAATTGCTTCCAAGCCCTCAACGGACCTATCTCTCTGGCACTGGTAGCACCATCTGTTTCTGTTCTATGATTCACAAACAAGCCTCTGGCTGCGAAACCCACGAGCTCAGTTGGGTCCATGTAGCCGCGCATTCTTGTTGCAAATCCATTTCCATAAGATAATCCCACTCTGAAAAATGAGCGTTCTTGTGTGCAACTAGCATCCAGTTTGGATGGAGCCTTAGTTTCTTGTGCTAAAGAGTAATCTTCTGTGAGCACGTGATTTTGTAGGCCGAACGATTCCCAGTCGATTTGGTTCAGGATATCAGCTACAAGTTCAGCGCTTGGTTGTTCGAGAGCTAGTCTGTCCACTTGGAGTTTTAATTGTCGCAGTCGATGACCAATTCTTGAAGATACAGCATCATATAGTTTTCCTCTTGGCACACGTGCTGTTTGTTCCTTATTGAGCAAATCATCAAACTCGATCGGATCACCAACAAGTACAGTTACCTACAGAATACGACAAGTATGAAATAATTTCAACATCAAAGGTCTGAGCACTAAAACAACAGAAAATAATTCACACAAAGTGTCCCTATAAGCAGTTTATTAATCAGGATTCCCATAGAGTCCTCAATGGTGCACCACCATAAGAAGGAAATGCTACCAGCCAACAGCTACAATGATATGAAACAGCTGAAACAACTTAATATAACCGTCCCATGGAGAACGGAGACGTGGGAGCGGTGAAGGAGGGATAAAGGGCAGAGGTGGGCCAATTCTCGCTACAAGTAATGCAAGGCTGTGAATAATAACTGTGAGGTCATAGGTTTGTTGGCACCCATTACTGCGATTAACTACAATGCAGGAGTTGGAAACATTTTATGCAAAATGCTTGAAGAATACATTGACTACTTACCGTCTTGCCAATCCTTGGGAAGTTGGCTCCTAAAGGCATGACATCTTGCATCCCAGTATGTACAAATGGAACAACCATTGGGACAGTATCCCCATCCAGGATCAACCTATTGCATTGTGGTACAATGGTTAAAAAGAAAAGAAAAAATTATAGCTAAAGGAACACAATATCTTTTAATGCCTAGAAGGTAAAGACTAAAAATTCTAAAAAGAACCAAGTTGCTATGTGACCAATGTTGGAAACCTCCTGTCCCCTAAGGCAGACAATAGAAAAACTAATCTGGCAACAAATTCTTACCTCCCAACACCCCTTTTGGAAGACCCCATGGTTTTTCCACCATCCCGTGAACGGCTACCTTCTGGAAAGATGTGAACCCACCCACCACTGTTTAATTTTGAAATAGCCATGTCCATACCCTGCAGCATACAAAAGAAGCAAGCTGAAGAATGTTCTTGATACACATTTTAGAAGACAAAGTCTTTACAGCATACCTTCTGATATATCCCCTCACCGCGGGAAACTGGCAACACTTTGACACTTCGGAAGAATGCAGTAGTTACAGGATTTTTAAAACAACGATCAGTTGCACAAAGTGTCCATCTCAAATTCTGGGCATCCAAAAGAAGACTTGGAGGAAGTAGTGAAGCAATAACAAACGGATCATCCACAGAGGCTACGTGGTTGCTGACCTTCAAAGAAAAGCATAAAAGCATAAAACAACTTGAAAATGGAAATGCACCCTAGCAATTTACTTTAAAAGGAGGGGCTGAACTCAGTTAAAACATCTAAAACATGTTCTGACATAAAAACAAGTTGATCTTACTGTTATAAGAGGCGTGTTCTTGGGTCTGTGTAACAATGCGTTATGCAACTTTTCCACACCATATACCTGTCATATCATGCAACCAAATAGCTTGCAATGACAACAAAATGCTGGGGTACAGAGAGGTGGAGAGATTTTGTATCGCATGAACAAACCTGGACACGGTTAAGGCCGTGCATAAACACATGACAAACATTCCCAATTACAGGAACAGCCACAGCTTGAAGCATGCGAAGAATAACAGAGTCTTCTTCCTCATTTAAGTTTGCACTCACTACAACCCAACAATTACACCAAATCAAGACTCATTGACACAAAGGATTGTATATCTGACAACTATGTAAAGCATAAAAGATTATCCAAGGACCAAAGAGAACATTCAGTTCAACTTCTTTTCTTTTTGCATTATTTGCTCGGACATTTTTTGCTCATTTATCAAGGAATGTTATGTAAACACTATTAACTCAACCAAGCTCATAAAATTCATATTGCTGTTAGGTTTCAAAAGATAACAGATGATAAGTAATGCCCATATTTTTCTTTCCTCATATTCGGTGACTAGTAACTTCTAAATTCAACTCATGCTTCCAAATTTTTGTTTTTTTAAAAGAAAAAACCTTACTTTCAGCTAGAAAATTGGTTATCAAACTACACATAACATTCAATATGGTTTGATTGGCATCTAAAAGATTATAACTTTTGCTTGTGAGAAGAAAAACAAGAACTTTTTCAACTAAATATTTGGAAGCGTATTCCCTTTCAATCAAAAACCAAGACTTTGCTTTCTAATCAAAGCAACAATTTCTAGCTCATAAGACTGAACCGGAAAGTGCTTTTAGCATCATCAAAGCGCTTTTACATAGCCAAAAGCTGTAGTTTTTACAGTGTAATATTTCAGTGATTCAGAAAAAAGAGCTTTTGAATGAGAAAAGCACCTCGTTTACGATAGAAAACGGAAGAGGAAGGGAGCGAATCACGGCGGAATTCACGAAAAAGACGGAACGAGCGTTCAACGGTTGATGAGAATGAACCATCTTGAGAAAATATAGCCGGGCGGCGGCGGTGCCGAGCCACAGCCACACGAAAGCGGTCCCTGAGCTGCAGCTGAAGCGCTCGTGCCTTGTTCTTCCACAGATCTCCTCTTTCTATTCTCTGTACGCCCATTTTCAATAATCTCAACAAAATTTCATATATTTAGCAAGTCTTTCGACGCAAGAGAGAGCTCTGATCTGATGTTCAAGAATTTGCAGAAACAGTGAAAGAAAGAGGGAGGCGCGAGTGAAGAGCCTAGAGAGGAAGAGAATAGTATGAAGGGATTCGGGCTAACGTGCGCATGGGTGGATGGAGCGCACTTTAAGTTGGGCCAAGATTTGGATAACATCCGATCTGGGTACAAATGTCCAGGCGTGGACACATCGTGACGCTGACAGGTGGAAGGACCTCAGATATATCGGACGAATGGATGGTAACTTCTAGAAGGTTCAAGTCCAGGGTACTCAATTGTTGTTGTTACTTTAGTACCCAAATTTATCTGATAACTATAATAAATACTAAACTATGAAAATAATTTTCCCCACAACAATTGTCAGATTTCTTGAGAAAAGTGCAGCAATCAAGGGTATTGCAATTCTCTCTGTGTGTGTACACGCGCGTGTGACGTCTGATTATTACACCAAATTATTGTAAACTTGAACTCGATGTGAAGATTTATGCAGGCTTCCAATGCAAAAATTAAACAACAATGGCTGCATTTACTTCTCAAGAAGTTGCATTGGCACAAATATATGTATCATTCATTGTTCATGATAAGAAGGCTACAACTGCTGATTGTAATGTAAGGCAAGCATCTCCAGCTATGTGGTCAATCTCAGGCTTTGCTCATATCGGGTTTGCCATCTTGTTCTGGCGGATTAGGGATGTCTACAAGATGTAACGAAAGTTGAGGATAAAACTAAACTTCAATGAGTTGATGTTGATATTCTAATTTATACGAGGTGATCCACCACTCGTAGCTGGTTCAAGATGACTTCACAACTTCCTACACCATAAACGTCAATGCAATTCAGTTTTGAAGGGTCATGATCAGGATATCTTCAATAGACAACAAAGCGATGGCACATTGCAGCGAAACTTCACTAGATCATGCCTTTCATATGAATTGCATTAAACAGAGAAGTTTCCGGTGCAGCTGCAATTTGACTCTTCACATGAAATGATTCTGGTAAGCAGAGAGAAGAAAAGAACTTACTTCCAAATGATAAATATCTACTGAAGAGGAATTAAAATCCATCCATGACTTTAATGCCAGCATTCTTGTCCCATTCCTCTGGAGGAGCAACATCTGCCATGATAGCTTCCTGTCCTCGCCAGAGTACCTAGACAAGGCATCCCAGCAGTAGCGCAGTCAACAAAAGAAAGCACCATATACAATGTGGTGTATCACAACAATTTGTATCTAAACATGCATGCATGAAATTACCTTATCAATGACCCCAAATTCCTTGGCTCTAGTAGCGTCCATATAATATGGTCTTCTCATTGCATTAGCTACGGTTTCCTCCGACTATTGAGAAATCACAGTTCATATGGTTAGTTCTCTAATTTACTGTAATTGTATTCTTCCACAAAGAGTTTTGATTTTATGAAACCATACATTTTCGGTGTGCTTGGCCAGAAGTTTTACGAGGGTATCCCTGTTTATTATTGCCTGCATAAATAATTACAAGTTACAAGGATTTTTTTCTTTAAACCCTCCAAACTCGAGAATAGATAACCATTATATACCCAAAACCAGTTGCAAAATTAGAATGCCATGAACAATAAAAGAGAAAGGAGAACACGCTAAAAAAATTACACTTTTGCTGTCATTCATAGTTTCATTTATATTCCAAGAGACAATAAATAAGTAAAACTAACCTCTTTCGCACGAATAAGAACATCACTAGCAGGCATCAGCCCAGATGACGGAACACGAGGTTGTTGAATCATGGCTGAAACAGAATTCTAGTTATCACTAAAGACCAGACAAAATAGAAGCAGTATCAAAAGACAGGATCACACGTTCAAGAACTCCTCATTGTACCTTTGGCATGAGGCATCATAAACCGTTTGCCCTTAGTTCCAGCGGAAAGTAACAAACAAGCTTGGCCTATAGCTGCTCCAACAGCAACTGTATGTATCTGCAAAAGAATGAACAAACATGTAAAAGGAGAAGCGTAGCAATTCATACTCTAACAATACCAGTATGGAACTTCAAAGAACATTCAGAAAATAAACCATTACTGAAACTACCATGAGTTAAAATAAAACTAGGATAATATTAAGAGAGACTGCAGCAACTCAAATGCCATCTCCAGCTTCACCACAATACTTATTCCGTATTAATTGCAAAGAAACCTCACCATCCAGATTACATCACATCATACTACCAACATTGTTAACCAATCACCATTACCACAACAAAGAGAATGCAAAGAAGAGATATCAAACAATTTCAAGAAAAAGGAAACTTACCTCATTCTTTAACTGCATCATTGCATCATAAATGGCAAAACCTTCACTCTCCAATCCAACCTGCAATAAGAAAGTAATGAATACTCAAAAAGGTAAAAATAAATCACAAAAAAAGCAGCAATTATATTAACACATACAACCTGTTCAGTCTAAGCTGTATTGAACAGTCAGGTTTTCAACAATGTAGTGGAAACAAAATTGCTGCACATTCAGACATCCAATCCTAAACCCAACTGTCCAATTTATAACTTGCCACAATATTTATTACTGTGTTCGTAGATGTATCAGCAATGTATTTACAATTGTATAATTTCAGAAAGAAACCTTCAGATTCACTCAGTTTATTCATCCTAAAGAGAAGCTACCACTGTAAGTTATGAGGTAAGCCATGTCAAATGCAACAGCAGTTACAAAACAATACAATCTTTTGTGCGTACAACATTTCAAGCATAAAACAAAAGGATAAAGGTTTGTTGGGATTCAGATGCAAAGCTCACCGATTCACCATCATCACGAGTTGTACCCGTAGAATTTATATAAATATATATTGGTTCTTTTGGATCCATCCATTGCAGATACATCAACTCAGCCACGACCAGCTCTGTGACAGCAGGCACCAACTGAGAAACATAAAAGGTTAACTTGCCGAACAGACTGAAATAGAACAGAAACAATTAAATTTATATGCAATAATCATAAGCAATGATTCTTTTGTGAGAGTATGTTCATGGCTCCACATTGGATAGTTATGCTACATATGTTTCCATATAATGGTAAATGGTAGACAGAATTTCAATTAAACATAAGGGCTCATTCACATATTCTCACTATCAGAAATCTTTACCGGCATGCCAATGTAAACAATTCTCCCATGAAGAAGCAGTGAAGGCAAATCTGGAGGCGGCGTGTCTGGCCTGTGCTCGTTGTATGAAACCGATCTTTCCACCTAATATTTTGACAAAGACCAACATACATAGCACCAATTGAGCAAATACAAACAACAAGCCCACATAAAACATTTGTCACTACATTGCATCACCCTGCACAAATATCAAAACACTAAAAATACGCAGCTAACAATCCAATATTTGCATAAACCCAGAGTTTATTCCTTTTTCTCCTCTAACAAACTCGGAAGCTATTACATCCCCACTAAATCACATAAAACCCAGAAAAATAAACTTGTTAATTTAATATCAGCCAAAAGCTAGACAGTTTTCAGATAATATAGTAGCTAATTAAAGAATTTCATGTTAAATAAACTATAACACAAATGAAAAAATTTAAAAGCGACAGCAAAACAAATAAGTTCATCAAGTATTTTTCTAGGAGTGCTCAGTTACAAGAGCATACTTGAGCTGGGGAGGCCATGAGAGTGGGAGATTCGTAGATATCCAAATAAGGAGGCAGTTCAGAATTCACAGGACGGTTAAGAAACTTTTCGGGAGAGCTGGCAGCGGCCGAAGCAAGTTTGGAGAGAAACGGGTCCTTGGGGTTAACGGGTGGCACGGGAATTTTAGCCGAGTTTCGGGAACCAAAACAAGAGGAACAAAGAGTCTTGAAATTTCGGTTGTTCCTAAGTGAGCGAACTGAAGTAGACGGGATTGAAGCCGCCATGGGCGATTGCAAGAAAAAAGTGGACATGGTTCCCGACTGGGGAGTCCTGTATACGAATTTCTGGTTTTGCTACGGCTTGTGGGAATCAAAGAAACTGAAGAACTACGAGAAACAGAACAGATGATTCTTCTGTTGAGCTCTGAAGTACTTAGGACAGAGATTGTGTTGGGCTCGGGGCGGATCGGATTATTTTTTTAGTTTGGGCACATTGATTATGGGCTTTTCTGCTGAATTAGATATGTGAATTTTGAAATAATATATGAACGAAATAAATAAGAAATCCAACAAATTTCTCCTAAACTTGGACAAATTCCACTGACTTATTTTTGAGTTTTAACAATAATAGTTATACTTTTTCTTTTTCTTTTTTTTTGTAAAAAATTTTCTTATGCCACGTTCAGTAACACCAGCTATGTTTACGTAATTACCACATAATGTTAGCAGAAAGCTTGATATCATGTGTGAAGATCATCAATATAGGTAACTTCATAATTATAGAGCATAATCTTCATGCTGCTACAAAGATCTTACTGATACTTCAGAATCTTAGACATTTCTGGAGATTTGTTCACATATAACAGCAAAATGCTGAATCAATATACCCAGATGCCTGTAAATTTTCTGATTGAAGTGTTTGATCAGCATACTGAAGAAACTAAACAGAAAACAAGCTCCAATATATTTATGTTTAAAACTCCACACAGTTACCAGAACACAAAAAAGCTTTATAATCCACTAGCTTTTACCAATACAGATCAGAAAGAAAAGATTTTCATTCCACAAGAAGCAATAAAATCACAATGCTACGTGACCAGCTGTAAATGCACAGAAACATCGGATTCATGTCCTGCAGAAACCAAAGCCTGGGGTTCAGCGACCTAATTGCTGAAGACCCTAGCA
This sequence comes from Khaya senegalensis, assembly GCA_032402905.1. NCBI lineage: Eukaryota > Viridiplantae > Streptophyta > Magnoliopsida > Sapindales > Meliaceae > Khaya > Khaya senegalensis. Next base: position 476,362 of record CP135554.1, on the reverse strand, counting down.
ATCTTCTCAGTAGGAACCAATGGCAAATAAGAGGAGACTTTGTAACCCTTCTCTTTGGTGATAAGCACTGTTTGGTTGTACTTTTCGGAACAATAGGCAGCTGTTGGCACGAGAACTTGAGCCACTTGAGGAAAGAGAGGCATCTGGTTGAGCTTGCCCCAAGCTGACACAGCACATTGCTCTGCTTTTGGCTCGTACTTGGAGTAGAATTTCTGGGCTGTTGGCTCGTACTTGGTGTAAACGGATTTTGCAATCCCTGAGGCAGTGCTCACCACACCAGTAGTCTTTACTTCAGAAGCCACGGATCTTGCCACCACTGGAGCCATTTGAGCCGCAGAGAGGGCTTGGGCAGGGACTTGCTTGAGCACCAGAGGCACACGGCTGTCCAGCTTGGTCACGGACTCCTCAACCTGCAATTTATGTGAACAAATTTTCAATCTCTCTAATGGACGACATTTTCATGTTAATAGCCTCAGAATTGTTTCAATTCAGAATTTTCAATCTCTCTAATTACTAAAATTTATCAAGCTCGTAATTAGACATCGAAGGCCTACAATTGCATGCCACTTTTATTTTACTCTCATAAGAAAATCAACAAAATTCAACTTGATATAAAATTTGAAGCCATTCACATTAAACAAATCTAGCATACAAGTGATTTCAACATAAAGATGACTTACTTTGCGGTCAATATACTTAAGGAGCTCAATCGGGACACCATGGTACTTATCGTACACAGGTCCAGCCACACTCTTAACTGCTCCCTCAACGGTCTCAACTCCGGATTTCAAAGGCCCGGACTTATCCTTAGCATAAACATAGAGGTTAGCAAAGCACATCAATGCATGAATTGTAGCCACTTGTACAAACTCCAAATATTTCAGCCTCTGCTGCTCCTCAGTAGCCTTGAAAAATGGCATTTACATACAGTTAAAGTCAGCTTCAAACATCATAGGGAAGAAACTATAAACCCCACAAAACATTCTAAAAGGAAGCCTGTCTTATGATCTACAAGACATTCATCCATTTTTTTAATAAAGCTTTGCCTTAGCTTCTTCTTCTCTGGTTGGTTTCCGGGAAAATTTTATCCTAACGAATTTTTGAAAACGAAATTAGAAAACTTCAAATGAATTTCTTATTTTCAGAAACAAATTTATAAACCTCCATTGTCGTACAAGGGAACGCAAGAACTTTTATGGCGTATAAGTATAGGCTAAGCAAAGCCTCTGATTCTCTGTTTTTCTTCTGGGAAAATTTTACACAAGCAAACTAAAAAGCCATAACCCCAAAAGAATAAAAGAATGACCATCTTCTTAGCAACATAATAGAAACCAAGAAAAAAAAAATCATAACCTCGAAAATAGAAAAGCAATACAACGACTCACCATGTTCTTTTGCGACTGCACGTTCTCTTCGGCCATGATCAAAACTGAAACGACTTTGTAAAATCGAAACGATGTCGTAAAGCGTACTTCTTTCCAAGAGTTCAGAAATGTTGGTGAACGGCGATGTATGGAGCGTTGAGGAAACTGTATTTATAGAAGGAGAAGAAATCCGCGTCAGAATCGGTGCGAACGTGTGGCCTTGGCTAAAGGGAGTTATGCCACGCGGCCGCTTCTTATTGATTGGCTTACGCTGCGTTCAACGACAAGTCGTTGACTGCTTAATGGTTAAGTTACTTCCCAGCGAACATTGGTAATTGCATTTATTCACTCGGCTATGACGATCCATTTTACTGTTGACAAATTAGGTGGTTTTCTCGTAATTTTATCAAGTTGTTCGCTTGGGATTCGAAACCATAAGAAGAAGAGAAAAGATTCTAGAAGCAAGATTTAGGAGGGCCCATTGCGTAAATTACATGTTTTCCAAATGGGCCCCTTTTTCAGCTTTTGATTGAATCATGATCTAAATGTAAGGCTGTGATGGGCCTGTCATTAGCAACCCACCCAAAATGCCACTCGAGGGCACTTGTAACAAACATGTCCCGACCCGTAATAGTAATGGGATTGCATTCATTCAATAACTTAACCATACCATATCAATCACGTGGAGGAGCTGGGAGCTCACTTGGTTGTGATTTATGACCCTCTAGATGGTGATTTCAAGTTGAAATTGGTAAATATGGCTTAGGGGATGATGGATCATACATTAACATCCACCCATATGCCATGTTCATGATGCCTAACTTCATAGAGGAAAACTTTTAAGAGTTGTCTATGAAATGGAGAGTATTGGCATTCGTTTCTTGTTGCAAAATTAATCTTCAAAGTTTCGCCGACAGGTAATATGATTGCTTTGGCCAAAGGGTATGTTGTTTCATGCATAATAAATCGTACTGTCAATTATTATTTTTATTGAGGAAGCTAAAGCTACAGCTATGTTGTCAATTTTCAATCGAGGAGGATGGAATAAACCTAAACTCACCATGTCTAAATTAAGTAAAAGAATGGAAAAGCACCAGAAATAGCGGATTCCAAGCTCAAATTACACGCAACGAAACGCATTACTGAGTTATGTATAGCTAATTTACAGAGACAAACCCAGAAACTTGAAAACAATTCGAGCCAAAACTATGGATCTCTCCTCCTCGATTTACAAAAATGATCAAAGACAATATAAAATTTGAAAACACCCATTGTCCATTGTAATAAACTCATAAGGAAATGAATAATTAGAATTATCTTTTACAGGAGACATCCAAATATAATAGCATTATAACAACACAGACTCGTCAGCAACTCTTCCTCATTCGTGTAAACAATCAAACCCATTTCCAGAAAATCCCAAAAAAAATAAAAAAAATTTAACTCCTGCACCTTGTAATGGCACTGCAGCCACGCTGATAGGGGTTAGCCTGGGAGCCACCCTGGCAGTTGTAGTAGGATGCGCCACGTCGAGAGCAGGGTACAGTGTTCCTCTGCAGAGCACCGTAGCTGATGTACTTGCTGGTGGCTAAAATGCGGCGGTTGATCTCTGAGTCCAGCGCAAACTCCTCGTCTTCAACCACAAAGGATCCGCTGGGCATCCAACCCAGGTGGTGCTGGTAGTCTCCGCTAGCATCAACGGTGGATAATGGATTCATCATGAAAATCATGACACAGATCACGAGGATGAATGAACAAGAACCGAAGAAGTTGGCCATTTTTTTTAGCCCTCCGACTCTCTTTCAATTGATTTCTTCCTTTCTTTTTTCTTTCTTGATTTCTTGAGTGATTCTTTCTCTTCTCTTCTCTTCTTTGGTGGTGGTGTGGGGAAGGAGACTTTTGAATTGTTTTCTCAGTCTGGTTCGGCTTAAATCTACAGAGCTAAGACTTGTTGGGAGTTAAAACTGAGATATGGAGGGAATATGACATTGGTTTTGAAACAAATTACATGAATGCCATTAAGCATGGTTTGAAACACACGCAGTTCGTGGACAACCACCAATAACCATTTGAAAATTTTGTAATATTGGGTTGGTGGACATCTTGCATCTTTAAAAGAAGCAGAGATTTGCAAATCTGATTTGATGGATTGAGGATTACATATTCTCTTAAATTTTAGAAGATCATTCTCACATTCAATAAAATTTTTATTAACAAATTATATTAACACATAGTAATAATTTGTAAATATCAATTATTTTTATTTAATAATATATAAAAATATATATGAATGAAAAAATTAATCCACTATAAATAATATATTATTTTTAAGTAAAATATATAACATGAGAGAATTTTTTTAAAAATTAATTAAAGAGTAAAAATTATTTTTATTAAATATAAAATTTTAAATTATATTATTATACAAATAATTTAATTTTTTAACGAATTGTTTCTGTAAAATAGGTAAGTAATAAAAAAATTTATAAATATTTAATTTCTAATGTTATTTATTATAAATAATAATATAATTGGGAGTTGAGTAGTTTGTTGCAAAATTGGGTTTGACTTGGAGCATTTGATGTAAAGTGTGCGAAAGCAAAACCACAACGAATAGATTACTTATAACAACCCTGCTCTCTCGCTGGCCGAAGTCAAATGACGTGTAGAGAACTAAGTAAGGCAACTTACGTAAATAATTTGAAAACAATGGGCACAATCATTAATTCGACGTTAGGTACAATTAGTTGGCTGGTTTGTCTCTATCTCTCTCTTACAGGGTGTGAATAAGAGAGAGAAGAAAAAGAAAAAAAAAAATAAAATAAAATAAATAAATAAAATAAGAGAAGAATAAAGACGGCGTCTAGGGTTAGCACCGATTCCTATAATAAGTCCGTCCAAAGAATCTCTTAACCGAAACACGCTTCCTCTTTTCCATCTGGTGGCCCGACTCCTATTTTTAATTAAACCCGTTCCGTCACCGTTAATTTAAAGCGGCCGTTAATTTTTATCTCTGTAACATCCTCTGCAATAATGTCGTTAGAGCAGATTCTTAACTACCGTCGTTAAATAAATTGATCCAAATAATTTATACCTTTTATTACTAATTGCTTATTTCCTTGGGTGCCTTGCCACCATGTATATTCTTATAATACGAGTTGATTGAAACTTCAGGGTTTTACCTTAATAGGATGGAAGCTTGTAAATTTGAGCAACTTACCAAACAGATATTATTGACCCACAGTCACATTATCAATCAAGGGCACTACTTTTTTATATTTTTATTTAAACCACTGGCACTGTATTCAAGGAGACTTTACCTTGAATTTGTCATTTTGTGCAACAGCTAGTTTTTTAAATAATATTTTAATACTGTATTCGAACTCCGGGGTGGCATTTACTCTACACTGTATATATACGCTCTTCACGACCAATAAAAGGTCAAAAAAAAATAATAATAAATATAAAATTTAATCATCGTCTACTACCAAAAACATCACAAACCTTTCAAATAAAATATTTTTACTTCTTCTACCAGCAGTGATTTAAAACATTTTTCTCCACACATAATTTGCCACTTGCTATAAATCGTATGCATGAAATTCAATACCACCCAAAAAAAATATAAGATTTTAATTAAATTGTAGCATTATGACTATCTTACATTGAAGATCACTATTTCTTTTTGAATATTATTTAAAACTTTTTCATTTAAATAACTTATTATTTATTAATTAAATAATGAATACAAATTGTACTGTTACGGTAATTTTTAAGAGAATGGTCTAACATTGCTTTAAAATGTGATAAAAAGGCCATGCAAGTTAAAAATTTAACAATCTCTAAGTCTTAGAAATATTAACAGAATAAAAAAACAAAATACTAACGGAAAAATTTTAAGACGGTAGGTGGGGGCCCAACACAGTTCACCAGATGGTGTATGCGCGTTACAAAAACGGAACCTTACTCAAGCCAGCCCAGCTGTCTCCTAACAATCTTTCTTCCACATAGAAGTCCATAGGCGCTCTGTTTCATCTCTGAAATCTTCCAAACTACCAAGATTGAAATACATATGACATCCTGGCATGTAAGCATTGTTCAAGGATCATGCTAACATGTATAAGCGAATATTGACCCATGACTTAGATGGGTCCCATCCGTATATTTTAAAGATTCTAGAATCAACAAAAATCCAATATCCATTAAGTGATTTAGAAATAAGTCCTCCACCAGGATTCAGGAGGTTAAAATTGTTTCAATTGGACCGTGTTTACCCTTGTCTACTCACATCACAGTACCGTCCCGATAACTAAATAAGAACAATTTCTAGATACAAGCAACATCATTTTTGTATAACAGTTAAAAAGAAAGAGTGTTACTAATAAAACCTTACATGCTAGGAAATTATATTTTGATCGTTAGTTATCAAAATATTATTATTTTGATGACTCAGAATTTGGATCTCAGCAACATGGTATTTCCTATCCCTCTCAGTTCAGTGAACAACCACCCATATTCTAAGAGTCTTAAACGTGGCAAGAAGTTTTCACTGAAAACATGTTGCGGTGAAAGGAAATCTTCCTAGGGCTCTTCTAGATACCATCTGCTCTACTGATGAAAAATTCAGTTGTAATAAAGGATAAGAGTGTAGGTAAATATAATAAATCACATCATAGTTTCTCTAAAGAGGATCTTCCTATCTCCTAAAAGAGGAATTTAAAGAGGGTATAATTTCACAGGGCCAGTACATGTGTCATTCTTTTTCTCACTAGTACAGTCAGTCATTTCTATACAAGTTCAACATATGACAAACCTATGCTTAGCACTCTGTCCCAAGAAGTTGATTAGAAGCTACTTATAATGGTGAACAAAGGCTCTTAGTTTGGAAAATTATGTCCAGGACTGTGATTCAGCGAATGAAAACATCCACTAAAAATCAAAACTGCTATTTACTTCATATCTATAAAGAACAACATACAATCGCAATATAAGTTGATATTATCCATATTGGATCTCACACCATGTAAGTCTTGAACCACCCACCAATCTGGACCCGACCTTGGGAAACTGGCTTCTCCCAAGCCCAACTTCCTTCAACATGTTATGTCAATATATTTTCATTTTGTGGAAACCACAGTATTGAAGACACCATGTTAATTGTCATGTGGATCCAATAAATATGCTTAGTGGATAGATAAAAGAGGTAAATGGAAAAGCAATAACTCAAAATTCTAAATAACAGCTTTACCCTAGGAAGTCATTAGAACCTCTATTTTCTATAATGAACGCGCTGTCAATTTTGTCCACATAGTATTAACCCTACTAGGGATGAAAGAAGAAGATGGGTTATATGGTTGACATATATGTACCAAACATAAATGATGATTTTTTATATATATGATATTATGTAAAACTTGTGATATTTGAAAGTAGCAGCTAATCTGATGCATATAGTAGTTCATGCTCAGAGAAGCCAGCCAAGTACTCAAGGTTTGCAACTCACTGCAATTGACACTTTAGCCTAATATAACACACAATCACATGGAGGTAGGGCCACCTAGTTATAAATTGCTTTCAAGGTAATATCAGACTGGAGATTGATGCTTGCTAACAGAGAAACTACAATAGTAGCAGAACTACTGAAATTTCACACAAAGAGAAACAAGACAAAAGGATCTACCAACGCTAATGTTCTTCATAATAGGGTGGAGTTGGCGCCACACACAGTTGATCATCCCCATCATCATCGTCATCATCCTCGTTTGCATCTACCCAATTACTAGGATGACGTTGTGAAATACCGTGGCCATCAATTTGAGACCTATCTGAGAGCAAAATATTGCAAAAATATTAGTTACTGCAGGAGTGACATAAATCCTTATGCTTTACCTCCCACCCCTGCCTTACAAAGACTGATTCTTCCTGATTTAATTCCAATAAACAAATAACAAAAATATTCCATTTGACCACAAGATTGACACTCAACCCGGCATCTATATTCAATGCTCAAATGTCCAGTTCATACAGTGGCCATACAACTTGAAATTAATAAATTTCCTGTTATGAAGGAAGCACACATGAAATTGGGGCATGCATACAGATAGAGCACAACAATAAACATGGAGGGAAAGAGTAAGAGCTAAAGCCACTTTTGGGATATGAAGTTGGACCTGCAGCAGCATTTTCTCCAGCAGATGTATCTCTTGATGGTTGCATTGTGCTAATCCTTTGGATATCCCTCTGTGCAGTGCCATTAATGTTTCTTTGCACTTGAACCTGTCCTTCTTCAACACCATTACTGCTTCTTGCCGCACTTCCTGCAGCAATTAAGATATTGGATTTGAAACAAATTTCACCATTACAGAAAGATACTGAATATTTACCTGAAAGTTCAGACCAAATTCTGGTATGATCAGATGGGTGCTCAGAGACATTCACTCTGCATCTCTCCTGTTGTGCTTGAGACCCATTACCGTGACCATTTTGACCTGGTATTGTGGTAGCTGCTTGATGAGGTTCTGAGGAATTGGCTACACGGAGCTGTGATATCAGCATGGTTGCAAGTACAAGTGTAGCATCAAAATTTGAACTTGACCCATCATCTAGACCGAATTTTGGTGCCATTAATATTGGCCTGTTTCCACATATATGATTTTGCAAAATTAAATTCACCTTTTAAGCGTAATTTTTGCACTTATAACAGTTAAATGCTATGCAAGACAGGGAAGTTCATGATACTTGATATTGCAATTTGTGACTAGAAGTAATAATCTTTGTCATCGTCAGTCTACATACATGGCATCTATATCCACTGGAAACTAGTAGTTTACCATGAAATTCAAAAAATGTGTAGAACTCTTAGAAAGAAGAAAAGGAACTAACTAAAAGCATATAGGAAATCAGTAAATTGGTACAAAAATGAGAACCATCTTACTCGCCAGCTTTGTCAAAAAATAAGTGTATGTCAACTTCACAGCCCTCACAAAAAGCAATAAAAGCCTGAAATTTCACAAAGAACAACAAAAAAATAAAATAAATGCATAATCCCACATGCTCATGGAAGTAAGTTGTATTGCCCAGATTACTTCATCTAGTGCATAGGAAAGCATCACAAAGATTTATGTAAGTTACGGTGACAGCAATTAGCCAGATTAATATTCTATCTAAACTGGTAACGAGGCTCATCAGATGGGCTATGGCTTTATAAATTGTTTGAATGACATAAACATGATTAAATCTCAGCACAATCTAGTTCTAAAACATAATTAAATCTCAGCACAATCTCATCTAGAGCAAGAGTTACCATACCTTCAATTCCTTCACACCAAATGTCACATCTACAGGATCTCGAGAGTGAGTATATTGCACAAACTCCTCCGTTGGATCTATCCATAGTTGAGTGTATAGTGTAGAATCATTTTCTGCATATGAAAAATGGAAATATAAAGTCTCCCATTGGTATAATTTCGCAAAGAAAAACAAATCTTACCTTTGGTCGGATCTATATAACTTCTCAGTTCAACAGCTTTTCCTCCAATTTGTCTTGCAGCATCAGAAGGTGATGAAGTTGGTTCTGTTGCAATGACAGTAATCTCCTGAAGGGATGATTGAAAATTAGAAAGCAATCTATTGAGATCACGTGGCCTCACTACAAAGTTACTTGGGAATCTTCTCCTATCAAGGGACAGATGTTGTATGTCGGGTTCAACATTGCAGGTAATCCAATAGGCTTTCATCATACCTAGAAAAGATACATTGAAAAGTTGTTGAAGAGAAAGGCAATATAAATGACATAGAAAGTTTATGCAAAGAGAGCATTCGCATTGTGCATTGCCTCATATAATATACCAGATTAGTCTATCAAAACCTAGAGGACTAGAGCAGTGTGCTCAAAGTCCAAATTCAAAACTGACAGCTGATAGATGCAACAATTTCCAAAAGACCAAATTAAACAAGGCAAGGGTGTCATTGCCTCACTAATGTTATATACTCAAGATGACTAATGTAACAGGCGCTCACCCAGAAAACAGTCATGCCATAATCAATAAAGATGTTTTAGCAGCCTCAAATCAAGATATAGTTCGAAAAACTACAATTCATGATATACAGAACAAAATATTGCTGTGATATGATATCAACATAAACAGAATTAGCTTTCCCTACTATGGATGAGTTCACTTATGGTTAAGCTCCAACGTCAAAGTACCCTGTTAAGCCCTTTAGAGAGATATCAAGTCTCCATGTAATCACTAATTATAACATCATGGTACTAATTGAACTTTCTCCTCCTGGTTGTTAACCATAGAGCAGATATATTAAATTGACAACCACCATACATGCACACCCATCCATTAGTCCACTTTACACAAATAGTTTTCCCCCTTCTCATATCAATCAGCACAGTAGTATCAAGTATGTCAAGGATGAACAACAAATAAGATAACAAACATGACGAAAAGATACTATACCATTATAACATTTCAGAGTCCACTTCACTTTGGTCGCATCAGAATTAGCCAATTGCACAGTTAGATTATCTACACTTGTAGTAGGAGTCCTGAGAACAGCACAAACAGCCTAAACGCACTAAGTCAAAACAGATGCTGAACTAAAAAAAATCCAAACAATTCTATATAATAACAAAGAAATATTATATCATACCTTTAACAGCACACTAAATTGAACTTGCACGTCATTAATGGTATAGACATCAAAGAAATCTGCCTTAAATGAAATAGACTGATATGCTGACCGTGAGGAGTTAAGCGTGTGGAAAACAAGCTGCAAACAAACAAAGAAAAAGAAAATAAGTAATAAACGGAACAATTTAATTCAAATCGAATACAAACTTTTTGGCGTAATTAAGTGAGATTCAGTTCTACGAGCAGCAAAATAACCAATGTAAGTAAACTCTGAAACTTTAATTCCGTTAGTTTTCCTCAGTTTTCCTTCAACTCCTAGGAAACCAAACAGAGCCTAGCAATCGTAGCTTCATCCATCGGATTTTCAATTTACCTTCAATTGTTTGAGAAATAGATTCTAATCAATAGATTTATGTTCTCCGAAACCTTGATATGAACATAGAACCCTAACTATGGTCAATAAATTGATGAGTCGCCATACTGAAGCGTAATCGCTCAATCACTAAACAAGTACATAGTCTGATGAGCTCAAAATCCAAAATGTCCGAATTAAGAATAAAATCACATCAGGTGCTCGAATATGACCGTGAAATAAGAAAATTGTTGAAGGAAGCTGATTGACGAAGAGAGCGATTACCCGAGAAGAAGAAACTTCAATGACAAGCTCGTTGCCTACACGTGCGAGGCACGTGATGGACCTGGCGAAGGTCTTCAGAGCGCTCCCGCTGACGGTGAATTCCATTGTCTACTCCCTTTGTTTGGCTCTCGCTCTCTCACTCATCAAGAAGAATTGGTGTTGGCGGGAAGGGGAAATGGTCCAGATTTTTTCTTGTACTCCCAAGTCCAGGGAGAACAAATGACTAAGCTCAAGCTATTTGTGATAAAATTCAACAAATTTAAATGATAAAAATGCATCTCTATCTTGCCAACTTTAATTAACACACGCTTAAAAAATGCGGAAAGAGAGAAAGAAACGACGGCGTATTACTAATATCACATCAGACCGGAAACGACATAGTTTTACCATTCTATCAGCCACGGTAATTTAACGAAAATTTTGAGGCCATTTTCGTCCATCAATTGCTATTAGGGTTTTGGCGCGACGCATATATAAACCTCCACTGACAGGTTCGTTTCATCTCCTTCGCAGTTGCGGTCTCTTCTCTCCCTGGTACTCTTCTTTCTTTCCAGCTCAATCCTGCTCTCTGTAAAGCTCTATTGCATCAATTTTGTTTTGACAGCGGAAAATTTGTTTTCAATCTGGTGTTTTTAGATTTTTGTTTCCAGGCAGCCAAAAACAACCAGCCAAGATGCAGAACGAGGAGGGTCAAAACATGGATCTTTACATTCCCAGGAAATGGTACGTGTGCTTGTTACTTCGTCGTTGCTTTTAGTGACGAGCTGCAACTCACTCAAAGTTTATTTTGCATCGCAGCTCCGCTACCAACAGGCTCATCACCTCCAAGGATCACGCGTCTGTCCAGATCAACGTTGGGCACTTGGATGCTGATGGCGTTTACACTGGCCAATTCTCTACCTTTGCTCTCTGTGGATTTGTCCGCGCTCAGGTTTGAGTTCTGCCTTTCCTTTTTGAATATCTAAACGTTCTTGAGCCAATATTGCCCCGTCTTATGTTTGTGTCTGTGCGTTTTGTTTGTGACCGCCTGCTGTTGTGCTTGTTTTAGTTTTTAAGTTAATTGAGGAGTGGATTAGTTTGAGTCAGTACATCATTGTAATGGTTGTAGTTCTTGTCACTTTGTTTATGTGTATTCTTAAAATGGTTGGAAGAATTGTCGATCAGGGGGTTCAATTCGCTCGTCTCATTCCACAAGTAGTTGAAAGTGCCCATAGTTTCCTAGCATATTTGCCCCTAAATGGTGGTGCGCTGAGTTTGTCCTTTGATTATATAATCTAAATCTTCAACATTGATTGTTGTGGGCACAAATTTGCGTTAGCCTTCATTATCCGCTACTGCCCATGATCCATGTTTTAAGGCATGGGCATACAGAATGAAAGGAAAATTGCAGTAAGAGACTCGAATAATTGGCTCAAGAATCTGGCAGGATTTCAAGAGATGTAACTAAGTGTCTCAATTAATGCATTGATTTATTGCTTGTTGATATTATGTTTCTTGCTGATATAATAAGCATCAAGATTTGTGGGAACTATTATTTTCATTGCCTAATTGTTTGTCTCGATAAATTTCATTATTGCATTGAGAAGTTCGTTGATATTATGATTTTGTTTTTAAATTTTCTGAACCATATTGTTGATTTGCTGGTTCCACCTTGCAGGGTGACGGTGACAGCGCCCTTGACAGGCTCTGGCAAAAAAAGAAAGCTGAAATCCGACAATAATTTTCCTTCGGAGGGGGCTTTGTGTCTTGAGCTGTTTTCTCCTTCGTGTAGGAGTGGGGATGTGATAGCAACGACTCATTTCATCTAGTTTATTTTTGCAGACCATGTTGAAATTAATTTTTGGTTTCGACTAAATTACGCATAGTGCTTCTATTTTTGAGCTTAATATATACGGTCGTGATTTGGTTTTTATGGCTATGGTTGAACCTGCGAAGTCTCTTTTTCTTTAATCTTGCATTTGAGACATTGCGAAGTTATATATTTGCTAGTAATTAGCATAAAAGGCCTTAATATCATTGATCTCATATTGCCATCGGCAAAGAATTCTCGTAAGAAGTCATGAAATGAACTGAGCTGTTCTGACCTTTTAGGAATTGCTCTTTAGAAGCTAGTCTCTGGATCTTCATCTCTATGCAACAATCTCTCGCGTGCACAATCTGGGATCTGCCAATTTTATCATCCATTATTGTACCATTGTTGTTATGACTCCATTTAGCCATAACTTGGATCCATTTAGGAGATTAATCTCAGCGATTCTTACATATAATTATTGGACGAAGATGAAAGTGTCACGACCTGAAAGTCAAATGCAGTAAGCAGGAGCTAAAGAGGAGAAATACAAGAAATATATTGTTTGTACAACTCTTTATTTGTTTATATTAATGCAATTACCGACTAGCAATCACAACCACCTCATACTTTTTTGTTAAATCACCACGTAAGCTGGTATTAAACCCTTATTGTGAGAAGTAGTTCTAAATTACTAGACCACAAGTACCCGCAAAACAAACTTTACCAAACTTCATGTCATACAATCTAAGACCCTATGGTTTTCGGAGAAGTTGTCGAGCAATTCTTCCATTTGCTCCGTGCGGATAGAATCCTCCGGGTTCGTGCTCGTTGCCGGTTTGATAAAGGATCCTCAGCACTTCCTCCGGAGATCTTGCGGTAATAGAATCAAAATTAAGGGACAAGACATTGCTGCAAGTTCGATTTTCAGCTCCTAGGTATAGTGGGATGAAAAGACCTTCATCTTTAATCCCACATTCCCAGTCTGTTTCTTAGTTTTGAAATACGTATTTTGAACTCTGCAACTGTATAGCTGTATGGTTTTACAATTCTTTTGGCTCTCTGATAGAGATACGTTCTTATCATTGCGTCTTGCTCAGACTCAGAAGCTAAGAGTCCTGCTGTGAGCTGCATAAGTTTGCTGTTAAGTAGCAATGCAGAAATTATGAAATTGGTTGTAGGAGTCCATTTTCTTTAAAAATTTTGAAAACTGTAACATAAAATGGGAGCAATGTAATGATAGAAAATCTTTATGAGGGGTATATATTTACTCAATACTCACCCTCTTAGATAAATATCCACAAAGGAAAGGATTTGCTCCGGTGTAGCCAGTGAAACCGACGTAGGGCACCACGTATGCGCTTATCATGTAACTAAGACTGTCGCAGTAAGGATCGAAGGGTGGAACAAGGGCGAAACCAAATGCTTCATCAAAGAACTGCGCAAAGTTGGAAGCACTCAGATCCATAAGTGGCCTTGGAATCCCTCCAACAGTCGACTTCAGGGCCCTACATATGCATATATAAATATATATATGTGTGTGTGTGTGTGTGTATAGTTGAGATTTGTAAGATGAGTAGCAGAGCAGTATTCAAGCTTTTCTTCTTATTGCTTAATGCAAAGAATTACAGGAGACGACGATTATATATACACACAGCTAAAGGGAAAAGAACAAAGGCAATTAAACTAAAAAAGACTTTTACAAGCAAAGGATTTTGATCAAGACAACTGCAGATTTATTCAAGGTTTTTGAGCTAACAGAGCACGCAACTGTGTTGATCAGGTAATGTTCTGAGGAGTTGTTGTGTGGCGGGAATACAGCAGGAGGGAAGCTAGTATCTTCACCTTTCGGACACCAACAATAGGGCCTGGGCTTCGCAGCAGGGAAAAGCTGGCCCAAGAATTTCGTTCTGTAGCTCAGCTTGTTTCTCAACTTGTATATATATATATATATATATATAGAGAGAGAGAGAGAGAGAGAGAGAGAGAAAGAGAGAGAGGGGACAGACCAAATGAAATCTAAATTGAAAACAATTAAAAGAAGACGAAAAGCAAAATGCGAATAACTTAAGATTAAGAAGCTAATGCACATGCAAAAACTTTTATTTAGTTATTAGATTTAATTCGACCCGAGATGTCCAACTTCATGGTAAGCCATTTCAGTGATAATGGCTTCGGTAAGACAATTAAGATTAGCTTTCCTTGCCCCGATCGGTGGAGGACCGCCCATTACTAACCATGGAGCAATATCATCCAGGCCCTAATGCTCCCCACAGAAAATAGTCTGCTTCCAAATGCTCTACGTTCTGAGGGAACTGCAGATTGTCCACATCGTCTCCGCATACTGGTTTTTCGGGCAGCGGAGATGTCGGTCAGCATGGAGGATAATCAGTCTCCGCCAAGCAGATTAAGTACTTAAATAGCAAGAATAGTATGACAGGCACTTGGTTCGAGGTGGCTGAAGTATTAGCCATTAGATGTTCTCTATGGTTTGGAGATGATGTAAACTAAGAGGTTGAGTGATATTAATATATAGTGGCAGACCAAGGATACGACCATACGAGATATGTTGGAAAAAATTACGCATAAAGTATTACAAGTTAATTGAGTTCTAACATACGTATGCATGTAAAATGCTTTCTTAATTAAGAAAACCATTCAGCATTTTTGGTCATTCCAATTGTAAGCAAACTTCTTGAAGTGTATAATATTACAGTACGTCGAGTAAATTTACATATCTAATCCGAATGCATGTATTCAAAGAAATTTTTGCTTAACACCTTGCTTATAAACCAATTATCAAGTTTCCTTGATTCATAATCAAACAATTTTATTTGTTTAAGGTGTTACGTTTTATGTTCGGTGTGTAATTATCTATCAAGGTAGAAAAAATTACTTGTGTCATGGGTTTAAAGAATAGTGCTTACTTTGACGTGCATTAAGTAATCTGTTTTTGAATTATATATGATGCTAGAATATACCCAGATTCCAATATATTTTCCTTCCATTTTCTCAGCAGTCAAACAGCTAGATATAGGTCCATCTCCCCATATCTGTTAGTTTCATGATTCTTAGCAAATTATTATAGATACTTCATATGGTAACATGATTCGCATCTACTGTAGTTTATGGGTGACCACATTTGGGTGTCAAGATTGACACATAATTCATCAAGTATTGTTGGTTGTGTTTGTTCTTTGATTGACAATAATAAGTTTTCTGTTGATTTAGTAGGCTTTCAAGTATACAATACTTTTGATTTCTGACATTCTAGGTGCTACATAATGCAAGCTTCCTCTGACATGACATCATGTCCCATGTAAGAATTAAGATGCATTCATTGTTTTGATAGGGAACCAAGAAATCCCCCGGATCCCGGAACCTTTTCCTCCATTTTCTGAGCAGTCAAAACAAGGTTCCATTCCAATGCTTCCAAACTGTTAACAAATTCAAAACGGTTTTACTAGTTATGGCAACATAAGTTGCATATATTATAATTCTTTTTTGTCATCACCGTTTGAATTTGGCACCACTCTTAATGCCTTTATCTCTTTTTAAGTAAAGCCAAAAATATGAAATGGGTTCAAGTTTCTATGCTGTTTCCAATGTGATATGCGATTAAATATTTATGTCTTGAACACAAACCAAGGCTCTCCTTTTCGGACAGTGAGTGGGTAGGATTGATTTCCACGGCCCAATCTTCTTTTCTATTCAATTGGGCATGTGGCTCAATACAAATTGTCTGCAATTTTTAATGGGGTCTAGCATCTTCTTTTAAGATTACAATGGTCCTCTTCATCATAATTATAGCCTTAAACATCGGTTTATGTTTTCTTCTAAGTATGTTTAATTATTATATTTTTAAAATTAAGCGAAAGTACAGTAATTTTAAAGATAATAAAAATCACAGAGCTATTACCAACTGATATTTATAGAGAACTGAGGCTTGGCGAGGAAAGATGCATGAATTGAATAAGGAATCAGGTTCTTCATAAACGGAAGCTGCTTCGGAAACGATGAACTAAGAGTACGCCATAATGCAAATTGTGACAGAAATCGACATCAAAATTGACTGAACATGATTTGGGATAGTGGATTTGTTGCTTCTGGACAAAAGATTCTCTCCTAAATCATTCATTTCTATCAATTATTCAACAAAGCTCATCAACAACTTGCCTTCTCACCCTTTTAAAAAATCCGTCCATCATTCGTCTTTTGTTTTTCAACCATCCACGTTATCGTTCGATTTGATCACACACACACACGCACACACACACACACATATAGATATATAAAGATCAGAAGCATAATTACCTTTGCTTTCTGGACCCTACGATGTGATGATCACAAAGCAATATTTGGATTGTAAATAGAAAATTTCTCCACAGAAGTAGGGAACCCAAGAGATCACACTCAACTAACCTTCTTAAATCCCTGCATTAGTTGCTAAGTTCATCATTGAATCATTGAACTTTAATCATAGATTTAATTGTTGAGTAATGAGTAGCCTAAGAAAAGAAAAAAAAAAAAACATTATAATTGTTCATAACTATATGGAGACCTCAATGAAGAATCAGAATAGAAGAATATAGGGTTCCCTTAGCTACTGACCAAGAGAATAAAAGGCCAAAGACAAGAGCTTTCTAGATAATATTGGAAAGTATATTTGTAATAAAATCATTGGTATTGGTCTTTAATTGTTCAACCTCTAATCGAAGTTGTAGAATAAGTTTTTTAAGTCCATAGATTCCTTTTTTTTAAAAAAAAAAAAAGATTCAAGAAAGAGGAATGATATATATATATATATATATATATATTCTATATGTATACTCCATGTAAAGAGATATGGTTTGACAATCAGCAGCTGCAGAATCCATCAACTTCTACTTTCCTTTTGACCTACCGATGTAAATTAGTAATATAAAACGTCATGCTGATAACAATGAAGGTTCTGATACTGGATTTGCATTGTAGATGAATCCTAACATTGTTTATAATTATCGTGAAGGGATATAGGGCTTTTTGTCCAAGTGGGTTTGGGGAGAAAGTGCCTATTTATTTTATTTATTGATCATGAGAGAGCACTTATTTTGACAGCAGATATAAAACAAACAGTGTTACCTAGCCGGGTAAAGATGACAGTTAAACAGAAGTAAACTTGAATTAATAACTCCCGTTCTGAGCAGGTCATAAAGGTGCATGATTTGTAGTATTACCTTCATGGATTCATTTCTGATTCCAGTGAGAGAACTTCAAAACAAGGAAAAGGCAGGGTAGCTATATGTATTATTAATGAAATCGTACAAGCTTTGCTTTGCCTCGGCCCAGGCTCAGGCTAGCTAGCTAGCGTGCAACTTCTGTTCTGCATAAAAAGACTAAAAAGGAAGAAAGTGAGAAAAGGTAAAGGGAAAGCAATATGGGCTCACCGATATAGAGCAGAAGACAGTCACCCACACTTTAATGACAGTTTTAATAAATGAAAGGCTCAGAGACACTTTTCTTTCAAAAGAAAAAACTTGCCAGAGTCCCAAACCCTAGTTCTCTCTCACTTCACAAAAGCAAGAGAGAGGAGATATATAATATCGATTTTACTTAAGATTTCAATGTATTAACTGCTGGTTTTGACTCGATTCTACAGTAAGTTTTTAAAAATAAAAAGTCTTTTCCAAAAGTGTTGCAAAATCCAGCGCCCACAGAGACTGTAAATTAATCTTTGCAGCTCACGATCTTGATCTCCTTCAAACATATACTTCTTAATTTCATCTCCCACCATTCTCAATCAATCAACATTACCTTTCCACATCAGAAAGTTTGTACACATCAGAACATCACCTTTACACATCGGAAAGTTTGCACTAAAGGTCCTACAAGGATACGAACAATCTTGCATTACAACTAAGAGAAAATCTTATCAAGCTTAAATGCCCATGACACATGTCTTATTGGGTTTATTCATAAATTTAAATAGGTCAGGTTCATTTTCTCATCTAAATTTTAAGCCACTATTTTTTTGCCACATGTAATGCATGGCTTAGATCCTTTGTAGATCCATTAAAGTATAAGCATTCATGCTTAATAGCCTATAACATGTCAATGTATCATTAATCACCCTCAAATAAAGCCAAAATTCCGAATCTACTTTCCACTTGGGAAAAGAAGAGAATGGTCTGCAAACAATAAAGCATTACAAGGCTAACACTTCAATTATTATTATTATTTTTTTAATTAAAAAAAACAATTAACTTAGAAGGGTTAAAAAGTAAACAGAGTACTACAAAAAGCTAAGCACCAAAACTCACCCTCTAAAGTGCAACTCCAAAGGCCTCTAAAGACTCCCTTGTTTTGCCCTAACTTAAGCTACAATCTTCCTTTTTCTTATCTACATTACATTACATTACAAACTCATCCCCATTCACTTATACAAGAAGTATAAGTTCATATTGAATGTCCATGTAATGTCCAAAATACGTCGTCATTTCACTCAACATTGATCATCATCACATGATTGAACATGCATTTGGGTTTTCGTCGCTAAATATCTCAAACGAATCGGACGGTTGTGACTGATGAGAGTCGATATCGGATGGCGGGAGTTCGCTTCCGTTACCCGGATGCATATACGCCGAATACGACGTCGGTGGTGCAGCATAATACGATGTGCTGTAGCTTGGCCTAGGATATGCTGTGTTGTAACTCACTGCAGACACCGGGGATGCATGGTAATGTGGTGGTGGTGCATGGTAATGTGGTGGTGGTGCTGCTGGATGTGGATATTGATATCCATATTGCTGACCTGGATGGCTATAATTGGCTGGAGAAGGAAATGGGCCATGGCTAGGCCCATGAATGGGTGATCCAGTACCTGCTGGTGCAGCACCAGAAGTTTCAACTTCCCCCTGAGGCTGACTCTGACCAGCGTTATTGCCGTTATTCCCTTTGTGCCCCTTCTTTTTCTTCTTCTTACCTACACTGCCAGCATCACTTTTTTCAGGAACACCCTCACTTTCCCCACCGACTTTCTTCTCCAACACCGGTGGCTGGCCACTGGCCGGCAAGGTCACAGTCTGCTCGACCTCGGGCTTTGGTTCCTTGACCTGTTCACCGGATTTACTGGTTGAACCACCTTCTTGAATTTTTACAACATGAACACCACCACCATTTTCAATATTCTTACCAGAGCCACCATTTTCAACATTCTTACCAGATCCACCATTTTCCTCTTCTCTGTTTTTGGAAGAATCTTGGACTGTTACTTCCACTTTCATTGTTTCTTTCTCTGGTGGGTTACTGTTTTTTTCACTGCTTTCTTGGTCGCTTGGCTGTTTCTCTTTGTTCTTGCCTTGGCCTTGCTTTTTCTCTTTCTTCTCGGCTTTTTCAGGCCATAACTGTGCATGTTTGCCACCCTTTTCCAGCCTCCTGATCAAAGTTTCCGCATCAACGTCTCCTGTTACTATGACTTTATGCTGCCTCAAATCAATACTTGTGGTATAAACACCTGCAAAACAAGCAGAGAAAATTAGCAAACAAGTAACCAAACAAATAAAAATATTGAGGAAAACCATGAAAAACAGAACCCGGATAAGAAGAAACTACTAGATTTGGAGCCAGATGAACAAAAAATGATGGAAGCCTGAGAAAAATATGGAAGGAAAATTTACCAAAAATGAACAAAGCCCACTTGAGAAAAACTAACAAATCTTTGAGATTTGAGCTGAACTAGAGTAGAACTAACTATATAGTACAAAGAAAAAACAAGAGATCAGTATTAACGAGTGAAGATGGACGCCAAAGAAATTCCAAAACAAGAACTAAATGAGAGAAATTTAATACTTTATGTTCTAGCAACAACAGGTCCATAAATTTCTATGAAAATTCATAAAAAGATAAGAAATTTGGAAAATAATAACAAGGTTTTAGTTGGTCCACACCATCAATGTTTGTTAGGATTTTTCGGACTTTCCTTTTGCAACCTTCACAATGGATGGAAACTTGCAACACCCATGTCTGAAAACGGAGAAGATTAACAGGGTTAAAAAATTCCATTAAAAAAAAAGAATGGCTATAACTTAAACAATATTAGAGAGTTGGTAAATATACAGCAGAGAGAGTTAAGTTTACCTTATACTTGAGTTGTTCTTGATTTTCTTCAACTTCTTTATCCTTAACTTCAGTTTTAGCTTCTGGTTTAGCTTTTGATGCTGTTGTTGCCATTAATCAGGTGAAACGAAATTAAGAGGAAGTTTGCTGGGCTCCCGAGAGAGGAATATGCAAAAGGCCAAAGGGTGTATGGAATTGCTTGAGAACTTGAAGTGAAGGCTAAGAGAAAGAGAGAGAGAGAGGGAGAGAGAGTGAATGAAGGAAAGTGAGTTTAAAAATGCTTCACAAGAAGGAATTAAATGAGATAAAGAGAGGGGAAAAACTAAGTAGGGCCTAGGATTTAGTGCTTGGTGGGTGGGATAGTACTTGCTTTTATGAATTATTTTTCTTTTAAATTATTTTTAAAATTTTAAAGTCTATACTTTCTCATAATGGACACCTATCATTTTAGCATTTTATGCCTTCTGTCCTTTTTTTTTGTTTTTGGGCCAGCTCAGATTACATGTATGGTTCTAATATATGCAAAATAATTATTTGTTAAAAGATTTTTATATCAATTTTTGTTAATAAAAATAAAGGACTGTAATCATACTAATAATTATAAATATTTTCTTGAATTCGATCCGAAAAAAATAAAAATATATATATATAAGAGAGAGTTGGAGAATCAATAACATTAATGATTAGAGCTTCTTCTCTGGCCGGGCATTAATAAATAATAATGATTTCCCGAAGTGGGTCTGAGCTTTCTTTTTGAGGAAACACTGAGAACAAAGTAAACCTTTTATTTATTTCAAAATCAGTGGTCTAATTTAATGCTTCCAGCAACCTAAATCTGCCCACTTTATAAAGGGACGCATGGGTTAATAAAGTTTCTCGGAAAATGTTTTCACGTTCCTGGAGAAGGAGATATTTCTTGCATTTTCCTCCTCAGTTTCTTCTTCTTTTCCCCAATATTTTCCTGGGAAAGCTTTGTCCTATCAACTTGGATTTGGAATCCGATTCACTTAAAGAGAACTGTCTGGATCCTGGAAACTATTGGCATCTTGCGTTTCATAGCTTTCCATTTGTCTTAAGAGAATTATAGATGACAATTACAAAAGAATCGATAAAGTTAAAAAAGGAAAAAAAAAAAATCCACACTAAAGACAGACAAATTCAAAAGTTTTCTTTGTGGAAATCAAACTTGGTAGCAGTTTTCCTCGAAAAATCTTGTGTGAGCCGCTTTAACGCTCCAGTTAATCCTGGAGCACCACAGTAAAACACCCCTGTAACAAAAGCAAATTCATGATTAGTTGCTTAATTACAATTCAAAAAAGTAAATCACTTTAATCATTTTAATCCCACTTTAAACCAAAATGGCATGCTCCATTATCATGCTCCATTAAAGATTAATCAATCAAGAATGAGGTAGAACTTACCAACTCTTTCTTCACTGTGTTTGACAGCAACGTGTTTAAAAACAGTTCTCCAATTTGGTCTAGCAAAATGTGCTTTTCACTTTTGTGCCTGAAACAATATCCACACCAATTTTAGCATGGTGATTTGAGCTGATCTTGCATCGGCTTCTTCGTAAACACTGGTACAATAATTATGTAGCTCGATCATGCTCTCTAGATCGTACTCCGCAACCTCGTTCATCACGTTCCTGAACCACTGGAACGAGCCTTGCTCTCGAGTGACCCAGTAAAAATAGACACGTTTAGTAGCAAAAGGCTCTCTCTTGTTATTTTTTGTTGCGCTGCTCTATACTGTTCCTTCTTCTATTTCTTTCTTTTGTTTGATGTTATTAAGAGCATCTTTAACTATGCTGATTAACGGGGTAGCCCCGTTTCCAAGGCCGACGAGGAGGAGGACGTCGTATTTCTTGTAGTCCTGTGCTGAAGCTCCATAGGGACCGTCGATTAAGAGTTTTGGCAACCAGTCAAAATACTACTTCATTAGCACCATGGCAAAATGTGGAGTGTGGACAATAACAGTAGGGAATCAAAAATTAAACAGGATATGAAATTACCTGCGCTTGTCATCAGCTTGTCCGATATCTGCTCTTAACAGGCCACTTTGATCCACTGATGGAGGATGACATACCTACAAGAAGGAAACAATTTATAAGTTTGTCCTGGTGTGAGTAAAATTTGAATCCCCAATCTTTGGTAACATCTCAAATTATCTCGCCAGCTGAACTAACTAGTATTCTGTGAGAATTACCATAGCGAATATGTCTCTGAGTTGAGATGTCCAGTCACCCAGAGTACGAATATGGATGCTGAGATAATCGTCTCCGGGAGCTGAAGTAATGGAGAATGGATGCCTGCACGCGGCAGAGAGCAGAGATTCATAATTATTATTACTACAGCAATTTGTACATTTGTTGTCAAAATCTAATTGGTGTAAAATTCAATCATGAAATTACCATTGCAGTGGAGAAACTTCAGCACAGTTTACAAATATATACTGTCCGCTAGTGTACTTGAGTCCTTGTGGTTTAGACATACGCAGAGCCAGGACATTTCCAGGGTACACTGCAACCTGAATTACAGAGATGAAAATTTTACATTTACCCTTTTGCAAGGACAAAATTTCTGCATTCTTAAACAGCAGGATTGTAGATTAATTTACTTCAGAATCCTCACTGATTTATAGCCAGACCTGAATGCTCGAAACAATCGTTCGCAGGAATACAATACAATTGGAACAGCCAGATACATCATCCATGTCTGTGCCAAATACACACCAACATACGTAAGAACTAGGAAAAAACACATAGCAGAAGTGTGTGTCCAAATTACAGGAATTGGAGCCAGCACTCACGGTTTGCTTGTACCATTCCTTGGAGAGGAAGAGATAGTATCCATGAACGATGAATAACGCATAGACAATAACAAACAGGTGATGTGAGTACCAAAATGCATTGAATCCCGTGAGTTTCTTCAGGGTTTTGGGGAGGTTTAGCTGGTTGCGGCGGAACCAAGGTTGTGCTAATGTGTGGGCTATAGCCATTAGCACCACCATAGCCACCATGATCCAGCCTTCTTTCCCTTTGACGAACCACCAGTAGTTTTCCGACCGGTCATCGCCGAAGAATAGCTTCATTGGCTCATATTCGTCATCCGTTGCATGCAGCAGCCTTGGAAAATCACAGGTTAAATGTGCACCAGCGTGTAGCCCAACTCCAATGGCAATCCCCAGTGCAATCCCCTATACAATTTTGAATTCCTTCAATAATTCGCGCCTATGTAGATAATTTTTTATGTTTTGATTGAAATACAATAGGAGGAATAATATCATCCAGGTCCCTGAATTGTCTATTTTCACCAAGAATGCTGTAATTATTTTACCGGTATCAAATAAGTCTCAAAATTCTGTTAAAAGCACTAAAATAATTTATTTATGATAACATTAAAATTCTGAACCCAAATATTATTAATCCACGGACAAAAAAGGTTTTTTAAACGCCAGGAAAGCAAGTAGAGTAGTTTTTGAAGAAAGACTTGGTAAGTGCTTTGTCGAGAAGCACTTTCAAATGGGTCATTATTATCATACCTTCGTGGAAATTGATGTTATCATCAAAGGGAACCACAACCCATAACTTTGTTCTACTTCTGAGCCAAGTGATAGTATTTCTGCAAACTGGAAGAAGAATCAAAGCCATGTTGAATTCAAGTGTTTCAGCTGCACCTTTCGCCGTGGTAACACAATAACCATAACATCGAACACGGCTCGATGTTCGTACTGAATGAATTTCCAGGTGAAAAGTCCTGCACAGGTTGAAAGCCAGAGTGCCATCACCCAAATTCTCTTCCAATTACCTGGACAAAGTAGGCTAGCTTTCTGTAACATTTCTTGAACACATTCCTGTCTTTTGTTGGCACCGATTTTTCGCTCAGCATTAGGCTGAAAATTCGACTGTCTGTTACCAGGTTTGCTGATTGGCTTGGAGCTTGGAGCATTAACATTTCCAGATTTTTCAGCTGCATCTGACACACAAAATTAAACATTGTTAGCTTCAGGTTGATTGAAGGACAGGGATACCACACATTAAGTACAATACTACAGCATAATTGTTGTGCTGTAGCATTGCCCTGATTGATGATTAATGTATTGCTTTCTTTAACATTATGAAGTGAGCTTAAATGGGCTGACCTCAATGTATCCGAGATCATCAGGATAGAGCGTTTCCATGATTAGACCTGCATATTCCTCTGAGCGTTCTTGGATTTTTGACAGCATATTAGCAGACAGTTAGTGCAATAATCTGCAATCAATAGATGCATTATTAATTATATAAATAATTGTTTTCATTTAATTTTTTCCAGTAGAGAAAATTATTACTTCATTACACCTTTGTGTTTTCTATAAAATCTCACCTCTTTTACCTCTTCTTCTGTGATCCTGCCATCTAAATTCTTGTCCACCCTGCATTTGGTCCATTATTTCTCTTAGAAACAAACGGAATTTCTCAAATTATAGAATTATTTCTCCTACAATTTTGGTCAACTAGTTGGAAATGAGTGATTGATATGATTCTTAACTTGATGAATTCATTTGAAAGTCAATGACAGATACCTAACTTGTCAACTACGGATAAAAAATTATCAAATAAAAAATTATTCAAGAAAATCAAGTCCTATTGTATTCTAATGTATGTTTATATTACAAAGGAAGCATGATTGTCAGAGTAATGCTCGAACACGCAAGCAAAGTTCCACTATATCCGGGCTTCAATATTTATTGCATGAAAATGTTCGGAAGTGCTTTTGCAATCATGTGTCTCTGTAACTAACATTTTAGAGTCATATTACAATTATTATTATTATTAATTTCGAAAAATGATTTTTATATATCTATTCTATCAAATTTGTCGTTATCTTGTTAAATTACTGTACTTGGTCAAAGAGGAAACCAAATTACTCTCTTACATGTCAAAGAAAATTTGTAGCCTGGCATCGAAGCTCTGGTCTGTAATCTGTTCCCAGAATTCACGCAACTCAGCCTTGTTAATTGAAGAAGATGTTGTGCCTTTCCTACGAGCCATTGCATCGAATAATTCGCCTGCAAACTCCTTTGATTCTTTCATGCCTGATCATAGAGATAACAAAAGTGCTTTTTCATTGTATCAGATGCACGACACAACATGAAGTCGAGGACGTTGTTTGTTACATACCTATACATTGACCAAAGCTGGATTTGGGCAGCATTCCGTTAACAGACAAATCATCAAAGCGCTTTTCGACTTCTGGCCAACCTTTACTTCCCACATTTTTGGTCATAAACTGTAGCCCTTTTAAAGCACGAGCAGCTCCAGATTTGCTTCTGTCATCTTTATCAAATCTCATCGAGGAAGTCACTCGCTTCAACTCCTGTGAAACTTGTCTCAACCGAACCGAGAATTGAGAACCAAGTGAAGAAGAAGAAGCTCTTCTCTCCAGCCTGCTCGCCAAATACGCCGTCTCCGAATCACCTCCCCGAATATTGTGCACAGAAACTGAGTCATCCCGGACGTCCAGAGTGATCTCAACGTAATCATTAACTTCTTTGAATCTCGCACTCTTCTTGCTGCTGTTTCTCTTGTTTGTCACCAGTGGCCCGCTCGGTGGCCCGCTGTAGCCAAAAGTGCTTCCTGTCTCGGACAAATTATCACGGTGGTTGTCTTGAATCTCCATCAAATTTTCCTCCTGGAAACCTGCAATCGAAAATACTCCAATCTTAAGCCTGACTTGTTAAATATACATATATCCTGGGAGGAAAAAACAGACACAAGGGCACATATACTTCATCTTCCCTAACGTTACAAGAAACTTGCCCTGAAAACGAAATGTGAAAGTCTTGAATCTTACCGTGTGATGATTACTATATTGCACAAGATTCTGAAGAATGAAAATTTTGAGGATGATGAGCCGAGGACTGAAAGAGTTTATGTTGAGGAGTTGGCTGAGAAGCAGAAGTCAAAAAGAGAGAAACCGAGGGGTGGGTTTTCGGCTGTCTCAAGCTTTTAGTTAGGGGGAGTGGTTAGCCTTTGCGGTATTCATATATGTTTACTTTTCAATCTTCAAAATTTTCAATGTCAATGTATCACCAACTCAATTTTATTCGTAAAACTAGGAAATATACGTGAGAATCCCAGAAAATCAATAATGCGAAGGAAAGCTACATTTTTTAAGTCAACCACGAGTGTAGGTAATGAGACGCTAAGAAGAAATATTCTTCCGAAAGTGTAAGTGGTGGTTGGTTTATTTATTTATTTTATTAATACATAGTTTGTTGAATTTAAACTATTTTAGAAAATTAAGTTAGTAAAATGTTCAGTGGAACCCTATTTCAATTTCATTTCTAAATCGACCCAACCCAATAATGAAGAATATTTTAAGACTCAGTAAAATTAATTTGCAGAATGACGATACACGTATGGATGTATATACATATATAATAGAGCAAGTTTATGCCTAACTCCATAATATGATGTTTTCTTCTAATAATACATAAATGTTCATGAACAATGCGCATCTTCTGAGGTTCGTTCTGTTCATTTTATAACGTGTGACACAAAAATCTACAAACTGTGTGAAAGATAATGATGAGTAATCACTAGTCCATTTATTGATAGAGTGATTGATTGCGTGACATAGGTCTGTTAAATACAACAGCAAATGGAGGTCAGAAGTCAAAAGAGAGATTAGATGTCTAATTTTATTATCAAGATATATGGATTATCCTGGATTCTGTTTTGAAAGATGGGATTGACTTAATCTGGTTTTTGCAATTTGCATACTAACCAGAGACCAGCCTCCTGATTTTCTTATAAAACCGTCGAATTTGTCGGCATCATTTGCTTGTTTATTGGGCAGTTTTAATTCGTCGACGTTCAACTAAAGTAATAATTGATTAATATATTTAACTGGCAAACAACTCCAAGCTTATACGCGTTCTCGTAGAAAATAAACAGAAATCTGGGGTGAGACTTGAGAGATGGCTGCCTTTTCACTACTCTCTTCGAAGACACCATGACATTAGAGAAGATAATATTAATTAATTAATTAATAATCACGTTTTCTAAGGTTGTCTGCAGATGCTTTTGTGTAGAAGATGCAAGGAAATTAATCACCAGGATAGATTGAAATTAAGCGAATTCATGTGACTCTAACACGAATTAGGAGAAGAGACTAGCTACCTACATTTATTACTGATACAGACAATATTGTTTTGGTTGGTCTTAGTACTGTTTAAGTAAGCAATTATCAACCAATCCATCCAACTGTCCCGTGCGATAGCTCAGCTTGTCAGCAGCTAAAGGGGCAGGTTCTTGCTCAAATTTAGGGCAATAATATCAGGGTCCCCCAAGTTCTATCATTTTCACAAGTGAGAATTTAGTTTATCCATTTATATTAAGTCAGTCCTCGGCATTTATTAAAGTAATTTACTACTATTTAATATTATAAGTTTCTTGTTATATAGCATGTGATTGTCAAAATTCAATATTATATTACGAGGATAACTGAATATTTTTATTAGGAATTGAGGATGTACTTAATATAGATGAATATATATGTGTGTGTGTGTGTGTGTATATATATATATATATAATAAAAGATTGGAGACCCGGGTGTTATTTATCTTTTTAACATTGGTGCAAAAATGGTGGTCCTGGCAGGCAGGCAGGCTGATACTGTGAAGTGTGAGAGCAGCAAGGCAGATTGGTCCAAGTAACGGCTAAGCTAAGCCAGTGTATGCCCCCGTTCTATATGCAGACTTGTAGAGTTTTTGTAGTTAGGCGATGGGGACAACACCAAAAGGCTAATATGCCCGAAAATTGCATTAAAATCAGCTGCAAAATCCCACCAAACGGTGGATACTGTACTGTTGAACCTAAAAATAACAAGAAAAACCAGCAAAAATTGAGCCAAATAAAGTGTAAGAAAGAGACTAGCAGTCTGTTTAGCCTCACATAATTCAATATTCACAGCGATATAGTCACATGAGAAAGTGATGGACCGTTTGTTTTTTCTTCTTTTTTGTTGGGAGGTTGGAGGAGAAGGTAGGAGTGAGGCCAACATAAGGGGACCCCAGATGATAACTTTGTGTTGATTTGATTTTCATGATACTCAGCTACTTAAAAAGCTTTGTTCGGCTGCAAATTTTTCATGTTTTAGATATCATGAAATGTAAGATTTTGGGATCTTAAAAGTTCTGCAATGATGAATTTGCTTGATAATGATGAGCAGAGAGAGATGCTCAGCTTTCTTATGACTTCAAAATAGGTTGTCAAATTAGAGTAAGAGAAGATTTTTCTTTTGAGGACAGATTGTGATACGTTGGTTAACAGTGTTTTGCGGGGGAATTTATGGAGTTGAGAAGAGTTAATAGCCCGAGAATAGAGAAATAAAGAAGGCCCATTTACAACTGCCAGGCTCAGGGGTTCCTTGGAGTAGCATTAAAGACTGCATTACCTGCACCACCCAAAATAAATGTTTTCCAGGAAAACAAACCAAAAGAAAAGTAAGGAAAAAAAGGAAGAGATTTATAAGCAGAAAGTTTGATTGGTGGTTTCATGATTTCTGCTGCTTCAAGAACATGGGTTCTGTTTCTCAGATTGGGAGCAAGATCTTCATCATTATCGTCAACTTGTTCATTCTCATATCATTGCAGAGCACCCACATTTTGATTGCTTCTGATGCTTCATTGAATCCAGTAGCAGTGGATTATTACTTCAAAGTACATGGTTTGATTGTGCAAAACCTAGTTCAGAAAGCTTCAGGAGAAGATGAGAATGAAGAAAAGGAAGCTTTGATTTTGCAAAAGTTTAGAGCTATACTTGAACTGAAGAGTTTCAAAGCAAACAGTTCATCAAGTGACGATTCAGAACATATTTCACCGGCACTTTCTCCGTCATCAAATGTAGGAGCTGAGGCTCCAGCTCCACAAAAGCCAATTCATGTACACGGCCATCATCATCCTCTCCGATCATATCCCGTACCAAAGTATCACGAAATTCAGAAGGGGAATACCAATAATGGAAGAGTTAGAAGAATTTTACTACCAGTTCTTCTGTCTACAGGATCTGTGTTTGTTGTATGCGTTCTTGGGCTAATCTGGGTATATTGCAATGGAAAACATCACAAGAAATCTGGAAGAATGATGTCAGTTTTCGGAAGGAAAGGAAGAATAAAAGGTAAATCTAAGTACGCGAGTTCTAGGAAATCAACAAGCATGGTAAACTTGAATCCTGGCATTGATCTCTTTTATCTCAATTCATTAAGAGTGGACTTAGAGCAGCAAACATCTTATTTCAAACAAATTAATGAAACTGTAAACGCATCATCAAATCATGGTAGCACTACAAATTATGCATTGCGTGAGGGGGAGGAATCAAAACAAGAAGTTATCAAACCAGAATCAGATAATGCTGGTAGTTCTTCCACTTGGGAAATCACTTCTGTTCATGAAGATGCAGATGCAGATTCACTGAAGTATGAACCTGCTGGTGGTAACCCTTCATCTAGTGATGAAATTATTCCGATTGAAAGTCATTCATCCGTTGATGAATCTTTTCATTCTTTCAATGATTCACATTCATCAAATTATCGGCTTTCCAATGCTTCAGCTGGTAGCCTTAGTGACATACCAGAAAATTGCTCCTCAAATCCATCTACAAGTTTACAGAATGAAAATCACCAAACTCTTAGCAATCACAATGTGGAAAATCATACAGTTGCAGACGCTCCAGATTCTCATAAGCATTTCAACA
This sequence comes from Khaya senegalensis, assembly GCA_032402905.1. Taxonomy (NCBI): domain Eukaryota; kingdom Viridiplantae; phylum Streptophyta; class Magnoliopsida; order Sapindales; family Meliaceae; genus Khaya; species Khaya senegalensis. The sequence goes on along the minus strand of CP135554.1, from coordinate 446,091 downwards.
CTTCGCCTGCACCTCTGCCGCGTCCTCCACCTCCTCCTCCTCCTCTGCCGCCAAGTATGAGCTATTCTCATTCAAAGTCATCTTCTTGCCCGGTTAAATCTCCTTCTAAAGCTTCATGTCCTTCTATATTACCAAATTTATCATCTCGTATAAATTCAGTTTCCTCTTCAGAATCAAACGAAACTCCTCAAAGTGTCTCGGATTCACCTCAAGAAACTTCAAAACCTCCACCGACTTTAACCGGTATTCCTCCCCCGCCATGCCCACCTTCATTTCTGAAACAGAACAAAAATTCTCTCAAAGGGCCACCTCCACCGCCATCTCTTCTTCTTCAGCATACACCACTGGGAAAAGATGGAAATCCTCTGCCAAAATTAAAGCCACTTCACTGGGACAAAGTTAGAGCTGCTCCAGACCGTTCTATGGTCTGGGATAAGCTGAGATCAAGCTCATTTGAGTAAGTTACTTCATGTTCTTGATGCATCAATTTTTTATTATCCTTTTCAAAGTTAATGAGTTGTTTTGATATTGCACAATAGATTAGATGAAAAAATGATTGAATCACTCTTCGGATACAATCTACAAAATTCAATGAAGAATGATGAAACAAAAAGCAAAACTCCTTCTCCAAGCAAGCATGTACTTGAGCCCAAAAGATTACAGAACATAACCATTCTCTCAAAAGCTTTGAATGTGACTGCTGAACAAGTATGCAATGCATTAATGAAAGGTATTGCTCCTAAACCTTTAGATAAAAATAATAACCAATAAATCTACAAGTTTTAATCTTCTGCAAATGGTGAAAAACAGGGGATGGATTGTCTTTACAGCAATTAGAAGCACTAGTGAAAATGGTCCCAACAAAGGAAGAAGAAGCTAAGCTTTCCAACTACAAAGGAGACATTAATGAACTAGGATCTGCAGAGAAGTTTGTCAAAGCAATGCTAAGCCTTCCATTTGCTTTCCAACGAGCTGAAGTCATGCTTTACAAAGAAACTTTTGAAGATGAAGTGATTCATCTTCGAAACTCGTTTTCAGTGCTAGAGGTAACCATCATTGTTTATTCATACCAAGATTTTAAAAAAGCTGATCTTCTCATCAACTTTCTCTCATTTCTTTCAGGATGCTTGCAAGGAACTCAGATCAAGCAGGCTGTTCTTGAAGTTACTTGAAGCTGTGCTCAAAACAGGCAATCGTATGAATGTTGGAACCATAAGAGGAGGTGCGAGAGCATTCAAGCTTGACGCACTTCTTAAGCTTGCAGATGTGAAAGGAACTGATGGAAAAACCACATTGCTTCATTTTGTTGTTCAAGAAATCATTCGATCAGAAGGAATAAGAGTTTCGGATGCTATCATTGGCAAGATCAATCAGAGAAATAAAACCAAAACTGTTGAAGAAAGGGAAGAAGATTACAGAAGAATGGGGCTAGACCTTGTCTCAGGTTTAACCACAGAACTCTACAATGTAAAGAAAACAGCAACTATTGACCTCGATGTTCTTGCAAGTTCTGTCTCAAACTTAACGGATGGAATGGCAAATCTGCAACACTTGTTACAAAATAGCTTATCAATTGATGAGAAGAATGGGAACTTTGTGCATTCAATGGATGTGTTCCTGAAATATGCAGATAGGAAAGTAAAGGAGCTTCAGGAAGATGAAAGTAGAGTTCTGTTACATGTCAGAGAAATCACTGAGTACTTCCATGGAGATGTGAGCAAGGAAGAAGCAAACCCACTTAGGATTTTTGTGATTGTTAGAGATTTTCTGGGCATGTTAGATCATGTCTGTAAAGAACTTAGAAGCCTGAAAATCCCCAGCAGTCCAAATCCTCTGGCTCCATTCAGATAGATTAGATTGCAAAGCTTCTTCGTGTTCAATTTACTCATTCCAGACAGAATGTAACTTTATTGTGAAATTTTATGTAGAGTTTTTGGAGTGCTTAGCCTTTGTTATCTTAGTTTGATTCATAATCTTGGACAAAGGATTTATTTTAACCATATTATTAAAAAATTCTTTCTCAGAAAAAATAAATGAACAAACAGAAACGTGCTGGAGGCTGGAGGCCAATCACTACATTAACGGCGTCGTATTTGCAGGGAGGGGCCGCAACAGGCTCAATTTTCTGACATTACCCTGTAGTTTCACTCTCCTAGCGTTTCACGAACTTTCGCCACTTTGCGGGAAAGCCTCTTAAATGACGTGTTCCAATGCCATTGGATAGAACAGTCTAGCAGGAAACAAACATGGCAACACTACAAATAGACCCGCCACTGCATAGCCGTTTCGCTCCATTTAAAAACCGAGTATAGGCTCCGAAAGCTCCCCGCGAAAAATAACAAAATCTGACCGAGAGAACGCCATCCTGAAACAATGAATGTCAAGAACAAAGCTTTATCCATTTTACTTCTATTTGCTTTTGGTAAGAATTATTTTTCTTTTGCTTTGTTATTAACAAAAGTAATAATAATTTGGTTTGGATGCTCTGTTTTCTGTTTATTTTTTCTGAAAACACTATTATTCTTTTTTCTTTAGTAGAATTCTCGTTATGTTTAGCAGCAGTTGCAGCGGATGATTCATCGAAACTGGGAACGGTGATTGGCATTGATCTGGGGACTACATATTCTTGTGTGGGTGTATACAGGAATGGTCATGTGGAGATTATAGCGAACGATCAAGGAAACAGAATTAGCCCATCGTGGGTTGCATTCACTGATACTGAGCGTCTGATTGGAGAAGCCGCCAAAAATCAAGCGGCTATCAATGCAGAGCGCACCATCTTTGACGTTAAGCGTCTTATTGGAAGAAAGTAAGTAACTTTCTCTGTTTCTCTTTGATACTTTGAATTTCGATGTGATAATTATTGGAATGTGCCCGGAAGCGTTTCTGGTGCTTTCACAAGCAAATTGTACTTCTCAAGAAGTGGCTCTTACATAAAAATGCCTTTCATAAAAACACTTCTATAACTCGCGCGTTGTGAATTTTGAGTTTTCTCTGTATTTGTTTTTGGTCTTGCTGAAGTTTGATTGCATAGTCGTGGTAGGTGTTTGGGAACGCTTTTTCTTGTTGTGATCGATTGGAATACACTATAAAGTGGTTTATATACTTTTCTCGAAATGGCTCTTACTGGAATTGCTTTTATAAAGCAGTTCTAGACATGCCTCTTTTGAGATTTGTGTTTATTTGAGGGAGAATTAAAGTGGGTTTGATTTGGTTGTATTGATGATGTAGGTTTAATGATCCCGAGGTTCAAAGAGATATAAAGTTCTTGCCCTAGAAGGTTGTGAATAAAGATGGCAAGCCGTATATTCAGGTGAAGGTTAAAGGAGAGAATAAGGTCTTTAGCCCTGAGGAGATCAGCGCAATGATATTGCAGAAGATGAAGGAGACTGCCGAGGCATTCTTGGGGAAGAAAATTAAAGACGCCGTTGTTACAGTTCCCGGTATGCATACTCAACATGTTAATTTCAATGTCAAATATGTTTGATAATTGTTGTTTTGTACTCTAATGGGCATTCTGTTGTTGATATTTGTAGCTTATTTCAATGATGCGCAAAGGCAGGCAACTAAGGATGCTGGCATCATAGCTGGGCTCAACGTGGCTCGGATAATCAATGAGCCTACAGCCGCGGCAATTGCCTATGGTTTAGATAAGAAAGGCGGAGAGAAGAACATCTTGGTTTATGACCTTGGTGGTGGTACATTTGATGTTAGTATATTGACAATTGATAATGGTGTGTTTGAGGTTCTTGCTACTAGTGGAGATACCCATTTGGGAGGAGAGGATTTTGATCATAGAGTAATGGATTATTTCATCAAGTTGATTAAGAAGAAGTATAACAAAGATATTAGCAAAGATAACAAGGCTCTTGGGAAACTTCGAAGGGAATGTGAGAGAGCGAAGAGAGCTTTGAGTAGTCAGCACCAAGTTAGAGTTGAGATTGAGTCACTGTTTGATGGTGTTGATTTCTCTGAGCCATTGACAAGAGCACGATTTGAAGAGTTGAACATTGATTTGTTTAAGAAGACTATGGGACCCGTGAAGAAGGCATTGGAAGATGCTGAACTGAAGAAAACTGATATTCATGAGATTGTACTCGTCGGAGGAAGTACTCGAATTCCCAAGATTCAGCAATTGTTGAAGGATTTCTTTGATGGGAAGGAGCCTAACAAGGGTGTCAATCCAGATGAAGCTGTTGCATATGGTGCTGCAGTACAAGGTGGAATTCTTAGCGGTGAAGGCGGTGAAGAAACCAAAGGTAAGGCCTGTTGTTTACATGTTTTTTTATCAGTATGCATTGAGAGTAGCAAAGTAGAAGAAATTCCTGATTGATTTTTGTTTGTTGCAGACATTGTTTTGCTCGATGTGGCTCCATTGAGTCTAGGTATCGAAACAGTGGGCGGCGTTATGACTAAGTTGATTCCCAGGAACACTGTTATTCCGACAAAGAAATCTCAGATATTTACCACTTACCAAGACCAGCAAACTACAGTGACTATCAAGGTATAACAAAATGTTAAATTCTATCTGCTGAGAAATATAGTGCAAACTCATTCTGCTTTTGGACTCATATGTTCTTGAAAATTCCAGGTATATGAAGGCGAAAGAAGCTTGACAAAAGATTGTCGTGAGCTTGGAAGATTTGATCTATCTGGCATTCCACCTGCTCCAAGGTAATTATATTTCAATGTTTTGCATCTATGGATTTGATATGGTGAATATTCTGGATTCTCATATGTGTTCTAAATGTTGTTGCAGGGGAGTGCCTCAAATTGAGGTCACATTTGAGGTTGATGCCAATGGCATCCTGCATGTGACAGCTGAAGACAAGGCGGCGAAGAACAAACAATCGATCACCATAACTAACGACAAGGGGCGTCTAAGCCAAGAAGAGATTGACAGAATGGTAAAGGAGGCTGAGGAGTTCGCCGAGGAGGATAAGAAAGTGAGAGAAAGGATTGATTCCAGGAACAAGTTAGAAACTTACATTTACAACATGAGGAGCACCATTAATGAAAAAGACAAGCTTGCGGGCAAGATTGATTCCGATGATAAAGAGAAGATTGAGAGTACCTTGAAGGAAGCTCTTGAATGGTTGGACGATAATCAGAATGCAGACAAGGATGATTTTGATGAGAAGTTGAAGGAGGTGGAAGCTGTATGCAATCCTGTGATCAAGCAGGTTTATGCGAAGAGTGGTGGTGGAAGTTCTTCAGCTGATTCCCAGGATGAAGAACCAAATGATGAATTGTAAAAAAGCTTGTAGAATCCTGTGGATTCAATTTTCCATTTTGCCTTTTTTTTTTTTTTTCTTGTTTTTCTTATTTTTCTAAGTTGTTGAGCAATTAGCCCCGACAATTAACATGTCACTGTAATAGTTCATGTTCGATATAATGAAATAGTTGCATTTTGGATGTATTAAAGCATTTTTTAGAATCATCTGATTATGATTTGAACTAATTGCCGGGAAAGAAACAAAACCGCTCTAAATCTAGGGTTTCTATCGCTGTAAACTCTTCTCGGTTGGTAGCTTGACGGTGACACGACTGGTTTTCTGCCGAACTTGTTTGCCAAGATGATGGGGTTGATGAGGCAATGAGTTATTATTCGTCCTTCGTTACTAGTATCAAAGTGTTTTGACTTTTAGGGTATTTGATCAATGATGCTTCATCTGATGAACTTATTGCAAAGCCGATTGAGATGGGATTTGAGAATTCTGCTATTACAGGAGGTTTAGAAGCAGCTGGTTCATCATTTGATGTTGCCATTGAGTTTATCTTAAATGGTTCTCTTAGAAAATTTAAGGGCAAATCTAGTAGTTCAAAATATTCAACTGGGAGTGGGAAAACACTAGTTGAAAGAGCATTGGTCGTCTGCAACGCTCGGTCAAATGCTACAGTCCAGTTTACTGGGTCATTGCCAATTTTGCAACCTGGCAAAAGTAATGTCATAGATGATATATCTGTTTCTGGGTCATTGTTGTCGTCCAGCAATGTCGAAGAAGGTAAGGAGCCTTACCAAATGTGCTTGCTGAAAATCAAAGAAAGAAGGTCCCCTTTCCCACGTAGTAACAGTAAATAGTTGAGCTCTTGACAAGAAGCAAAAGAGACCTGGCATGAGGATGAAGAAAGCTTGAGAAATCTATTATGTTATAAAGATCACCAAGTTTTTTTTCATACCTTCGGGGTTGCGGACAGAGCATCTTTCGTGTACCTACCCCAGTGGGAGACCGCTTATGTCACACGGCAGGCACAAGCCCTTCTAATCAACGGGGATTAGAGCATGTGGGTTCGTTCTTGCTCTTGCCCTTCCTTTGACTACAGAAATATAGGACCTGAAGTGGTCTTTTACCGCCTGAAACCATTCTTCTTCTCCGTACGGTGCCTGTAGTCGAAGAAGTCATTTTAAAGATTCTAAATTCCGACCGTGAATGGGAGTATGCTAACTGCTAAGCTTGTGTCTCGATACCACCTTCATCCTAAAGTGCTTGAATCAGTTCATTACCAACCCGGCGGCAATCAGACCTCGGCATCTGGAGGAGCTAAATTTATTTATTTGTTTGATAGGAGTCTATCTGCTGGGTTTTTCATCCTGGTCTTCCATTTTCTTAAGCGAATGAGGCGAATCTGCCTTTACAAGTCGGGACCTATTTCTTATTAAGACTACGGATGTATACTCGCGAAGGTAGACAGACTTCGTTCAGAATGTACTCTGAAGATGAATGGGTGCAGGAAGCGCCTATTCGCAGATGGATTCCAGGGCGTGCGGAGGAGTATCGAAGGAAATATAGTAGAAAATAGCTATGTGGCGTTATCAGATGATTCCACTTATGGGCAGTTAAGCAAAGCCGCTGTGGAGCTTTTGATATAGGCAACCAAGCAACAACCAACCAGTCAATATTGTAATAAAGGATTGAATCGTAGAATAGATGATCAACGAGCCGAGCTGACTTAAAGTCTCGTTCCTCTGCTCGGGATAACCGCCATCAAAAATCAAGCCTTGTTCCCAACGGTAGATGACGGTCAAGCAATGATAGAAGCTCCGGCCGATACACTTGAAAGGACTTTATAGAAGTGAGGACAACAATTTTAAGTGCCCCGTTCTATGAAGATCCATGTTCAGGTTAAATTCCCGGAGCCAACAAAACGTGGAATAGAGTTTCTTGAATCAGGCAAGGAGCAAACTTTCTATGTTTAACCTGAAGCAGATACGCTGCTCCCCGCAAGCAAATGCCAGTCTTATTCCACGTTCGCTGAGTGGGGAAAGCTGATCCTGAGATTCGCCGCCGGCAGTCACAAAATATGGCAACGAACAGAAAACCACGAAAAAGGCTAAGAGCTGTTGCATGCCCTGAAAATAATTAACACGACCTGCGCATCCGGGGAATCGAACCCCGGTCAGTACCGTGGGAGGGTACTATGATACCACTACACCAGATGCGCTTTTGTTGCAGGTATCTCGATTTACTTTTTTATAGTAAACTAAAACATTACTCGGAAAACTTCACATAAGCCCTTATTCCTCCCATTTTGATTACTTAGGTCCCTGATGTTTATGTCTTCGTGCGCAAAAAGCGTCCCCTAATGAAAGCAAAGTATCTCTAAACAGCAGCACTACATTTGGAATGTTCAATACAAGTCCTCATTCTTTTTCTCCTTCTTCTTCTACTACCAACATAAATCACATGGATTACGGCCGTGTGGTTTTCGCCGTCATCGGCTTCTCAGTCTCGTTCTTTCTTTGTTTGCCAAGCTTCAAGAGAAGACGGCATAGGCTACAAATCACAGAAGAGAAACTAAGGATTGTGAGAGACGCATTGGAAGAAGCCGAGGAAAGAGTGCTGAAGTTCCAAGAAAGGCACGACCGTATTCTTAGAGAAATCTGCTCGTATTATTTGGTCAATAAAGAGCTTGAGAATGCCTTGTTGGGAGCACGAATTGCCATGGACGATGCATTGCAGTTTGCAGTTGCTTTGAGAAATTTGCAAATTAAGATTTTAAACTCCTTAAATTAGCACCGTGAAGTTCATGTTTTTCTTCTCATGCTGGATTTACAATTCTCGTAGGAATGAATAATTATGTTGCTTTATTTAGAAATTACTTAGCAGAAATAAAGTGAAGCAAAATTCTACTTGAGCACCGTGTAATGTAGTTGTGTTTAAGAGATTGGAATCCTCTCAATTATTATTATTGACTATCTTTTATTTATTAAAAAATTTAATTAAAATAAAATTTGAGTTTTTTTTTTATATTTTATATTTATATGTTATATTGAATTAAGTTAAGGATGGAAAAAATTACAAAGAATTTTCATGTGTTTAAAAGCTTAAAATTGAAATTATTGTGATTTAATTAACTAAATTTATCTATAAGATAATTTTTTTTTATAATTTTTAAAAATTTTATTTATTAAAATTTTTTAAAAATTAATTAAAATAAAATTTTTATTGTTTATTATTTTTTATACTTATTCGTTATAAAATTATTAAAAATTAACAATACAAAAAATTAAAAGCTTAAAATTAATATTAGTGTAATTTGATCAATTAAATTTATAAAATTTTTTATTTTTTAAAATTTATATATTATTAAATTTTTTTAAAAAAAATATTAAAAACTATGACACTCAATTTATCCAATTGTTTATTAGATAAAGAAAAAATTTTATATAAAACAATTTCATCATATTAATATAATTAATATAATAGAATCAATCGATTAATAAAGATAGGGTAATTTATTTATTAATAATAGATAAAAAATTTAAAATAAATTTTATTTTTAATTAAAATAATTTATAAAATTCATTTTAATTTATTTTATTTATTATTAATAAATAATTTTTTTTATTAATTAAATAAATATAACACATCACTTACGGATCTGCCAGCATGGCAAATCTCATGGTTGACAACCACCAAAACACCCCAATCTTCAGCCCAACAAAAACAATCCTCATTGGCCAACCGTACAATCACCCGGATCCCAAACGTGTCAAATATAACGCCGACACCCCTATCTCAGAAACTCCCTCTATACAAACTATTCCTATTTGCCAGAACTAGACAGCATGCGGATTGCCACCGTGACACTTTCCTTTAAAACGTAAATCAGTCGTGCTAACCTCTCTTGCATTTCAAATCAAAACTCGAAACTTGGAACCGAAAAGATCTGTCAGAAAATTACAGCTCGGATTCCTCTTAGCAAAACTACTTGTTTTGGTGTTGAGAGCAATGGAATCGATTAAGCCGACGAAAGGAGTGGGAGGAAGGAGAGGCGGCGACAGGAAGAAGGCGGTGTCTAAATCAGTTAAAGCAGGTCTGCAGTTCCCAGTGGGTCGGATTGCCCGGTACATTAAAAAAGGTCGATACGCCCAGAGAATGGGCACCGGTGCTCCCATTTACATGGCTGCTGTGTTAGAGTATCTCGCTGCCGAGGTATGCGATTAGATCCGACATTTATGTTTTATTTGTTCTGTCATTTTTTGCGAGTTTTTAGTTCTCTGGTTTTGATATGGGTGGATGGCTGGGGATCATTCTGTTTGGTTTTGTGAGAAAATGGGTGAGAAAGAAGGAAATACTAGCGTGCACAAATTTTTTTTTTCCCTGGTATTTGTGGGTTTCGAAATGCTCTTCATTCACTTCTTTTCTTTTTCTTTTTTGGTTTGTTACTTTTTCCAATTATTGTTTGGCAAGCGAGAAAATTATTTTTAAAATGTTATTTATTTCTTCCTATAGGTGTTGGAGTTGGCGGGGAACGCAGCACGTGACAACAAGAAGAATAGGATAAACCCGAGACATGTGACCTTAGCCATTAGAAACGATGACGAACTGGGGAAACTTCTACATGGCGTGACCATAGCAAGTGGCGGCGTTCTTCCAAATATCAATCCAATCCTTTTGCCCAAGAAGGTTTCCTCTGGTTCTGACGCTGAAAAGACTCCAAAATCCCCAAAAAGACATAAAAATATATAAGAAATCATCAGTAGCAATAAAATTACTAGATCCTCTTTCTTGTAGTTTATGAAAATTGCTTTAATGGAAGCCCAATTTTATGTCCTCTTTCTTGTTCTCCTTTCCTTTTATTTGGTTCATTGTTTTGTATTTTGCTGTCTTCCATTGACAAATTAAGACTCCCTGAAGAGGGTGGTTTGCGGTTTATTCCCCGTTGAAGAAGGGGGAAGGGGGGACAGAATGCCCCAATTGCGTTTTATCTTGACGCCAAAGTGCACTATATTCCGGAAAAGAGTGTGAAAAGTGGGAGGGAAATGTTCAGTTTTGTGAAATGGGATTTTATTTTTCAGTCCCCGAATTTTAATGTCTATAAAATTAGATACATAGTTTGTCTGCATTTTGCTTTTGATATGTCCTTGTTAATTATGATGAGACGGCCAAAATTCAATGCGATTGAAGAGGATGTGTTTGGCTATGCTAGAGTGGAGTTTAAAGGACCTATTTGAAACAAAATGGATAATTTTGGCTTTTCTTATGGAAAAATTTAAGACAGTGATCTGGATGATAATTCCCTTTTGTAAATAAATAGTAGGGGTAGTTTGGTCTCATCGTCTTTGCTTTCTGACGTTATAAAATATACGAACTAGTACCATTTCTCGGACAAGCTAGGTTCTAGAACGGACTCAATTTCGCGAGAAGAAATTAGCATCGAAATTCAAGAATTCATTGCATTTTCCTTCTTTGATTCACTGATGAACAATTTCCTGGTAACCCCATAAATCTTTTAAATTTTCTTATCATTTCTTATTTATTCATCAAACTTAACTCAGTTCGCAATCTTTCAAAGCAGTTCTTTTGTTCGTTGCATTTGTTTATGTAATTTTCTGTTTGAATGTCAATTGAAGAAAATGTTTTCGGGCTCTTCTAACCGAAACTCTCTGATCCGGATCGTAGCCATTGCTACTACTACTGGTTCGGGTCTCATGTATGCTAGCAGCAACCAAGATTCTAGTGAGCTCTCAATTACCTATTTCTGCTTGTTTATATTGCCTTTTTGGTTTCTGCATAAACTAGTAAATTTTTGTGGTCTTCGCTTTCTGGGTTCTAAAGGGTATTAACTTTTCAGACTCGAAATGTTTACTTTTTTTATACATTACTACATTTTCTTGGCCAGAGACAAAGCATATTTCTTTGTGTTCATGTTATGAATTCAATATTATTGTTTGAATTGTAGAAACAAAGATAACAATATCAATTCCTGAACAACTGCGCGAAGCTTTATCATTGCCGATGCAAAGCTTTCGAAGCTTCATTCCACACCCTTCATTTGAGTCGTTTCATTCACAATGTGGTTGGTCCTTCTGTTTTACTTTTGAATATTGACACTTGTTTTCTTTCTTTGGATATTTTGAATATCACTTTTTGTTTATTATTTTATTTTTCCCCTTTGAATATGTAGGAAATCTTGGTATTTTTTGTTTTAGAGTCAATCCAGCTCCACCTGGAGATATAAAGAAAGAAGATCCTTTTGATGCTAAAGATGCTACGAAATCATGTTGTGGATGTCTTGGCAGAGATACTATTGCCAATGCAGCAGCTAGGGTTGGTCCTGCTGTTGTCAATCTATCAGTTCCCCAGGGTACCTATTTTGGAGTTGTTTTCATTTTTATCCAATTTGAACCTTTTTCAATGTGTAGAGACCGAGTGGATTATTTGGGATATTTTTGTAGGTTTCTATGGCATTACAACAGGGAAGAGTATAGGCTCTGGAACAATTATAGATGCAGATGGTACTATTTTGACATGTGCTCATGTTGTGGTTGATTTCCAAGGCAAGCGTGCTTTGTCTAAAGGAAAGGTTAGTGATATTATGATACGTGCAGGCAATCCACACATCTACTTTTACTCAAATGATTCAGCTTGGTGTCTGTTATTAGTTTGTCAATGTATGTATTTGTTGTCTTGCGTATAATTATTATGTTAATGAAAGAAAAATAGATGTCTTGTGCAGTTCTCTTGTGTGATTCTTCAATGTTGTTTATGCCCATGAGTTTTCCCAGTTGTAGCACATTATTATTATTATTTTTTGAATGACTCAGATGTTTGAACTCGTTATCTCCCCAATTTGATTATTAAAATTCATTTTTGAGAACTTCCTTTTATTATTCTGGAATTCACTTGTAAATTTTGAAATGTTTTGAATGGTTCAGGTTGATGTAACTCTGCAAGATGGTCGGACATTTGAGGGTACGGTGCTTAATACTGATTTACATTCTGATATTGCTATTGTAAAGATCAATTCTAAAACTGCTCTTCCGACTGCAAATCTTGGTTCTTCAAGTAAACTTCGCCCTGGGGACTGGGTGGTGGCAATGGGCTGCCCACTTTCCCTTCAAAATACAATAACAGCTGGAATTGTGAGGTACTACAATGCTTCTAATTGGTTCAGATTGTGCTCTTTCTTTTGTAATGGGAAAAATATGGAATGAGACAGCATCATATTTCTCTTATGATTTTCTTGATCACATTTGTGCACTGGTAGTAAGCTGCCTTTTACTTTGTCTGTGGTATTAATGATGATGATGCTGATTTGAGATACATTTTATTTTGTTTGTTTTTATATTCTGGAAATAGCTGTGTTGACCGTAAAAGCAGTGATTTGGGACTTGGTGGAATGCGGAGAGAGTATCTACAAACAGATTGTGCAATCAATGGGGTAATTCTCTCTGTCCCTGTCTTGTGTGTGACCGTATGCACATGTATACATGTGTTTCTGTTTTTGTCTACTTGAATGCATGTGTGCATACATATTACTGTATGCATACAAGGCTTAATTTGTGTAATGTGCTGCAGATACTGCAGACAGCATGTTTCTGCTGTGGTAGAAATTGAAATGTTATTTGGCTATAAGATGGTGTATTGTTCACAGCCTTCATTACGTGGGTAGGAATGCAAAATGGTTTTACAAAAATATGTGTATGTGCATGCACTCTTGCACACTTGTCAGTAATTTCACCGCTGATTGCTAATTGGATTTCTTTTCTTCTGCTTGCATGTTACAGGGAAATTCTGGAGGCCCCCTGGTCAATATTGATGGAGAAATTGTTGGTGTCAATATTATGAAAATATTGGCTGCAGATGGATTGAGCTTTGCTGTACCAATTGATTCAGTTGCCAAAATCATAGAGCACTTCAAGAAGAATGGGTATGTTTTTATATCTTATATCCAACTACATATAATCACTTTGGAATAATTTGTTTCTCACTCAAACAGTTCTTTTTTTTTTTTTCTCTGGGACATTCTGGAATGAAAAGTACTTCTGTTCAGTAGAGTACATGTAATAAATGGTGATTCTGTGCAGGAGAGTTATTCGGCCTTGGCTTGGATTGAAGATGCTTGATCTTAATGATATGATTATTGCTCAGCTTAAAGAAAGAGATCCATCATTCCCTAATGTCAAAAGAGGTGTTCTTGTACCTATGGTATATATTCTATTTCATCTCTATTCTTCTCCAAATTGCATGGTTATTTACATTTGAGAGGCATGCATGTGAAATTGTAGTAATTGCTAATGCATTCAAAACATTCTTATGCAAAGTTGCCCAATAAAATAACATAGAGAGGATATTTATATCTGTTAACTTTATATTACTGGATGCTTCAGTTGTTCAATTTTTTTTTATAATGGTAAACAGGTAACTCCAGGATCACCTGCGGATCGTGCTGGATTCCTTCCAGGTGATGTTGTTATCAAATTTGATGGGCAGCCTGTTGAAAGCATCAAGGAGGTATCCGGCCATTTCATGTTTTTGTCCCTCGCTTTCTTTCCTCGTATAGGGTCTTAAAACTTGCAGTTTGGCACTGTGACCCTAAACTACTGAACGACTGGAACTAACCTGAGATTTAAACATATTCTGATGATTTTTTGGGCAGATCATAGAAATAATGGGAGACAGGGTTGGGAAACCTTTGAACGTAGTTGTGCAAAGAGCGAATGATAAATTGTTGACTTTGACTGTAATTTCAGAGGAGGCCAATCCAGAGATGTGAACGTTTGGTGATTTCTCATAACGGTACATGCACATTTCTTCTCCTCTTAGTGATGTATACTTACACACAGAATGACTAACAATATTAAAACCAAAATTGCAACTGTTTTATACTTTTGTGGTACTATTGTAGGGATTCTTCAATGTCATTTTAGTCATTTCAATAATTTAAAAAAAAAAACTGAAGAGATCTTTCATACAAATGCCAGTCACAATTTATGTTTTTGAACTAGTGTTTGTATTCTTTCAAATTCTTCGATGTTGATGAAATTTGAACCTCAACCACTGTCCATAGCTTTTGTTATATACATACAATTTAATATGGTGATTAAAAGTTCTATCTGATTCCCATTCACACGATTACTCGTCAACGTACATACAACCTTTTCTTCAATCCCCAAAGGAAAATATATTAACAGAAAACACAAAATTGATGTTAATGACTACCTTAAACAGAAAATTGTCTAGAAAGGTCCTTCAGGATTCAGGAAATTGTAATATTCAAGCTGATTCATCTGGCCGCCTGTCACTGGGTTGAACTTGCATTTATAATAGCTGCATTTATAAATCAAGAAACATTTGTACAAAGTTGATGGCCAAATTTCAAGAAACATATAGTGAAAACATTTGTAGGCTGTATACCATACATGAAATTGATTCAATGGATATTAGAGTGCTCATTTCAAGATCTACGGGAATCTTAGGAATTGGAATCTTCAAGCTCTTTGTAAATTCAAGCTTTTGCAAGTTTTAAGTCTTATCTAATTTATAGAACTAAGAATCCAGGCTTTGTAGCTAAATGCAGAAAATTAGATTGATTAATGAAATGATAGGCTAACTCGAAGAATCAAAATGAAAAAGTAGATCAAGGAAGCTGAACAATAGAAGTGATTTTGAGTTACCTTCCATTCTTGCCGACGATTATAACTGTGTTCTGCTGTCTGCCAAAGCCAACTTGGTACTGCACTCCTTCAGGCAATCGGAACTGAGCCACTGACCACTCTGAGCTGAAATACTTGGGCAAAACATCTGCAAAATAGTAAGCCTTAGCCACAAATGAGCTCAAGTTCTAACAAATTCATTCAAGTGAATGTGTTACGAATTTAAGGTGAAGTCTTGGCTAGAATCATTTAGCTATCATAGGAATTTGCTATTTGAACACAATGAACAGGAAGATTTACCTCTGACGAGCTTAAAAGATGAAATGGCTGATGAATTATTAGTAGAATGATTTGATTCAGGCATTGCCGATGATCCTGAATCAACCTTGAGACTAAAGACATGTATGGTTCCCTTGTCACTTGAAACAGCCAGCCAATGTGCATTTGAACAGAATGCTAGGCTGTATATTTCTGCTACGTATACTCCTCTCCTTACCTGCATTAGCTACCATCATGCCAACATTATAAATAATCTAAAGTGCAAGGTGAATCAGCATACCTCTTGCAAGGTGCTAAAGCTAAACAGTTAAACGAAAGTGTTTCTCTTAAAAGAGATTCTTTAGAAGTACTTTTGAAAAAGAAAATTACCTTAATCAAATTTATCCTGAAAACATATATATTCTTAGAAAAACCCAGAATCCTTGACATACCTCTTGCAAAAGTGAGCCATCCATTGTATTAAAAACCCTAATCAAAGTTCCCTTGCAGCTTGCAGTAGCCAAGAATCTGCCATCCAAAGTCATCCCAAAACATGCAATTTTTGAATCATGGGCATTTACAAACTTAGTTTTCTTCAACCCGTAATCATCAATCCTAACTTGTCCCTTAAGCAACCCGGGACACGCCATTATCATCTTCCCCGAATTCTGGGGACTTGGCATAAACCCTTAGGGTTTTCTGCCGTGTCAATCTGATTCAGTATCCTCAAGTCCGTGAAGTTGTAAACGTAAACTTTCTGTATCAAAACGACGACGACTCGGTCCCATCGTAGCTTCACGTTCTTCACTTCAGAACGAAACGAGAGCTCGCCGATGAACCGGCTTTTGCGGTCGTCCCAGATCATCACCTTGTTAAGGTGGTTACCGGCGATTAGGCACATGATGTTAGACCGGAAGAGAATGGAGAACAGTCGGATACCGCCCCGTGGGATATCGAAGTCCCGTCGCATGATGGGTTTGTACGGATCGGATAAGTAGACCCGGAAGCCCGTGTCCATGCCCGCTGCGAAGCAGCCGTGGTCCTGGTTGATGGATACGTCGTGGATGGTGGTCGAGTCGCGGTCCTCCATCGCAACGGAAAGAGCCTTGTATAAGGTGTAAATATAATATTGACTTAGTTTTTTTTAATTACATGGGGTCTTAGTTTTATTTAATTATACGGGGTCTTTGCTTGATTCCTAGACGGATTAGTCTTAATCAAGGATTAATTCGAAATCAAGCTGATTCTAATTGGAAGCAACAGTAAATTTTTCGTGGAGTTTGAATGGAAAACTGGGTTCGTTGAGCTTAGCTTATGTCTTGTTACCAATCAAAACCTCGCCATTATCAACTTAATTTGCCAGGAAATATATTTGTTCAGTGATAACGGAAATTGAATGAAATTCCCCAATTACACTTCTGAAAATCAATACATCCATGCATCAACTGCCATCTCCTCCGTGACGGTATTCATAAACGCTATATCATTAACTTAGAATTCTTCTTCGTCGCTGTCTGCGTCAGCCAGCGCCAGCCCTCCGGCGATCCCTGCCAACATTCCAAGCCCCATCCCGGCTGCCATTCCTTTCTTGTTATTATTTTTATTATTTTGCTTCTGATTATAACCACCTGGAGCTGCGAATCCAGCGGGCGCCGGTCCTGGCGCTATGAATCCGGCAGGTCCTGGTGCCGGAGCTGCTGGTCTTACAGCACCGTTATCATATCCTGGCGGCGGTGGCGGCGGACAGTTATATCCTCCTGTTGGTCCCTGATAAGGTCCGTTTGGTGGATATCCTCCTAGTGGAGGATACACTCCGGGCGGTGGGTATGGCGAATTTGGATATGGATATCCTACTGGCGGAGGCGGATACGCCCGGTTACTTGAGCCAGCATGTTCAGATGGCGGATACCACCCTCCTTGCTGCTGCTGCGGGCAAGCGGAAGGGCAAGGGCCAGTGCCCGCATTATAAGCCTGTTGGGGCGCATATCCTCCTTGTGAATAAGGTTGCAGGTACGCACCTGGATGATTCTGTGGCGGTGGCGGATGTGCCATTGCCAATCCAGGATTGTTAAAGCCGTTGGCAGGGGGTGCCGGTGCCGGAGGGCCAAACTTGTAGGTAATATTCAATGTACCTTTAGTCCTGCCACCAGGCGTCCTGAGGTTGTAGGACTGCGGTCGTTCTTCCTGATCTCCATTATTATTCTCAGACTGAGACTTGGACAGGGAGAGCATTTCTCTAACAGGAACGATGGCTTCACCAAGATTGGAATCTCCAAAACAGCCCCCGTTAGATTTTAATCTGAATATAACGGTAAGATTATTGTGCATGGCAGCAGCTTCATCGATATTGAATCTCATCCATTGATTCCACACGGGTTTCCTCCCACATTCTCTGTGGACAGAAGAAGTCTGAATTTCTCCGGAGACTATAACGACGGCGTATACATTCATCTTGAAGAACACCGTAGCATTCTTGAGATCCTCAGCCGACATAACCTTTATCTCCAAAATTCTCGACCCCTTCATGTTCGTAATTCGTGTTGTGTTATATCACGAAGTACGGATGACGGAGGAGGAATAACGAGACGTGAAGAGATATCAGTGAATTCGATTCTGTGAAATTTGGAAAGGGTTTTTGAAGGAAGTTTACAACGGAGGTTTGATGGCGGATTGACAACCCTCCTATAATTGACGGGTAATTAACTAAAATTAAGCAACAAATTTTAGGGGATGTTTGGAAGTATTGAAAATGAAAAGTTTTGGGTTTAAAATATAAATAGATACATTGCTGATAGCTGAATTTTAGGAAAAACAACGTGTGCGCGCGCGCGCGCCCCAGTAGTCAACGATTTTATTACAGATGGTAAATATGTCAATTGATGTGGGTTTAGACTTGTTATAATAATTGGTTTTTCCTGTGATCTCATTTGCTGTTAACGACACCGGTTCAAAGATGGGAAAAACAGAGCAAACCTTACTTATAATTGGGCTAACTTTTCACGGGTCATATTTCTATTGGGCCCTATTTAGAATTGATTGATAACATGGTATGTTGGCCCAAGAGCAAATGCCATTCCCCAATCCATTGGTGTGGTGTCCTCAAATATTAAACTTGGAAGCCCAAAAAACTCAATCGCATGCACTAGAGAAAACGAAATTGAAAGGCTTTTCTCTTTTCCTTTTTTCCCAACATGAAGAAGAGGCCTTACATTAAATGTATATTAGAACTAACGATGCCGTCCACTTTGAAAGCACTTTTACACAGCATTATGCATCTAAACTAGTTAATCTGAAATGGGAAAGACATCTAACTACTACCATCCGAAAATACTGACGGTAACAAATCTATAGCCTTAATCAACATCAAATCTTCCTTGTCCTCCCCTTTGACCCAGGGGTTGTATTCCTTCGGCAGGTGAGGATCCAACCAATTAGCCAAGCAAAGAAAACTACAAAGAACACATATGTCACCATTTTCAGTTCGGGTACAAGAAAAGAACGGATTTCGTGGTAGAGTAGCCACAAGCCGGCCCATTCCATTCCAAAGCTCAATAAATAGAACAAGAGCAGATCGCACTATCAAAATATCAGTACAAGATTTTTTTTTTTTTTTTTTCCCGTTGTATAATGTAATTCCTCTGATCGGCTCACTCTTTGATAGCACGCTTATGCCGCCCCCTTGACCTAGAAGAAGACCCTCGCGTTGTTCTTTTGTGATCGGTTAGCTGCACTGCAAATTTCCAGAAGCCAACATGCAGCAGCAGCAGCAGCTTTGAGCACGAATCTATTGCCTTGCCCTTTTTTTTTTCGATGGTAAATCGTCCCATTTTGTAGTGTTCCCCCACGTTAAAGAGGATGGTAGGGCACATAGCCCAACATACCCGTGAGGTTGGTAACAACATCATTGCATCTTGTCAAAAGGCTAAGCATCTGCTGAGAAATATCAGTGCTTGATGGCTGCCGTAGTTGTGGAACGGTGGGAGCATTAAGATCGTGAGTGGAATTTGCGGACAATACTTCAGTAAGATAATGTGTATTATTATACAGCGGTTTTCCGAATTGAGAATGCGGATGAGGAATACTAGGCGATGATGAAAATGATGGAGGAATAATAACCTTTTGAAAGTTCTTACTATTAAAATCCATTCCAGCGGTAGAAGAAGATGCACCACCATCAGCAAAACTAGCACTGTTGAAGTTGTTTCTATTACCAACCACCATTTGCTCTCCCCTATCACATTCTTCCCCGCCCAAAATGAATGTTACACGTGCCATTCCCTTGCCGCCATTGCTTCCGGCAACTTGCCCACCCTCATCACTTGCCGGTTTCTTCAAACATGACTTCAACTGGATCGTTTGCTGAGGAAGTGGTCCAAGTGCTGGCGTTGGTCCATCACCAACCATGGAATCCTTAATCCTTGAGCCATTTATTGAAGGGTCGTCTCCTCGAATCTTGTCGAAGTCGGGTACTTCAGGTGCAGGAGCTTCCACTTCCCGAAGAATGTATCTCACTTTCACATTGCCAAAGAGGGCATTGTTTCCATTAGCATATCTATATGCAGCCTGCGCATCAGCTTTGTGCCGGAACACAACACGACATGTTGAAGATTTCCAAAATACCCGGATAGCAGATTGATCTATTGACCCAAAGCGACCGAATCTTGCCTTGAGCTCCGCAGCAGATGGAAGTGATGTATCCGGAGGAAACTTCATCACCAGCATAGTCGGCTCAACTGCCCTAGATGAGGGCCCCAATTTCTTAAAAGAATCCGGCCTGCATGGCTTTGATGGTGGAACAGCTGCATGTTCTTTCACCTCCACCTGCTGGCCATCCATTTTTCGCTGCCTCGACTTCTTCTCTGCGATCAATGATTTCAATTGATCAATCTTTTTTAACCGCTTTGCTGCAATTTCTTCTTGGCGATCTGATGGAAGACGTTTTCGCCCATCCTTGGTTAGATCATCTGGTCCAGCTAGGTGTTTTACCGGTTTTGATGCTGGCAAATCTCTGACATTCTCACCAGAAGCGCCAACACCAGATGAAGATTTAGTGGCACGAACTTCATTGGGCTCCATCTCAGATGCTGGTAATAGAAAAAAGCTTTTTTGATATATGAGGGATCGAAACTGCAGGAAGCACAGCCGTATAGTTGCAGGGCAATTCCTTTCAACGCCGTGAAATGGATCAAGAGCAAGAGCATGCAAATCTCTCAATAATTGTGGAAGCTCAATTTCAATATTGCCCATGCTAACTCCTGGTGATGTCCCAACCAAACTCAAGGTAGAAGTACTGGCACCACCACCTTTATTTTGATTGTCTGTCCGCAAATCCTCCCTAGGAGCCAAACCTGTCTGAACAGGTTTTTTAGTTAAATTGCTCAATACAACCTCACCTTTCCTGGAGGCCAAATACTTCTGTTGATGACCAGAATTTGTTTCTGTGCCTAACTCCTTTTTCTTTTTCTTTTTTTGCTCTCCTATCAATGGTTTCTCAGAGCTCAGATCTCCCAAAGGCCGTTTAACAATTTTAGCCTGCTTCATTTTACCATCAGGACTCTTCATAATAGGATGCTTCATATCAATTGTCAAAGGACGAGCATCAATGCAGCTGTCCTGAACTTGATCTAATCTGTGGCCTCCTTCCTTTCTCGCAAAAAAACTGGGTTCCGACTGCTTAAGGCCTTCAGAGGACCTGGACATTTTGGCACTCTCCTCCATTTTAATGTCAACCATTACCACAGCTTTCCCTTCAGAAAATACTGGTACAACATCCAATAAACCCGGGAATGCCCCCTTTCCCAACATATCAGTCCTGCTGGAGTCCAAAACTACTTCTGGACCCATCCTCATTTTCATTTCTTGCATATCTAGAGATGACCTTGCATCTTTAGCATCACCTTGGATGGCAGGGGCACTGATGTAAGCTGAAGCCTGAGCTATGGTCACAGCTTCTTTGGCAGATAGATCTCCACTTGAACCAGCACCCTCCTTGCTTATAAAACCGCTTTGTTCAAATTTTACTGTAGTTTGAGGTGCAGGAGCCCTCTTCTGCAAAACATAATCACCAGCAGCAATTGCTGAAGATCCCTCAATGACAGCTGATGGGGACAACGAAGCTGCTTGTCCTTGTCTAATTTGAGGGGCTTTTGCATTGCCTGGTTCGTCCCTACGCTTGAAAAGATATCTTTCTTTCTTTGAGTGGTCTTTGACTTTCATATGTTTTTTTGAACTCTTTCCACCATCAAGAGCTTCAGCAATCACAAGTGGACCACTCAAAGGAGCTGAAGAAGGCAACAAACTGTAAGAAGGAGATTTTATTTCCCAGATAAGGGCAAAGATGTTTATCAAACTATGACATGTAGTCTTAAGCAATAGTATTATTAGCAGACAACCACAGCAAGAGAGCATAATGAGCCAACAAAGACAGACAAGACATATTATGATTTGATATCTGATCGTTAGGGATGAGAATTGAAGTGAAACTAAGTGAGAACAAGACCACACAAAGGCTCAGGTCTTGCTAAGTAGGATAAGGTTGTTGCTGCTGGTTTTTTTTTTTTTTTAAATCCCTGATAAAAATTTAGTAATAGAAATGGGGTTCTCAAATGCCAATAACTTTGCATCCCACTTTTGTCCGGATAGGTGGATCATGCACTTAACAGTTCAATGAAACATGAACAGACGTTAGAAGCATCAAAACAAATTCCACGAATCAGCAGAAAGCATTTAAATTAAGACCTTTAGGTAGCTTTTTAGCTGACTGATACTCAGCACAATCATGAGAAGGGCGAGCTGGAAGAACGCCAAATGCCTGAGCATAGGTCTCGTCAAACTCCTCAAATACTGCCTTACGGAAAGAAAAAACAGTAGACTTATTCTTAATAAAATCAAGGCTCATCTGATCACAACATCGTGGTGATGATGCCAACTGCCTTACAAAGGAAACAGTCTTAACCGGCTGAAACCCATCTCTCGCCTTCTTAATCTGATTTGTTGAATAAAGCCCTCCAGGCTCAAAATCTGGAACATCAACTGTGAAGTACCCTTGGACATTTGTCGGCCGAAAATTATACGGGTTCCTACATTTACATGCCAACCCAAGTCCACTTCTCTTACTTGCCTCATCAACTGCTTCCTCCACAGCCTTCACAAAAGTCCTTGAATTTGTTTGCTGCGACTTCTCCATAAAATGGGGATCAAAAGGAATAAGCTCAGCTAGGTCAAACCACCCATAACTACTATCCCCAAAGAAAGCAACCAGCACAGAGCCCTCCCTCCTCGTGTGACGCACAGAGGAGGATGCAAAAGCTTCATTGAAGATATGCCCCGGCCACCAAGGGTGAGATTTCACCCTCCCCCACACCATATCACCCACTTCAAACCCATAATAACTCAATGCCCTGGACATTCCCGAATTCATCTTTTCATTGGCTACAAAATCATCAAACTCGGGTAACAAAGTTTTATACACCTCCACATGCCCATCAACCCTCACAGCTCGATCTTTTCCAGATTCAATTCTGTCATTTCTATCCTCAAATTCATCATTTCGAGCCTCAAGAGGGTCATTACCACCCACTTTGTCTTTTTCCACTTCAGAAACTCCGGACTCTATATCATTATCCATATTATTAGATATATTATTACCAATCCCCCAAGAAACCCTAACCCTAAGCTTAACCTTCTCACATCTTTCACTCTCTGAAGTTACCGAATCAAGCTCCATTGGAGAAACCCTACCTTCGCCCGCCACTCCCGGATACATGAAAGTCTCTTCATTCTCAGAACTACCATTGACAGCAGCACCTGAAACCCTAGGTTTCGCTTCAATTTCTTCAATCTTGGCATCAGATTTCCTATCGAATTCGCAATCACTGTTCATAACAGATATCATTCTATTGTAACAGCTAAACTAATAATACGGAAACCTAGACACCGAGCTTTATGCGTCTCAGGTGAAAAAAAAGAACAAAAAGAAACCATACCCTCGTTATCGTCTCATGGGATTGGGAACCATTCAAAATTGAGGTCGCACTCGTACATGTTCGTTCGTTCGTTTGTTTATATCGCGAGAAAGCGCAAGAAAATAAGAGACTTTGGGTGGGGCGTGGTTTTGGACGGCAATAAAATATGGGGATTATTAATATTGATGGTTTCGAACCATACCCTCGTTATCCTTCTTCTACAGTTATACAGTTTCGAACTTATTAGGGCATTGTTAGGTTTCGGGGTTTATCCGGTAGAACGAGGACGCATAGAGGAAGCACAAGAAAATAAGATGGCCATTCATAGACTGCCACGTCATCAGATAGCATGTTTTGTTGGAAGTCATATTCACCGTGTGGTTGTAAAATTAATTTTGCTTCTCTCGTGTCAAATCGCGTGGGTTGATGTAAAACATGACACTTCACTGTCGAATCAATCGATAAAGTGAGAATTATTAATGTTTTAATTTTGTCTTTGTGTGGACAATTATTATTATAAATACGAAACAAAAAATTCTCTCGAATTTAATAGTAATCTACTAGTACTGTTTTTTAAAAAATTTATCATCATAACACATTTTGCAATAACCCGGACCCAGAACCAAATTTGGTTGGCAAGCAATGAAATCCTATATCTTCAATCGGATAACATACATACATTCAGTTTGATTACAAAACTCTTAACAAAAAAATTGGTACACCGACAGCCACATCAAGTTACTAAAACTACCATGTATTTCATGCCAAATGGTGGTTTTCGGAATTGGCCAACAGGAACCTGAAATCTTATTTCCCCATCTGAGAAAGAACCGGATCTCGCTAAAAAAAAAATATTTGGTGGAAAATTGATGAATCAGAATCAAAACTAGCAATTGCTACTCAAACGCGGCTTTAACAAGTTTCAAGCATCATCGGCTTTTTGGTTCGGAGGGGATCCGGCAAGCCAACCCCACACACCACCTGAGCTCTGCCTTTTAGCATTTAAGGCAGCCTGTTCTGAAGCTGCTTTTTGTCGTTGCAAGAGTTCAAGTTCCTTCTGTAATGTCTCCATTATTTGTAGCTTCTGTCTTAGTTCCGCAACGTCAACCTGTCAGTTGAAAGAGTAATTAGCTGAAAACGGAGACAGAGTTCCATTCATCCGAGGACAGTTGGTAATAATCTCCTCCCTCCCTCTCAAACTAGAATAGCCAACCAAATTTAGACGTATTTCATATCCAGACATGCCCCCTTATATTTCACTTCATTTGTTTGGCTTAATCATTAAATAACCTGCTTTTTAAAATTAGATTGAAAATAGCTTTCAAATTTTATCTCCGAAAAAGGCCTTCCACTGTTCTACCACAATGGAAAATTTTCATTGGCATTAAAATCAAATTATCTTTGGAACTTAAGCTTAAGAAAATTAATCGTTAACAATTACATTGGCGAGCACACACCTCTAATTTGAAACATCTTGATTGTTCTGCAGCAAGTTGACCACGAACTGATTGAAGTTCCTACAAAGTGAAAAGGATAATTAAGGGCATTTAATTTTTTCATGAAATTGGAAAAGAGAAGTACATTTTTGGAATTTTCTGGATCATCAAACTAAATGTTCGATAGTTTGCACCTCTCGTTCAATGTAGAATATATATCCAACACAATTTTAGACCATGTATAAAACTTCATTATTATATATACATACAAAGTGTGAACTACATAACAAGAATACCCGTATCCAGCAATCACCTTGTAGAGGTCTGTGTTCCGAGTCTCAGCTTCTGCCAATTCTTGCTTTAGCTGGATCGACTGCAACTTCTCCTTGCTGAGTGATGATTCTAGTTCTTCCTTCTCTGCCTCAAGGGTGGATATAAGATGTTCAGTAGTTTCTACACCTTTGGATTTCTGCATGAAATTCTAATGTTTAAGTACAAAGAGAAACATATGAAGACAGCTAGAAACGTGTTACTCAAAAGTTGATAAGAGTGAAACAATAAGAAACTCAGATTTTTAATGAACTGACACAATTTGCAATCTTTTTGATGTGTTGCATTTTTCAAAACCACATACCATTGGCTCTGAATCAATGTTATCCATAACAATTTCCCTTATTTTTCCTTCTTGGCCTTCAGACTCCACATCTCTGGTTGCATTTGTAGCATTAGGGATGGCAGAAACACTGTCTGGCACAGATGCTTCTATCACCTTTGATGGCAAAGTTGATCTGTGACTTGGTTTAAGAACATGAACCTAACAGCAAAACAAAAAAACAAAAAGAGGGATGAGGCAGAGCAGCAAAACTAAATGCAAAGACATTAATATTACTCTTTACCTCACTGTTATAACGCCCATTATATCCTCCAAAAGCTACAAGTACATCTTCGCCACTGTAGGAGCTCACGACCAAACTCAAACCCTGTGATAGGAGATAATGGGCATAATTCAACTACTTCACTTACGGGCAGAAGATCCCATAATTACAAAATCCAGTATACCATTTCTCAACACATGCATAAAAATTTGTAAGCATTTATCATTTTATTGTCAAAACATTAGTTAGAGCCTAACCATAAAACTCTTTAACAGAGATTGTATGGATGATGCTATTTTCTCAAAAGTACAATTTCTAAAATATATTAGAACTTCTTAAAAGTAAATGGTAGAAATCCTATTTAATTCAAAACCAAGTGTAAATATTATATCGATGATGATGTTAATAAATGGTAATGTGAGAAAACCTAACAAACGAAAAGAATTTGTAACCTTCGCATCCTATTTCATTCATATGCATCCTTCTATCACTCATTAAACAATGTCAAGCAGCTTGTTAAACAAATAGCATAGCTTTGTTAGTATCTGAATGAGGTATAATGAGTATAACGACAATAACTACTGTAAAACAATTTAAGAGAAGCTCTTATTCGTGTTAAAACTAATCGAACTTAAATAACAAATCACAAGAAAATCTATGCCTTGCAAACTAAGTTAATATGTCTATCAAATTACAACTAGCAAACGTTCCTGAAAAGTAAAATACCTCACTAGCAAGAGCAACACGTCCCTCGACAGAAGTTACAACTGACCAAACCAGTGTAGACATGTTTAGAACAACAGTTTCCAAGGCCCCTGAAAGAGTTCCAAAGACAAAAATATACTCATTATATGGTACAAAGACACAAGGAAATAAAGGACCAATTCCAAGAAAACCATGGCCCTTGTCTTTTATCTTATAACGAAGATAGTCAAATCCAGTAGATTTTAAATATAATCAAAATATGAAGTGCTCACAAAAAAATTATCAAAATACCCAAGATCAAAAAAGAATGCACTTTTAATTGGTCAACTTAGAAAATTCTCAATGCTATTAAGCTCCATTTGCTAAACAGAACAATTTCTTCCACCAATTTAGTCCCTTACTCAAGCCATGGGATAAGGCAACTCTTCCTTTAGATAAATTATACACCATTTGTACTCCAGAGAAGGCAGATTAAATAATTCAGGTGTATGGTCTCTTGAATCAGTTAAATCAGGTAGATACAAAGTCCAAAGAAGCAAAAGCTAGTTAAAACTCTCTCAGAAGCTTCAAAGTTGAACTGATGTCAAGCATTTGGCATCAAGCTCCCTCCATACACTCATTGGTATCAATTTTGCTACTAAGAAATTATTTTTGCTTTCATTCATCCTCTCGTTGGTGCTAAAACACTCATGCAATAGAAAACTTTAACAAATGGATTTCTATTGAGATTTGTCTGATTACAGTTCACGAATTGCTTTGTCTTAATATTTAGGCATTTTATGTTCATTATGCCACTTAGATCTTGGACAGAAACTTTTTCTGTCCACTGTGACACATTACTTGCATAGCAATCAAATTTCATCCAGGCAAACAAATCCAAACCACCATTTGTGTTGTATTCAGAGCATGCCACTTCACAACAGTATTCCTAGATAAAAAAGTTCATATTTGAATGCTGAAGTTGTAAGACACAAACCACTCTTATTGTCACCACCACCAACAATAAACCAGTTCTCTCCAATTGTTACACCTGCATGGCCAGCTCGTGGAGTTGGTATCTCTCCTTGTTGAGTGGGTCTTGACCACTCCATCTACAAAATGCAGATGCAGGAAAGATGTTAGAATATAATTTGTCAGACAATCATGCACGCATATAAACAATGGTCCTCTTACAGTTTGCAAATCAAGAACATGCAGATCATTGAAACAAGTGGCATGAGAGCCCCCGCCAAAGATAAGAAGGTAACGCTCTGCATGTACAGCAGCAGCATGATCAGACCTTGGAGAAGGAGGCGAGCCCCTATAAAACAATGACGATAATGACAATAGTTAATTGCAGTACGAACCCAACCACTTTGTTTCAACATATTTGGAAGAAGGGAATTCCCTGAGCTATAAATGCAACATAAAATTCATTAATATAGCAAAATGATACAATAGGGGTGATTCAGCACACAGTGAAAAATTATCTTACACAGCATCAACTTCATCCCAAGTCAGGGTTTCAAGATCAAGAATATGCAAATCATTCAAGAGTGATCTCTTTGCGTCCTGTCCCCCAAAAATCACTAAGCTTGTTCCAACAAGGGTCACAGATTGACCTCCACGTGAGGCCTGAAACGTAAATAATGCAAACATTCACAGCACATAAAGAGCAATGACCAAAACTGTAACCATACCAAGACATGCCTGAACAATTTATCATTTCTTCGGTTTACACAGATGAAGGATATCATTATAGAAATATAGGAGAGGCCACCCAGTTCAATTAAGCCTATGTGATTCACTGGTATGATCTCAGAAGTTTTTTTTTTTTTTAAAAAAAAAAAGGGGGAAATTTTTGGTTTTCAATTGCTTCAAGGACATAGTCAATTTTAAGACTGCTCCACTTGGAGGTGGGTCCGTGGTCCCTAGTCTCGTTTTAAAGACTGCTCCACTGGTATATTGCTATCTCAAGAACTTCCAGGTAATGGAAGCCAATTAAGGCCATTTAATTTTAAATTTGTTTTGTCAAGAATTTCTCCAGTCAATATAGCAAGAAAAGAGGTAGATAAGAGAAAGAATAGACAAATACCGGGGCTTTTCCATAGGTCTTTAAGGTCGACCAAGAACAATTTTGCAGATCGAATACCTTCACTGTCATGAGAATACAATCAATTTTTGAGTTCTTCTTCAAAACTATCCCCATGAAAAAACATAAATTCGTCTAAATAGTAACCATCCATAATGTTTCCAATTCTACAGGTGTCATATATTCCACAGTAGCAAATTAACCAGGTACAGATCAGAGGGCAGTAAACTAGAACTAAAACTGTACCCTGAATTGTTTCAGAAGGATCCTTTGTATGACCAGCAATTGACAGAAGCTTATTCTCCCATGGTATCTAAAGAAACATATGATACCAATAGATAAGAAAACAAACATAGCAAAACACTTGTTGGTTGAAGTTTATTACAAAATTATGCAAATATTTGTTAGAAAACATTGCTTCTGGAAGTAACATGGAATGCAAAAGATACTGCATTCGACACTCACCAATGAATGGCCAGCACAGGGGGTTAATGTCATTAGAGATGGTGACTCCGGTGAATCAGGCCCAGCCTTAGCCTCAACCTTTGACCAGGTCCAACTTCTCAAATTCAGAACCTGCATAGATCATCAAATTAAGGAAATACTAACTAATATATTAATATATCTACAGAAAAATAGACAGGGAGAAGAATATATTTTAAAAAACAAAAGGGCTGCAACCAAAAAAGCACATATATTCAAAGTTCAACAGTAATGAAACTAGAAAGGGAACATAAGAAACACGGAAGAAGCAGTGATCCTGTTTACATCAGCAAAGGCATAGACATTCAGCCAGCAGTCCAGTAAAGAATTTTGTGCATACATAATGTGCATGTATATATGTGGGGGGAAATAATTGCTTACATGGAGATCATTTAGGTAACGACCATTGTGGTTTCCACCATATATATACATCCTATCTTGAAGAACTACAGCTCCATGCTGAAAAAACGGATGCAACTTTGTTCAGCGGACGCAACAGAAAAGAAGAGGAAAAGAAAGCATCAAAAATCAATTCACATTATATTAAGATAGACATGCCAATACCTCGTATCGAGCTTTGGGCTGTTGGCCAGACATCGGCAGTGCAATCCATTTATCATAGATGACGACTGAACCACGGCCTTCTGAGACCACATCTTTTTCCTGAGTCTCCACCAGGCTCCCATTTTCAGTAGAAATGGTCTTTGTCCCAGGAGATGAATTGCCATTCTCCATGACAGGCTCGGATTTAGAATTATGCTATAAACAATGAAGAAATATTTAAAATCTAGGTCAGCAGATAGACGGGGGGCTATATAAAATCTTCTTGCAAAAAAACTACTGGCAAGGAATGATAATTTGGGTCAAGGCCCTCAGCAGCAAGGGCATAATTATTCAAGTTAATTAGCAAAACTAGAATGAACTTTATGCAATATCAATCTATTGTCATTGCTCTTACCATAGTAATTACCAACACATATGTTAATTGATTAAAAGATGTAGAAATTTCATAAAGAGTGAGAATTAAATTCAGAATATATATGGACTTCATATGTACTTACATTCATCTGCACATCTACAATGGGCTCAGCAACAAAGTTAGATGCCCGAGAATACCAACCTTGATCTTCCTCCTATTCGATCAGATGAAGAAAAAAAAACCCAAAAATAAATTACAACTGTTTGTCAATCATATAAATATGACTGTGAGAATGGTATGGCATAAACCTCCAATATTTTCACGAACAGACGCATGGCCTCTGTGGTAGCCATGTTTCCAAGCCCTTGCCAGCTGCATGGACCATAAAAATCTTTAGCAAAAGAAAATTCAACAGAACCTAGAACTGCATGACAACGCAAGCATCAGATAGCAACTGGAAGAAAAAATATTAACATTTCAATAAATTAATACATAAATCAAAGAAGAAGCAGAGAGAAAAATATCCTTTTCCATTGTCTACTTCATTGAATTAAAGGATAAAAAGACTAAGAGGAATAACAGTGCAGCAACTGCCATTCAAAATTTCGACTACGGGAGATCTTTTAAAGTATATTTGACTCTACAATCAAACCTTTTCCATTTGCTTTGTTCTACTGGACTCCATGAGCTAGGCTTTGGTATGTTACAAGGTCCTACAGTTGCCTGCAAAATGGTACACATAAGTATACAATCATTCAAAACTTAAAATCTAAATATAAATGCATTTATATAAATCTACAAGTTCCGACCGGAAATTCACTCTGAACCTCACCTTTGTTTGCTAAAGCAATGACAGACCAATAGTTAAACATATTGCAACAATTTCAAAATTAAAATGAGACAAAAGAGGTTCTGCTCTTCAACGCGCCTCAAAGAGGAAATCAAATTAATTTTTGATTCTCTTCATTTTCTAGTACACCAAACAAAAATGTAGATCCAACATTTTCAATGCCTAATTCTTAATTAATAAAATTAGATCTACCTAAATTACATTCAAAGCAGCCAAAAAAAAAAACACACACACAGATTATACGGGCAACCAGATAATGAGCAAAATTCAGAAGAAAACATCAAAATCTAATTCCGCCAGCTCAATTAAAACAACAATATCAGCACAAACCGACTCCAATACCAAAAACTTACGCATCCAATCTAAAAATCAACAGCAATAACAAGAAGTCGACATCGAATCAAGCTAACTGAATCACGAAGCAGAACACAAATGCCGCGGATTAAATGTAATAAAATCAGAGAAAAAGCATAAAAAACCATTGGATCAAGTTTCGAAAACCAAAAAGAAGAAAACGAAGAAGAATTATGGAAACGAGAAATGCAACCTGCTGATATAAAGCGTAGAGGAGCAAAGCAGAATCGTTCGAGAACTTAGAGGTAAGTCCTTTGGTGGCGGAACTGGGAGATCCATCAAAGCCAACATACGACGCCGCAGCATAGAACCGCTCTGGATAAGCGAGGCCTGAGCTTGCCCTCGCCATTGACATCTCGCTCTCGCCCAGATACGTAAAATGAAGTAAGATTTGTTAATTGGAAGGTTAAATCCGTTCCTATGATAATATTATTGTGAATGTGGTGTTTGCTTCTCCGTTTACTTCTTGGTGTCAAATGTCAATGCGTTGCGTTCAAATAAGGGCACGTTTGGTTGGTACTGTTGGTCATGAGACGTAATGGCCCTTATTAGAGGTGTAGTCACCTTCGGCAGTTATTATACAATTATACGCATGTAATTTAATAAATTTATAACTCCTATTGAAATTACCATATTACCTTTACCGTATTTTGTTCTGATCATATGTTAGTATAAAAAATAAAAAAAAAAGAAAAGGGAAAAAGACCGTTGGATGCAGGTAACAGTTCGGGCTGGGTAACAAGAAGTCCAGTTCCGGGGAATCTGGTCTGGTCACACTTAACAATTGTCCGAGAAACGGAAAAAAAAAGTTGAAGGAAACATAACAAAGAAGAAGAGAAGCGGCTACAGTTCTGTCATCCAACGACCGTGCGGAGTTTGGACTGTAACTAGTGCAAGCGTGCGGAAGATACAGACTGCACACAGGCACACAACACAAAAGCCTTTGTTGCCTTTAAATACGGTACATCCCCGTTTTCGTCTGATTGTGTATTCTTCGATTTCACGAACCCTAGTTTCAGGTATTATTCTTGCTTTCTTTTTTTGTAAATATTTGCGTAGTTACGTGTTTAATTTGTTCCAGAATTTACGTTGTGGATCTGATACTGCTTGTACGGTGTTCTCATTCTCTCAATTTTTGTTTTTCTTGGTCACCTTGCTCTCAATTTTCGATTTCTTGACGGATTGCTTGTGTGAACTGTAATCTTTATTTGAGTTGTTGTGTCTGCAGGTTGATTTTATGAGTATAGAGCTGTGAATGTTCCATTGCTGCTGAATTTTGTTCATGGATCATCCGCGGTCGAGCTCAGGGAATGGCGAGGATAATGTTGGGATTCCAGATGACTTGCGGTGCAAGAGGTCGGATGGGAAACAGTGGAGATGCACTGCAATGTCTATGCCAGATAAAACGGTATGCGAAAAGCACTACATCCAGGCAAAGAAAAGGGCTGCTAATTCTGCCTTAAGGGCTAGTCTAAAGAAAGCCAAAAGGAAATCTTTGGGTGAAAGTGAGATATACTTGGAGAGTAAGAGCGATGACTATGACATGCCAATTGCAAGCATGAAAAGTAGTGACTATCATTCAGTCTCCGGGAAGAAACCTATTGAAAAAGTGACAAAAAGTCATTTTCGCTATTCACCGGAAACACCACCGACTAGGGGTACATCAGCTCGTAACTCTCTGAAGACAAATGATGATTCACAGAGAGATGCTGCAGAATTTGAAGAGAATTTGAGGTCTTATAGGACGCCACCTCATTCTGCTGTGGAGTCATCTCGAAGCAGATTGCCGAAGAGCTTTGATCCTAGTGCTACAACGGTGAGTTTGCAGCACCTGTCAGAATTGCCATTGTTGGCATGGTTTTAGGTTTTCTAATATTGGTGGAGAAACAATAAACACTGTTAATAGGCGTTAGAATATGGCTATAAACATTATGATTCTTAGCATCGAAACAGAAACCCTGGGTACACATTGTTCAGTTCAGTTCTCCCTGTCTCTCTACTTTACATTACTGATTTGGAGACTGGAAAATTGCTTTGTAGGAATATTCTGATGGAAGCATGAATTCTTCTGAAGACACAGGGGGTCAAATTTGCCATCAGTGCCGGAGGAATGATAGAGATAGAGTTATTTGGTGCCTTAAATGTGAGAAGAGAGGATATTGCGATACCTGTATTTTAACATGGTGAGGTTGAATTTTAGTGAGACGTGTCTATTTCAAATTTACAAGCTTTGTAAGTATTTACGCTTCACTTCTCAGGTATTCAGACATCCCATTGGAAGAACTTGAGAAGTTATGTCCTGCATGTCGTGGGTCTTGTAATTGCAAGGCATGCTTGCGTGCAGATAATATGATAAAGGTACTTCATTCCTATGTTTATGGATCTTTTGTTTCCTATATCTTGTCAAGAGAAAAAAAAGCAATTTTCTGTACCATGACTGTCTAAATGAAGAATTAATATCTTCTATCTGAGTTGCAGGTAAGGATACGGGAAACACCTGTTCTAGACAAGTTACAATATCTCTACGGCCTGTTATCTGCTGTGCTTCCTGTAGTTAAGCAGATCCATCAGATACAGTGCTCTGAGGTAGAACTGGAAAAAAGGCTTCGGGGTAAGAAGCATTTAACATTCCAAAGGCATATTCTGTTAAAGAGTTTTTTATATATCATTTATGAATCATGTAACTCCTTTTGCCATTATTTTTCCAGGCAATGACATTGGCCTTGTTAGGGCAAAGTTGAGTGCAGATGAGCAGATGTGCTGGTATCATCTTTAATGCCATTTGATTTATATGTAATTAGAGTCTTGGATTGTAGGAAATATTATATTGTCCAATGCAGGGGCCTGATCTAGTTTTTCATTAAATCTGATTGTTTGGATATGGTTTTTGGTGATCTGCATCACGTAAGAAGCTGGAAGTTATAAATTTGTGTCTTGCTGAGTTCATTAAAATGGCATGTGTCTTTTTCTCATGGTTTACATATTGGACATTGGAAAATTGCCACATTTGTAAGCGTATGTGGTTCTTGTTTTAATTTTATAGGATTTGAGTACCACATGGTTTGTTCATAATAATTTGTTTTCTTGCAGCAATATGTGTAGGATACCGATCATTGATTATCATCGGCATTGCACAAACTGTATGTATGATCTGTGCCTTAGTTGCTGTCAAGATCTTCGAGAAGCATCTCCAACTGATGTTGAAGGAGGGTTGTTAGAAAGTGATGCTGCTGGGAGAAGTGAAGACACAGAAAATGCATCAGAGCAAGTTAAAATATTCAAACTAAGATTAAACTTTTCTGATAAGTTTCCTGGCTGGAAAGCCAACAGTGATGGCAGTATTCCATGCCCTCCCAAGGAGTATGGTGGTTGTGGTTATCGATCATTGAACCTAAGCCGAATTTTTAAAATGAATTGGGTTGCAAAACTGGTGAAAAACGTGGAGGAAATGGTTAGCGGTTGTAAGGTTTGTGATGCTGAAACTGTATTGAAAAATGGATCATATGATTCCAGACTCTGCCAGTATGCTTACAGAGAGGACGGAGATGATAATTTCTTGTACTGCCCATCATCTCAAGATACTAGAAGTGAAGGGATTGGTGACTTTAGAAAGCATTGGTTCAAGGGCGAACCTGTTATCATTAAGCAGGTATGTGACAACTCATCCATGTCTATTTGGGATCCAAAGAATGTATGGAAAGGGATTCGGGAGACAGCAGATGAGAAAACGAAAGATCAGAACCGAACTGTGAAGGCCATAGATTGCTTAGACTGGTCTGAGGTAGTCTTTCATTGCTATTGCTTATATTTGTGCTCATGATTCTTCATTGTTCTTGATATCACTGAAAATTTCATTATATTATCTGTTACGTGCAACCAATGTCTTCCGTATGTGGTGTAACATGATGGCAGGTAGATATTGAACTCAGTGAATTCATCAATGGATACTCAGAGGGACGAGTTCGTGAAGATGGTTGGCCAGAAATGTTGAAGTTGAAAGATTGGCCCTCTCCTAGTGCTTCTGAAGAGTTTCTACTGTACCATAAACCTGAATTTATCAATAAACTGCCTTTACTTGAGTATATTCACTCCAGGTTGGGCTTTCTAAATGTTGCCGCAAAGCTTCCTCATTATTCCTTGCAGAATGATGTTGGACCTAAGATTTATATGTCTTATGGAACCTATGAAGAACTTGGTCGGGGTGATTCAGTGACCAATCTTCACTTCAATATGTGTGACATGGTAGGTCACGTGTTCTGCTTTCTTCAATATCTTTATTCATCATGTTGTTCAATATGAATTGTTCAGTAGTAATTCTAAAAATTGCTTTCATGACCGAAGATGAAATGCATCTTAATGTTGCTAGCAGTCCACATTTTAAATCTTACCTTGTGTGCTTGACATATGAATCCACCAGTAAAATATATTGCATTTACTAGAACTTCTATGAAGTTAATCTAACTTAAAGATTGATATTCTTTGATTGAACTTGGCTTGCTTCCAACACAGAAGCACTGCTGGTGCCAACATTTTGTATGGCCATGGAGAATTTATTTCATTCTCTGTAATACCTTCTGTGTACGTCCTAAATAAGGTGACAAAAATTATATTTGTACTTCCTGTGCTGTTGCCAGGTATACCTGTTGATGCATATGTGCGAAGTGAAGCCACAGAATACTGAAGATGAGAAGATTCAGGGTTCTTCTAGAGAATCTGAGGCAAATGAGTCAGTCAGGGATCAAGAAAAGGTTTTGGTTGAGGGAAGGTTTCCTGATTCATCACTTGGTGGGCATGAAGTAAAGAACGTATGTGTGGAAAATCCTGCTACAGATGAGGATGAGATAATGGAAGATCAACGGATTGAAACTGGTGATGAGAAAACTGTTAATTCTGAACAGATAAATGGAGATAGTAGAGGCATCTGTGAAAAGACTCATCCAGGAGCCCGTTGGGATGTCTTTCGGCGGCAGGATGTTCCGAAGTTGATTGAATATTTGCGAGATCACCGGAAAGATTCTGTGATGCCCAACCATGTTGCAAATGATTTTGTAAGTCTTAATTGTTCGGAAATCATTTTCCTGAGTTTTCTAAGTTGGTCTGTACAGTCTGCAAATTGGTGATCTTATTTTATGGATCTCAGGTGACACGCCCCCTTTATGATGAAGCAGTATACCTCAATGGGGATCATAAAAGAAAATTGAAGGAAGAATTTGGTAAGGAACTAAAACTTCCTTTTTGTTTTTGGGAAATATCTTGCATGTTTGGGAAGGGCAATTTTCTTACCTTGCATGTCGGTACGCCCTTGAGACAGAGATCAATTGAAATAATTTTCCCTTTTCTCTATCAGGAGTAGAGCCATGGTCGTTTGAACAACATTTAGGAGAAGCTGTATTTATCCCTGCTGGATGCCCTTTCCAAGTGAGAAATCTTCAGGTGAGTCGTGATTTGTAACATTTTGTTGAATAGAATTCCCAATTTCCATAACATTACGTTGAATACTTTGTTTCCTTGATAAAATTGCAGTCCACTGTCCAGATTGGCCTTGATTTCTTATTTCCTGAAAGTGTGGGAGAGGCTGTGAGACTGGCTGAAGAAATCCGCTGTCTTCCTAATGATCATGAAGCAAAACTTCACGTTCTGGAGGTTAGGCAATCAAAAGTTTTCCTAGACGTATTCAGTGCCTTCCTGTTTATCTCAGTGAATTTTTTAACTGTGAACTGGCTTCTGATGCAGGTTGGAAAGATATCATTATATGCAGCAAGTTCAGCTATCAAAGAAGTCCAGAAATTGGTGCTTGATCCAAAGTAAGAAAATCAAATCTTAATCAAGGATTGTTTTCTACATTACTGTCAAGTCTTATATCATCGGCCTTATAAATCAATGATATGATATTTTACCTTTTCATTATTGCTATTATCATTTTCCCTTTTGGAAATTTTAGATGCTGAATTGATTTAGCTTATAAGTTTGCTAGAGGATATTAATGTGAGATGGTTCCGGCTGTGTTGCTGTTACAGGCTTGGTGCAGAGCTGGGATTCGAGGACCCGAATTTAACTGCAGCAGTTTCTGAGAACTTGGAGAATCTAATGAAGCGTAAACAGATAACTTGTGCTTGAAGTAGTGTGCAG
The DNA here is from genome assembly GCA_032402905.1 of Khaya senegalensis. Taxonomy (NCBI): domain Eukaryota; kingdom Viridiplantae; phylum Streptophyta; class Magnoliopsida; order Sapindales; family Meliaceae; genus Khaya; species Khaya senegalensis. The sequence continues at coordinate 409,163 of CP135554.1, read as the reverse complement.
TATCGTAATTTATGAATATGATAACTCTACATCAATGTATTTAGATGAATCTTCTAATCTTCTGTGCTCATAGATGCCCAGATTTTAGATATCTGCTCCATGCTTTATAATGCACTTAAACATTGTAATGCTATTGAAATGGTTTACAGGGAATGAAACAATCTATTTTTGAAAGCATTTTGCCACAAAAACTATTGCCATTGATGCAGGCTCAACGAGCTGTAAATTCTGCATATCAGGAGGTGAGACTAAATAAATGCCCAATGGTACAGAAGTCTAATTTCACCCGTGACCACAGATTTGGCGTGTGTGCATTTAGAGTATATAACATTTAGAGTATATAACTTCCACTTAAGCGCAACAAACTGCAATATTGTTGCGCTGAAATGAAGGGCTTTCAAATCTATATTCCAGCTCACAGTATTGAACATTCTTCAAAGAATCCCGTCTCAGATTTAATTCTAACAAGCTTCCTTTGACATCGGGGGATCCCGTGATTGTCCGAATTATAGCTTCTCGGACCTCCTTCGGTCCTCCAAATGCCTCAATACTGTCGGCAAAACAACCATTAACTCCAAATTTATCTCTCTTCAATGCCAAACTATTTGATGAGAGCACCCACGAGAAATCAAGAGGGACAGGAGAGATAATGACACTAAAGTTGGGCTTACCGCTTGAAAGGGGAGGACCAAATGCGGCAACTGGTTCAATGTCGTTCTTGCAGCGGCCATTGGTAGACGTCACATTGTTGAGAGGAGGAGCAGGATCAAGAAATCTCTCAAATTCTTTTCTCACAGCTGCTCTATAAAACAGTGTTCGATCTACCACCCAACTCTCTGGATATATTAATTCTGCTGTTCACAAAACATATAAAACACAAGCATTAGCATATAACATTGAATAAAATTTTCCTTTGTTCATCATTGGATTTGGGTTAAATTTGATCTCGCGGTCTAGTGCGCTATTCCCCACAAGTTATTGTCAACTGCTAATTTATGAATTCATCGGACAATACGGCGTGACAATGTTACTTACTGTAGTGTCAGCAATTTCGATAAAATTAAATGTTGCAGGACTTACTAACCAAATCCTTCGTTTGTGTCTTAAGATTACAATTAATGTATTAAGATTAATAATTTAAGTACTAATTTATACTCGGTGAAAACGATGAGAAAATTAATATATGGGATGAACTTCATTAATTCTAAGGAAAAAGCACTGCTCCATTCTCCTTTTTCAGACGATCTAACTTATTTTTGGGATCAAAGAGAGCCTACAAACTGTTTTATATCTAAATCTCGGCCAAAATCCTCAACATCTTGCTCTTTTAGCAAGATAATGGTGATTTTCTCTCAACGGCTAGTGTCACCAGAAATTGGCAAATATTGCTGAAGTATATTAATGGAAACATTTTTAGACCTGCCAAATTGGCTTCTCCATTGCTGCAGCAGCAGCTGCTTTATGCTGAAAATAGTTCTTCAAGCTTTGAAGTGTTGTCGGCTGACCAATTCCTGAGCCAAACTTCAGTTCCCGCGATTGTTGATGCTGTTGTTCATGTAAATTATTTCTTGTTCTTGATCCTCCAACTCCTAAGAAATCAACGGTCATTACATCCCCACCTCCGAATTTCGATAAAGTGCTCAATCCAGAATCTGAAATTGTTCCATGCAAAGCACTTTTGTTGTTGCCACTGTTTTCACGCTGCTCCAAGTTCTTCATTAGTGCATTATTCTGATCTAGAGACCTATAAAACATTCCAATATCATTCATTCCAGAGCTCTCAACGTTCCCGTTTGCATTGAAAAACTGGTTCACAAGTCTATCATCACTGTTGTTTCCCACCATTGAAGCTGACGATTGATCGTTTTGAGGCTGCAATATTGCACTGAACGACGGCGGCGCCATGATCATGCTGCTGCCATTGCTAGCAGTTGCACCCATTTGAGCTGCTTTCTGCAACAATGCTGTTGCAGAAAAGGAAGCACTGACAGCAGAGCTGCTTCCATTACTTCCGAAAATAGTTGCTGAATTTTCATGGAAAAAAGAGTTATTCGAGAGCATGCTTCCAAAACTTTTTGTTGGCATTGGCATGAGTTCGTGGGCTAATCGGTTCTTATTTTCTGTATGGTTAAACTCTACGTTGTTGTTGATCATCGCCGTTGAAGAAATTAAAAGCTCAGGAACTTGGCTTTGTGGGTTTGTTCCTGGTATATTCATCATTAATCCTGGATTTGCCCTTTGGTTTTCTTCAGCTAGAGCATCGCAGAAAGCTCTGTGAGTAATGAAACTGTCTTTCCTGCAAAATTATATCGAATTAAGTGGTAAATAAACTGTTAATTAAATTAAATTAACAAATTTGGCTGGTCACAAAGTCTGTGAGAAAGACATTGTTTGTATGCAAGTCAATTATTGATACAATGGCCAACATTACTATAATTCAATCTTAGAAATAATAAACAAACGGATGATTGATACTTTATAGCAAAATATAATGAAAATTTAATAAGATTGTGTAGTCAAACTAAGACTTTGGGCAATGATGAAGATTTTGAAGCAATGTTCTCGGTCCAATTATGTCCAAGATCTTCTTCTTGTTCATGCACCAGTAACTCATACGTACTAGAGTGTTAATGGTATTGTTGAGTATTTTTTATGAGAATTTTCAAAATATAGAAACCTGGAAAAGATGGTGCCACAGTCACATTTGTATTCCTTTGTCCCACAGGTTTTGGAATGAGCTTTCCAATCAGATTGCACAGCATACTTCTTGGAGCACTTATCACATTTCCACTTTTTCTCACCGTGCTTTCTGCAGAAGTGCTTCTTAATGCCTGTAAGATCACCTAAAGCACGAGCTGGGTTGTGATAGACACAAGAAGATTCTGGGCAAACATAAACTCTTTTTCTGATTTCAGTGCTTGTTCTTTGCCTGAGCTTCCACGGCAGATTGTGGCCTCGCCGGTGCAACTGTAGATTTTGGTCTCTTTGGAAACCTTTGTTGCAGATTTCACAGACGAATCGGTTTTTAGCCATGAGAGAGTTTGGTGATAGAGCAATGACTTCAGCATTTGGGTCTGCATTACGATAGTATTTCAGATATGCGCAATCACCAATACATCAAGAATTAATATGCAATTTCATGGGTGTGAGAGAGTACAAATTATGTGATTTTGAATTAAATGGTTTGAATTTTAAGAAAATGGGATATCACACTCCACAATTTTCAAAAAGGAAAAATAAAAAAAAAACCATAAAATTTATGTGGGCAGAAATATATGACTGACTTGGCTAATTGCCTTGAAAGAGTAAGAGAAAAGAGTATAAAGGCAAAGCAAACAGTTCACGACAATGATTGTGAAACCCAACCAATAATTGAACCCTTCAACAACTAAACTCTTCAATAATTCATCATCTTTCTAACCCATTTTTGGCTCTTCAATAATTCATCATTTTTTTAACCCATTTTTGGCTCTCTGAATTGCAAGAAAGTACACAAAATCTTATTCATTTTACAGCTTTGATTCTTAATCTCAAAAATCCGTTTCTTCCCACTTCCATTTATTTATTTATTTTTTAATTTCTTGTCCTTGACCCAAAAATCTATAAAAACCAATGGATCATGCAAGTTTTGATACATACCAATGCTTGGTTAAGACTCATCTGCTTTTGTTGATTCAAAATAATCGAGACAAATATGTGGAATATTGGAAATTTCTTGAATATTACCTGGAGTTCCAGGAAGATTTCTCCTTTTCCTAGCTGGTGGAAGTTGTTGTTGTTGGTTTTGTGTTGTAGTACTACTAGAGCCATTACTGCTGCTGTTGGTTGTGGTACTTGAAGGCAAAGAATTTGTTGCAAGAAACTGATTGATCAGTAGCTCTTGTAGTTTTTGTTTTTGTTGCTGATGAACTTCTGCTCCACCATTAATATTAATATTATTTCCTGATGAAGAGAAACTAACACAATCACCTGTAATATTAGACATGGATTTTGGCAAAATATAAAAAAACAGCAGATAGTTGAAACCCCTTTTTGTCTTTCTCTTTCTCTTCCTTCCAAACGACTCTACTGTTTTCTTTCTGTTCTGGTGGTGTGTTGTTTGTGGTGGAATTTTCTTTCTGAAGAAGGAAAGGGTTAATCTTATTCTGTTTTTTAAAACAAAAACAAAAACCAGAAAATTGGTTTACAAGAAATTTCTGGTGAAGAAAGAAGAAGAGAGAAAGCAAGTAATATTTGTTTTTGCTGCAGGCACAGCACAAGAAGAACAACCAGGTCTTCTCTTATTTGGCTGTGCTTGGAGCAGTATTTATTATGTGTTTCCAACACTGTTCTCCACTGTTTGCTGAGTATATTATATAAATATGCCCCTCATTTTCTCTGAGTATTAAATTCTCTGTCCTTACCCGTAATTCATTCATTGGAAGTCCATAAATGGATTGGAAATTTATTAATACAAGTAGGTGCAATTTCGGAAATAATGATTTATTAATGGTTAAGACAACTCAAACTCATTAAAGCGAAGCTTTTCATCTTAATTAAATGGCATTAATTTGTTATATTATTTTGCAGGCGGAAGAAGGCTTCTAGTTAAGACTTTGTCTTGTTGTGATAGTGATATTAACTTGATTCGGGGAATGGCATTCAAAAGAAGGAAAAATAATGAAATTGCCAATGTGTGTGAAGTGTGGTGAGCTTTTGATCAATCACGGGATGAAATCGTTCTCGAAAAGAATCCGACAGACGATAACACAGAAATTTTTCTGTTCTGTTCACGTGCATCGTCCCCTTCATTGTTACTACTTTCCCAAATCCTGGAAATGTTTTCAGAAAATATTTTTGTTGGTTCTACAAGAAGGAAGATTCGGAGAAGCTAACAATTCTACAAGAAGGAAGATTCGGAGAACCTAACAATCTTAGTCTTAAATGTTGCATGTGATCGTGATTGTGAATCCCTTTTTACTTTTAGGGCGCAGACACACTGGTACAATACCCATTTTGATCAGCTGGAATCCATCTTAGAATTCCTCCATTCATACTTAATTACCAACCCAACCATATTTAACTAAAGTAAAACCCACGAAAAAAGCGTCATTGAAGTTTCGAATATTTTATTTTCTCGTAGGAAAATTATCTTTTGAGAATTCTGGGAAGACTGCGCAAGCAAATAGGCTGCATGCATGCATCATTTCCATGGCTGAAATGTCATTGATATATTGGATCATGTTACACTACAGCCATTGCAGTTGTAGAGTGCGTATAATTGTTAATTTTCAGTCCCCAAAACTGAGGGTGGTTTGTCTTTTTAAAAATAAATTCAAATTAAAACCCGACAAAATTAAACAACAGGAGGGTTCCAATTGCTTGTTTAGCAAGTGCTGCCAAAATAAGCCATAAGCCAATAATCACTTTCTCGAGCATTATATATATATATATATATATACATACACTGTTCATGCACATGGATCAGCTTTTGGCTCCTGCCCACGTGAGATCATAGGCCATTAAAACCTAATTATAATGTACAATCGATTTTTATTATAGCCCTGCTTCTACACACACACACACACACACACAGCAAGATAATGATAAAGGGCAGTTGATCAGTTGAGGAATTGAAAGAGTTCTATCTTGATTACCAATTTATTATACAAATTAATGAATTAAATCGATTTCTCTCAATAATATATACTGAAAGTCAATGTAATCATTTTCATTGTGTCGTATTGATTTAGATGCCTTTCATTATCATAAGGTAGGCATTAAATAAAAGCATTTCTTATTTGAAATAAATTAATGAAGAAATTAATTAACAATAAAGTCAAAGTATGTAGAAATTTTAACATAATTATGGTTAGAGAGAGGTAATTAAGTTAACCTTCTGTGTTTAATCTTGTTATGTCAATGATAATGGTAGCTACCCTGTTGTTTCATTTCATTCATCCCCTATTACACCTAGAAAACCTTTCATTTTCCATCCTAATCTGTTAATCCTGTCATTATCTGTTAATCTTTTATTCAAGATTCTGCTAAATCTCCCTTTGGTGACAGGTTACATCTCAAGTCCTACATGCATGAATTAGTATTGTATTTCATTGATAAAAAAAAAAGGTGCTTTTGAAGCCAGCCAATCAAATAGAACAGCTTTTTTCGTTTTCAGATTTTGGCTTTATATTATTTTTTCTGATAAAGGAAGACAAGTTCAACAGTTTGGGCATGCATGGCAATGGCATTGGCATACTCACCAAATTATGAAATCAAAATTAAAAAGCCATTCTGAACTGGCAACCGATTCACATTCAACAATTTTTTACATTATTTAATTGCAGGCTTCAACATATTTCTCTGTATCTGCATGATCATTAAGATTAAATTATTACCAATGTTCTTATGATTTGCAAAATCATCCTCGATTACCTGAGACAAGATTACTGAAAAGGGGACGGTTGATCGATGGTGATCTGAGACATGAATCTCCGCAAAATTCTCAAGTATTGGAATGACTTTTTCTTGCCAAAGAAAAGGCACTTTTTGCCTCCTCTGCTGCTTCAATAAGTGATTTATTTTACATTTTTTCTTATCACTTGATCAGAGAAAAAGAAACTTTTATGATTATAAAGACTTTTTTAAATTTCCCTTTTCTGAAATTTCCACGAAATTGAATCGACCATTGAAAAGTACATGAATTGACAATACCAATTTCATAGCAAATTCAACAAACATACTGGCAAATATGTCAGGCCAAAAAAAATGGCTTTTCTCTTTCAAATTAAAGAAACCATGCATGTGATACCCAGTGCCACTAAGGCCCCGTTTGATATTTTTGTCAATGATATATGATTGAGACAAAAAGAGAAGGGTAAATAATTATTTGGGTGGGTTGCAAAGTTAGCTTCACTCTCGCTATTTGTGAGAGGAAAATTTTTTAGGCAATAATAATATGGGTTATGACCCTAAAGCCACTTTTTTTAAAAGTTTAAAAGGAAATTTTTTTAGTGAATTTAACAGTATATGTATTGATATTGATTTTGGGGAGGGAGAGGGAGATTGCACCAAAATACAAAACTGTCTTCCTTCAAGGAAGGATTTGAGCTGTCTCCAGAAAGGCTTGCTTTTCAGAAACTGCTATTGCATTCTTGGTTCTGCTATTCAAAATCCATGAGAATCCTCTACAATTTACAAATTATGATAACTGATCACAGTTGGGAAACTATTCTGTTGCAGTTAAAACGTTAAATTTGCAGTAGGTTAATGAGTAGGATGGTGAGTGGTAAATATTAGGTGTGAACTGTGATGAAACCTGGACATTGAGCTGGCAGAGGCAAATTTAATTTCTCTAGAGAGCTCTCCACCTTCTCTGTTGTGTTGTTATTTGATTTTGAGTTATGGTGTGCTCTTTTGATTTGTTTTAGTGATTTTGATTTTGACTTATTTTTCTGTATTTTACGTGAACCTGAGGTTCATTTATGGTTCAATCTGATGTAAGAAGGGCATATCAAAGCATCAAATTATCACTGAAACTTATGTAATTCTCGGGGTTCAAATTATCACCAGCCATGCTTGAAGTTTCTTCTGCTGTATGCAGACTGAAAATGACAAAGATCAGTACCCAATTTACATGACAGAAATGGGAAATAGAGGAAAAAAAAAAAAAACAGATAAATGGTCCTTGACTATCAAATCTTCAGGCTAATAAGCGGCTTTAGAATTACTAGATATTCAGATTCTTCTCTTCAAATTGGTCAAGTTGTTGGCTAACCACTATATCTTCATTAACGATAAAAGTTCTTTTCACCTTCTTTTCTTCCTTGAATGCACAAAAGCTGTGCTAGCGCTACTGCATTTGGATGGTGGCTTGACTCTTCTACGTGCCTTGCAAGCTGGACTTGAAAATGGCACTCATCAGATGTGAACTTCTTTGCTTTTCTGCTTCTCTTTAATATTCAAGAATTCACAAGCAAGAGCTTCCAATGTCTTAGCAGTTGGTGGCCTGTTTCTAATGTTTTGGCTCGTTCGATCTTATGAACATGAGTCAAATCATTAAGTAAATTCTATTAGTTTTATTAATTAATTTAGATTAAGAAAAATTAAAAAAAGTAAAATTTGTTGACTTGTAATTAAATTAATTGAGTTATTTTTTTTGGTTGAAAAATAATTAAAATTGTTAGTAGTTATGATTAATTTTTAAAATATTTTAAATATTTATTATTCTGTACTAAAATCGAGATTCAAATTAAAATAATCAATACAATAAAGAAAAAAAATTATTCCTTGAATCATTCCTTTTTTTTGCTTTCAATTTCGAGTTGTTTTGGTAAAAATTTTTAAATTTTTCGAATTATTTTTTAGAGGTAGATGTTAATTTTCAACAAATTCATGTTAGGCTGCTGCGATGAAGTACCAATATCAGCAGAGGTGGTCAGCGCCTTGCAATTCAGCTTTTTCTCATGAAGGGATGAACAATTAGAATTCATTCCTTGGCTATCTTCCACCTCCATCGTTAATATTGTTCCATTGTTACAGTCAAATGGAATCGAGGACACATCAAGATTGATTGATGATGAGATTTGGTGTCTCTCATTTTCCCCACGAGACATCACCATGACAAAACAACTCTCCATCGACTGATCTCCTCTTCATTAGAACAACCTACTTGAGAAACATCACTGTAACCAGCTGGCAAGTTCAATGCACGAGAGGGCCCTACTCCTTCTGACTTTAGGCCAACTGAGAAATTCTCAATGATACTGCTTGTCTCTGTCTTGGCACAAGCGGTTAACCTCCTCCGTTCAACAAGAGGAACTCAACTATTTTTACGGTCGGATTTCGCTCTTCTTCAAAAAAATCTAACTAACCGGACATGTCGTGAAACATGTGCGACCGTAAGCGACATGTCGTCTACATGCTTCTCCATAATCAATAAATAGCGGTCAAAACTGACGCAGAGTCGCAATAGCCGCAAATCCAACTGAGCCATTCTTCTCTAGGCGTTCTTGACGAGATTCGTGCATATTTGAACCCACTAGATTTATAAGTGAGTTCATTTCTTAATCACATAAACTTTACTCGGTTCCGAGATAAGTAAAGCTAAGCTTTACGAAGGCCCAACTCTAAAGCTCGGTGAATAACTGTACAGGCTGAATTTGAGTCTGTTTTTGAGTGAAATACGGGAGCTTTTTTAGGCTTATGGGAGACAATGGAATAATTTTATATATAGTTGCATTTGGAGGTTTTGGGGTTACAGAGTTCGGTTAAGGTCATTGAATCAGTGGAAGAGCGATTCAGATTTGTTTTTCGCAATTGTTTTGGCAGATTCTCTACTGTGTATGTTCCAATTTTGTGTATAATTTTTTTAGATTATGAATTTGTTCAATTTTCAGCTTGGTTCCATCATCTGTTTGGTTAATGAGAAAATAATGCAAAAACGTAGAAATTTGAATCAGGTGTTTGGATAATTGTAAGTCTTGTATTAGCAAGTTAGTTATGTGTCAGGCTCAGTTTTCTTCAGCTTTTCTAAGCATCGTTGTATGGACGTGTGTTTGCATTTTCTTTCATGTGGTATGGATTCTTATAGTGAGTTTTGATTATAGAATTTGGCTTGTTATGTTGACAGGTAGAAATTCCGGCAAAATGAAAAAAGTTTTTAGATCACAGTCAATTAATTAAGGACGAGGAGATCATGCTTTCCATAATGTAGATTGTCAAGAATAATATCTTGGCTACAGATTGTGCTAGGAGGACTCGTAATAACTGCAAGTATATCATGTCTTTTTAGGCTTTACTCTGCCGGATTTTTCATGCACAGTGAAGACATATGCCGCCATTTTTATGATGTCAAGGATGTATATGTTGGCTTTGAAATTACAGCATTGTCGGATTGACTTGGGAAGTACTATAGAAAGCCTGAAAGAGAAAACCGTGCAACAATGGAAGAAAGAGAAAGATGACATGGATAAACTCAATACAAGATTGGAGAACAAGAAGTTATTGGAGGAGAAGTGATTAGGCCTAAGTGCTCACATTGCTCTTAGACAGATTCGCCTACCTAAGGATGAAGGAATTGACAACTCAAAAAATGAAAGAGGATCCTTTGGTTAATACTGTTGTGATAGAGGAGGTCCGGAAGTATATTACCCCAAAAGTGAACACAGTCGGGAAGGTTAATATATATGGAACCTGAGAGAATTTACAACACCATAGGACATGCATGTGTTTTGATGAAGAAAGAATTGGAATAATACATGGATTGTGACATTGGATCTTATTGTGAAGATGATTGGAACCTTGTGCAGAAGCTCATGCTTAATGGGTGTGATCCTTTGCCCCGAAAACGGTGCTTGACAAGGGCTTCCAAACTCTACCAGAAACCATATCCAATCAATGAATCTTTATGGAAATTGCCAGATTGTACAAATGAAAGGAAGAGCAATTATCAGTGCAGGAACTTCGAGTGTTTATCGAGCAAGTATCCTAAACGAGGTTATTCAATGATACAACATGCTTTACGATCAATCAATAATAGAAATGAAATCCAAGAAATTAACAATCTAAAGGAATGAAATGGAAGCTATGTAATTTGTTACTATTAAATACTATAAAACGTTGAAATTTTCCCTTTCTCACAATCTGTCCCAATTCAAGATAAAAAACAAAAGATATCTCACTCACGCACAAAATACTCAACTATGTATTCTTCGTTTAATTTTCTTTACCCACACAATATTCTCTCTAACAAATTTCTTCCTCATCACGTTAGCTTCCATTTCTTTTATTACAATCACTTGCCTTCATGCGTCTCTCTGTTCTTTCTTCTACCAGCTAGACTGGTGGTCTCCTAAACATCTGGGCTGGCCTAGCCAGGTTTGCTTTTGTGGTCTCCAAGGGCCCAAGTCCAACTCCGCCAACATACTCCTACTGGATTGCAGTCCCTAACATTCAAACTGTACCGTGTCTTTTTAGATGGATAAAGAAAAGAACAAATGGGTTGCTGACAACTTACTCCCTGTAGATTTTCGATCATTGATGTTTTGATAAAGAAAAGAATAAATGGGTTGCTGGCAACTTACTCCCTGTAGATTTTCCATCGTTTATGTTTTGGCAATTAAGCCTTGAGAGGTAAGGATTGGTTTGGACTTCGGTATTGGTTCCGGGACTTTTGCTGCTAGAATGAGAGAACAAAATGTCACAATTGTTTCAACTGCTTTAAACCTTGGCGCTCCATTCAGTGAGATTATTGCACTAAGAGGTTTGATTCCTCTGTATATGACATTGAATCAACACTTTCCATTCTTCGACAACACGATGGACTTGATTCATTAAACTGGATTTAAGGATGAATGGATATATTTGCTGCTAATGGATTTTATCCTCTTTGATTGGGACCGGATATTAAGGCCGGTAGGATTTCCATGAATCGACAGATTCTCTTGCAATAAAAAGAATCTGGATGGTTTCGTGTACATGTTTCTGCAATTCAGGTACAAGAAACACAAATGGGCTATTTCGCCTAAATCAAAAGTATGAAGTCTACCTTTCTGCATTATTGCAGAAACCTCCAAGAGCTATATGATCATCAACCATGGTATGTTGTTTCCTTTCCTTTTATAAAATATCAAACAGAAGTTACTGACAGACTTGTTCCGAACTCAAATCAAGTCTGTAATACTGGAAAATTTTCTGCTTAATGTTCATACTGAATCTGTCTTTTTGTACTGACAATTGAACCTGCAATTCTATGCACTGCCAGCTCCATCCGCTGCCTGGTCCGTGAAAATTTCATTAAATTTAGCAACACTGTAAACAAAAGTCGTGTCTCCTTTCACAGCTAGATTGCTGAAACAACATTTCCTTCAGTGTGTTCTGGGCCTCTGAGGTCACTTTTATTCTGTGATAATGGCACTAATGTCTTTGACTGTTTGACAGAATACTGTTCTTTAAAACTAGATAACTGAGAAATTTTTATGTCGGTTCTTCTTCTACTTTCTAATCTATTTTCAGTAGGATTGAACATTGAACATCTTTTAGCTTCAATACCTGCTACGAAACATAACTGTAAATTATACCAGAACGACTAGTCGTCTTTATAGAAATTAGCATACTACAAGCCGTTCAAAAGGCTAATACATACATATATCGTCTTCTTCTAGCAGATTACAGTGGCCAACAAGTCTTCCACCTGAAATAAAATAATACGACAAGTGGCTGACGTAAAATACGAAACCATGTAGACCTGTCGACCGTTGATTCGCGTGCAGAAGCAGGAAGTTCCATCTGCAAGGAGCAAATCGTCAATTCATATAGAAAATATTCCTTCAAGAAACCCAATTTCTCCTTATTCTGATGTGAGCAGAGATCAGATCAAACTCCAGTTAAATTAACTACACTGGTACAATTCATTCTGAAAATCTTTCCATCTAACATAACGGATGAAGTTGTAGATGCCTCTTACCTTATATTTTTCTAGGGTTTTTCTATTAATTTCTGTTCAACTCTAACAATAGGCAATAAGAATAGTGTGGTGCAAAGCAACCTTCCAACTACAGTATATAAAAAGAAAAGCAAAGGAAAAAGGTTAACCCTAGCAATAAAACCAGACCAGAACAAATGCCCTTCTGAGCAAGGAAAGTAATCTTATAGCTATAAACAAATCAAGTAAAGGGTATCTATCGATAATGGATTCTGATATTTTGCCAAGTTCTTCAAATCACTTCGGGTTTTTTCAGAATCCCCGGAAGAATGTAGTGACCATATCTATTTGTTTAATACATTCTTTTAAAGCACAAATATACTATTGAAAACCCTAGCAAGCTAGCTTTGCTAATAAAGTTTGCAAAACCCTAGATGGGTCAATAAGGAAAGCCTTAAAGTAATACTTTTTGAAGTGTACATTTTCACTAGGTTATCAATTGGATAAGCCAAAGCCAACCGCATATCATCAAAAAAATAAATTAAAGCATCAATCCTATCGCAAGAAAATCTTTCTACCTATAAAATGTCTTCTTTCTTCGAGGGAGAATTATCTCCTGTTGTCTTACTACCTGTCAGGCAACCATCTTTATCAACATTTTCATTTTTTACCATGAAAATTCCAGTGAAAATTTAAGGACCTGTTTATGTTACAAGAAGAAAGAGCATACTGCTGAAGCAAAATGTTTTCCCTTTGGCATGATTTGATTCATTTCTGTTGTTTATCCATTGATCTTAAGGTACTTGAAAAATCTTAGTACGAAATATGACATCGTTAATTAGTTCGCGTAAAAGTATGTTTGGAAAGATGGAAAACAAGAGAAAATAGTACTCGACAAGAAAATAAAGTCTCCAATATTCCTGCAATCCCATATAAAATAATGAATAATCAAAGCTAAGAACAAGTGTCTCTGCCATACAAAGTACAAATGAATGGAAATATAACAATTGCTGAAACGGCCAAAAATATTAAGAAACTAAAGCTGATTCTTTTGACCGACCCTTCTATATGTAGTAAGGCATTAAACATAATGATGAAACTACAACCATAAGATAGGAAGAAAAAAGAAGGAAGAATCTTTTAAGGTAAGTTTGATTGAATTAATGGCTGTTAATTATCCGTAGTAGATATTGCTCTGAGATTGTACCAAAAGTTCTATATTTTGCTAACCCCACCATTAATCTTTTTGATTAATTATATAAACCAACCAAGTTACCTGCCAAAATTCAGTATACAGGTACAAATAATTTATTAATTCCATCATTCATCCAATTTATTTTCCTGAATAAATTGCTTGAGAAGAACATGATCATGATTCCCTTGTACATACATATTTCTTTGAATCAAAATGCAAAAATGAGTTACAAGAGGGAACAAAAAGGAAAAGTAGTGGAATTGTTTTTCAGCAACAAAAAATGAAAAACAATGACAACGAAGTTTAACGTATGGCAACAAGTAAGCTTGTCAAAGTTCATAAATGGTAGAGATCACAATCATATCCACACAGATTAGAAGCTTGATCAGAATTACCTAACTGCAAATTCAAATTCATAAGAGGAAAATGAGAGCTTTCCCCGCAGTGGAGGAATCGACAAACCTTAAAGCCAACCTAAATATGTAGTAATCAAGCACTAAACTGTGTTGACAATTATCCCCCTTAAGGTAATGCTGGGTTAGATTAAGCACTAAACTTGCAACGTGGACTAATATGATCCACTCATTTTGAACAGTACAGACAATAATCTAGTTTATGAATATTTTAAGGTTAAAGTGGGACTGAGGTGGTGGGGGACCATTATTCACGAACCCCTTTACGCTTTAAATTTGTTTTTCAGAATTATTCCTAAAATCTAGGTGGTGATGATGGAATTTGGATGGTAGAGTTAGCTAGACTGTAAGCTGATAGGTTTCTTCTTCGCTTTCACTCAAGAACTTGACTGCAATGTTTAATTTGGAAAGTTCGGTCATGGAGGGTTCCAATTACATAACACCAATCATTGATCTTTTACTGGTGGTATATGGTGCGGACATTTTTCTATTCTACAAAATGCGAATTTGAACTAAGACCATAGCAAAACAATTTTTTGTTGTAATACAGCAATCTTTTAAATTGAAGACGTATAATGTATAAAATAAACCAATAGCCCATGCATTTCATGTAATTCATAGGCACATGTATAAGATTTGCAGGTTTATTTGCTTGGCGTGAGAAATAAATCCTTCTGTTTTTAACACTTTAAGAAGTATACAAACAAATATGTTTGCATCCTATTTTTAGAATTCACTTATCAGTGTTGAATTTAGTTGATATAACTTAAACTTTTGAATCAAACATTATGAATGACATAGAATCCTGTCATCTAATGGTGATATCTTATTGAGTGATGACATGGATGATGCATATCCAGATAGGGTTGCATGTTAATACATGCCGCAAGCGGACATCATACATGTATGTGCCTATACATACATAAATGCATAAACACCCACATGGACCCATCTACATAGTATAGAGAAAGCAAGTTTTGCAGAGTGAAAAGCAACGTGTCTGTGTTTCAGAAGATCGATCATTTAGTCTCGTGAGAGAAAATATAGAAAATATGGTTGATGAGCAAGAAAAGCTACTGCCAATTGCCAACGTGGGTAGGATAATGAAGCAAATCCTGCCACCAAATGCAAAGATTTCCAAAGAAGCAAAACAAACAATGCAAGAATGTGCAACGGAGTTTATAAGTTTTGTAACTGGTGAAGCATCTGACAGGTGTCACAAGGATAATCGTAAGACTGTCAATGGAGATGACATCTGTTGGGCTCTCAGTACTCTAGGGTTGGATAGTTATGCTGAAGCTATAGTTAGATACTTGCATAAATATAGGGAAGCCGAAAGAGAGAAAGCTAATAATCAAACCAAAGTCACAAGCAGCAACCAAGAGAACAAACCTGAAGAAGAAGAATCAAGGCAGCAAAACGATGAAACATCAAGTAGTACTCCTAAAGCTCTTGAGAAAGGAGAAACTCTTGCAAAGCCGTCTTGAACAACATTGAATCTGGTTATTTATGGTAATGCCTACGACAATAATGGCAAGTGAGATCACTTGCAATTGTAAAAGTTTCTTCCACTTTCTCTAGGGCTTGAATGGATGCAAGCTGCAGGGTCACAGCTACTAATCGATATTATGGTAACTTATCATGGCTGCTCTCTCCTTTGCATTTTCTCTTTCTGTTTCCTTTTTCTTCAGTTGGACTTGGAGGAGAGTAACTTCTGTAAATTACTCACCTGGTTTTCTAGATGTATGTCTTACGCTGAAATAGTGTTCAGTTGCTGATGGTTTGTGATTCAAGGAATCAAAGTTCATGCATAGTTTGTCATGAAATTGAAATGTATCTGCCCTTTTGATTCACTATTTCTCTTCTTTACTGTCTATCATTATTGAGCAGTTCATTTTCCCATGAAAAGCAAACAGTATCTTGTATTATTCATGTCAAAGTCTAATTCAGGAGAAAACTGAATGTTCTAATTTCAACTTCTTCAGCTCTTGCACAGTTCCTTCATCCCGCGTGCTTGATGAGAACCATAGCAATTTTTGAAGAATATATTGATTTTTGCAATCTACAGAAGCTTGATTATTACTGAATCTTGTGTTCAACAATTCCCTGTGGCTCTTACATGCTTGTCTGTAACAATTTTCCTACTTTCAATCAATTTTCTTTCTGCAAAATGAAGACATCATTTTCCATCAAAAACCATATATAAACGCATCAACCCATTCTACTAACCGACCAGATTTCACCAAGAGAAACAAGAAAATCTGTCTCAGAGAATGTGACGAAGGAGAAAATGAAGTAAAGAGAACGAAGTTCTACATAATCATATCATTCCATCAATCTCATGTAAGCTCCAGGCCCTAACTCACACATTCCTTCGTTCCAGATTTTCGATCATGGAAGTTAAGGTTTAGTTGCAAGAGAGTCACTGTTTAACCGGACAATATGAGGAAAAAGGAACAAAAATAGTCAAAATAGACTAGAGGTTGAACATGTACTTGGTTTAGGGCTTTCCCATACCCTAGAATTTGGAAACACAAAACATGATTAATCGTGAAAGACAAATCTTCAGGCATGCTTTTAGTATAATACAACCAAATGAATTGGCTAATCTTTTCATAAAAGAAGATGATTTGTAAAACCTAAAATAAAAAATTAAATTAAAATTTCTGTCAGACATAAGGTATCAAGATGCAGCCTAGGGTCTCTGTACGTACTTGGGGGGACCACTTCTCAACTATCTTATGTTCTTCTCTCTATATTCTGAATTGATGAATGCTGAGCTGCACTTAATACAAAGAAGTATGGAAGAAGCTCCCACTAAATATGTTTTGCCACAAAATAAGAGAAATGATACATAAAATGTGACAGTACAAGAGACAAAAGCTGAATACACGAAAAAGTTTTGAACTGAGCCATACCAATTAATGCAGGAAAATATGAGACGTTTTACTTTCCAGTACAATTTTGAAAACCTCAAGAAACTGGGAGCAAGGATATCAGTGAAAAACTCTGTGATGGTTTTTCCTGGTACAATGTCTTTGGAATAAATGTTGTTTCCATGGCCTCCGACCATAGAATCATGGCATTGAACTTCATATTCTGATCACACTACATTAATTGTCAGCAATCACCAACCGATGCTTCGGAAACTGGTATTGTACAACATTTGGTGCACCCATTCTCCAGGACAGAAGGCCAGAGGGTCATCGATTATCCATGTGAGTTGCAGCAGTCATTGCCAGCAAGTGCTACACTACTGCAAACTGCAATGTGCCATAGTACACATTTCCAAAGCTGCTTTGATCTCCTTAAAATAATTTGTCGCCTAAAGCTAATGGTCCAGGAAGCAAGTTGATTCATATCAAAATACACCAATGATATGCAATCACGCGCTAGCACGTGTGTGTGGGAGTGTGTGAGTGCACGTGTGTCTGTTTGTGCGTGTATCATGTATATACATATTGTTGCATACACAACATGGGATGCTATGAATCTTCATATAAGAAACACTAAGTGAATGATGTCTTCCTCCTTATCACCAAAACATCTCAGGAGGAGACTGACCAGTAACTCTTGATTTGAACAAGAAACACTTGCAGCATAATCATCACTGTTAAATGTTCTTTATCATAGCATTCTCGAGCCAAGTTGTATGGCACAATAGAAATAACAGAAATAGAGGCAATTATTCAGTAGTTTGACACTCAACAAGAACATTGTTTACCACAGACCAGAAGACATATAATTATTTAATATGGTTATATACTAATTAATACATTAGATTGATTCATGTGGTTAAGGTTGATTTTTGAATTCATTCCTTGTCCTCCATCTTTTCATGCAAAGTTCATCAGAGGTAAAATTTTAAATAGCTTAACATATTAGCATCTACAACATAAATTATTGCTCTTGCATCATCATAAAACTAACTGTTTAGCATATGTACAGATTTTAAAAGTCAATATGAGCATAGGCAATCATCCAGTTTGTGTAAAGCATAAGCTGAGTTATAATCTTATGATTATTCAGAAATTGAACGCCTTTTGAAGAAAAATACTAATTTCTTCATCTTATAAAGTTTATTTTTCACTGGGACACTTTGTTTCAAGAATGTTAAATAATGTTTATCCCTCATTTGTTCAAAAAGTAAACATAAGTAATTCTTTCTATATCTTTGACACACTTATTTAATAATATTTTCAATAATCAACAACATGACATATTGAACAAATATAGTTTCAAGATAAATAATGGTGAAAGCCAGAGCATGCTGTCTTTCTGGTAGTCAATCAAAATATACACAAGTGCATTTAGCCAAATGCACACTGCCCAACTAAACTCTTCCATCCAATGATATCAGGTTTTGGTTTAATTCCTATCTAACACAAGTGCATTTGGATCATTGCTCAGCATCCATCTAGTAAGGCAAGAAAAAGAAACAATGCAAGCCATTCACAAGTATTTCAGAAAATTAAGTAATTCGATTAATAAAAGCTTCTACAAAACCCCAACCATCATCAACATCTGGTCCAATCCAATAACCAGTTATTATGGTGTTATAAGTACAAAAACTTACATCCAAACAAGAAACAATTCCATCTAAATGCTTTGAGCATGATGTTAAATGATGATGGCAGCTCAGATTGACAAAAAATAAGCCTCTATTTGAGCCGCAGGGAGCAAGGTTGGTTCCTGTAAATAAAGTTAATAACATCAATTTACAAAGCAAGCACAGTTGTTTCCACAAACATTCTCTATTCGTAATCACAGCAACAGAATTTGAGTCACTTTATCTTTACCTTTTAGCATTTGTATAACATGAGCGCACGCGGTAGTCATCAAATAAAAGTGTAGAAAATATTGGATCTTTCAATCTTCCAATTGATTTCTAAAACAAAAAGGAAAAAATCATTCCTAAGTAAATGAACAAAGTTGGAAAAGTCTCTAGACTCAGTTTAGAGCTTGCATCATGGCAGTTCCCCAACCACTGGACAATTGAAAATTGAGGTTTTAGATAATTCATTCCACCTTGACCTCAATTTGACGGAATTCAGCTGATTTAATCTAAATCTCTTTGATCAATGTGGAATTCATTGACATGACTAGTTTACTTCTCCTCAGAATAGTAACATTTTACAAAGCAAGCATTATAGTAAGCGTTTCGAATCAGAGAAATAGAATTATAATACAAGCAATTGAACTTAAAGCAAGATAGTGTGAGCACCTACAATCTAAGATATCATTTGTTAAAGACATAAACCAAACCAAACCAAAATTCAAAGAAATAAAGAATTGTTAGACTACAGTAACAAATTATCGGCAATAAAAGAAAGCAATGCAAGAAAATCGAAGAGCAAAACCTGTCCTACCAGTTGCTTTCTTTGATAGTCCACCAATGGCAGTTTTTTCCCAGTACAATTGCTGAAAAATAGTTGCACAAGAATTCAAGTTTACAAGATTATCCATGCAAAGGGTTGGCTATAATAAAGATGGAGCTTTTCATTTTCTGACGAACCGAAGAGGGAGTGTTTGAAGGAAAATTGGAGAAATAAAACTTGGGTTTTGGAGAGTAACTTACCTTGAGTGAGGTTTGCGGGCTGCAGATAGGAATGGAGAACCTAACGGAGACGAGGCACGCCATTGAAGCCGTTACTACACTTGGCGAGGTTCTGGGTTTTGTACGCGCCTTTGAGCCGAACTAAACGACATCGTTTTCCATTCTTTCAAAATAATAACAATAACCCTAGGAATTTTAATTTTTCATATTTTTAATTATTTTCGCTGTAGAATTTGAATTATTACCAGATAGCAAATCCCAATTCAATATTCTTTATATAATTTATTCTAAATAATAATTTATTGAATTGGAATTAATCACATGGCATTATTTTTTATTTGCAAGGCATTTTTAAAGACTATTTTATATTTTAATTCGAAGATCAGATCAGAACAAACACCATTGTCTCAAAATCACAATGCTAAAGCAAATTGCAACGAGATTGAGGAATATTGCAATGTTTAGGGCCCGTTTTGCATTTCATTTGAGCTCTTGGACTTGTGCTTTGATTTCTTATCGCGTTTCTTACTCCTGCAAGGTAATGGGGTAAGAGCACTGGTTAGAGGAAAAAAGCAGTGCAGAGGAACAAGATGGCTAATATGTAGATAGATAGAAGAAGTATTATAGACAGTACTCGTCGTGTGAGCTATGGCCCCAACAAGATTTCAGTTTCCGATTGATGTGCTTCATATCCTTCTCTGAAGGGAACTTATATTTCGTTACCTGTGTTCATAGCAACAAAAAAGAAAACTAGATTGGAAAATGCAGCTCAAGGGAAATGATATCGGTTTCATTTGCTATACAATTATATAGCCATTGCATATGTTGTCTCCTCAAGACTCCAGATTTCAATCACTCAAGAATATAGACATAAATATGTTAGTACCCAAGAATCTATGGCATTTAAAGATTCCATGAGCTCTGAAATGGTGTGCACAGAATTCTGATGAGATAGAATGCTCGTCAGGTATCTGCAAAGGAGTATAAATGTATGGTCAATGACAAGAACCGACATGCAAAAGGGAAAATAAATTGCTGATATTCGGAAGCATAATCCAACCAAATTTCATGAAGCAGTTCAAAACCTATCAAAGTTGACAACTCTGTCCACCTTGTTTGAATTTTGTAAAGCAGCCAAAGCCAACTGCCCCGTGCCAGTAGATGAGCCAAGTTAGAAAAGGTGAAAAAACATATGAATGAATGTAAACCAACAAGTTCAGAATTGCAATCCTCAGTTTTGAAAAAAGAAAGTAAAATGCAGGACATTTTGGTGAATGGAAAAAGCCAGCAAGAAGATTTTTTTAGAGCTCAAAAGCTGATAAGAGTAATTACAACATCTGATGTAACAAGGAGTCTGAACGACCAAGAATACCTGTGCAGGAGGAAACAGAAGTGGGGCATCAGTAAGCATGATTTTGTCAACTTCCAACCTTGCAGTTTCATGCAAAACCTACAATATGTTAACGCATGAGATAGATAATTAGCTTACGAGTTGGAAGAAGGACAAGTCTGTTGAACCACATGAAAATAAACTCTGTGCAAATATAGAGGATTACACATAACCATTACAACTATATTGCTTAAACTAACTTATGTTTAATGTACAGGAGCATCTCCATTTGATGTTGCCTTTATACTGCTATAGTATTGGAAAATAGGGTGCAAGTTATTCAACCATTATGGTTTTACATACTTATCTCACATAATGTTCTGTGATGAGGACACTAAAGGGAAATAAAACTGATAATTTCCAAAATTTTCACGTGAGGAAATAAAAATGCAGACAAAAAATGAATGAAACTAACAAAACTGAAATGATCAGGCAATACTGCTAAATCACACAGCACTTTTAGAACACTAAGCCCAACATCTCTACATACTTGAAGGCGGATTTATAGTCAAGCTCCCTCAACTTTAGCACAAAATAATACACACATCATATGAATCTGACCAACACTAGATAAACTAACATCGAGGACTGCAGCTTTTCCTAAGAAGACTTTCAAAATTCAACTTGGGCGAGACACATAATTGTAGAGGATAAGACCAAAGTTTACCTTCAACATTTGTAATTGGCCATTCTGTGCTTCGCAAAATTCCTGGTTAATCAAAGGTTATCGTCAGATATTGCAAAACACAGGACAGGGAAAGATAAGTATTGGAATGAATTAACCCATCTTACCTCCATATCATTGATAAAACCTTCAAGCGGACGATATGGTGCATAAACAATAAGATCAAATTCCAAACCCTGCAAGATAGGTTATGTTTTAAACTAGCCGTGGAAAGAGAGAAATAAAGACAAGGACACAAGGGCACAACATCATGCCTGATAAACAATCATTTCATAGTTGAGAATCATTTGATGATCCTGTGAAATCCCCTTACCAAGCTCCTCTGCTGAAACATGATTTTCTTCTATCTTACAAGCTGCATATACACAAGTTAACCTGCACCCATGAAGGAGTTTCATTAAGTGTAGTCAAGCAACTATTAAGTAAATAATTGGTCATTCGAGAATGATTGTCCTAAGAATAATAGAGCAAATGACAAATAATGGAAAGGGAAACACATACAAAGGGTGCAATTTTCACTTGGATTGGAAGAGAATATGGGGAGAGACTAACTGTTAAACAAAAAAATATAGCATACCAAGTGAGCCTAATAGAGCACCAATTTCCTTGTGTTGTTATGTCCAAATATCTTTTCAAATACTTACCCGTCGCATTTTCTACTTCACATCAAAAATCCTTACTGCATATCATAAGAGCATTTGCAACTTTTGGTTGTGAATGTAAGAAAGATTTGAATGAACCGTACATAATATTTTTTGGATGATGTTCCATGACAGACCATTGCAGATAGAACCTTTTGAAGTATAAGAGAGCTGTGGCCTGCAAATGTTAACAAATCCCAGAGGGGTGTCAGTAAAAACTGACTTTTTCATCTTTCTCTTTCCCTTTTATTTTAAAAAAGTTCCTTTCAAGATTATAATGATTCTAGATACAGAACAATGTACCTGAATTTTATTAGGAAAGTAAAATGCGCTGCATACTTCACGAAGTTTATTCTCGTAAAATACTCTCATAGAATGTTCTTCTTCAATACTGAGGGGTTTTGGACGAGAATGCTTTTCAGCTAAGATAGAAAGAAAAAGACTGTTAATGGTGGAAATTCTGTTTAAGAACTAGTTTAGTACATGAAAATTAACTAGAGTGCACAAAAATGAATGGGACCAAACAACAAAGCACTTACCATTGTCTTTTGCATTAGTTTGAGGTTCTGGGTATGAAAATGACCCATCAACATCAACTTCCATTTGCGTTGTTCCATACTTCAATACACGGTAAAACATTAGCACAGTTTATTCAAAAAGATAAAATTTGTGCCACAGAACAGATTGTGTGAAAGGAAATATTCTTCTGAATCTAATTTACATGGAAAGCACACACAGTCATGAGATGATGCCACTGGCATACCTTCTCCAGGGTTTGTATTGCTCTTCGATTAGCAGCTTTATACTTTTCAATCTAATCAGGAAAAATATTAAACTTTTAAAACCGGAACTGATAATAATAAAATAAAATCCAAAATTCAATTAAGATACGTTCCTGTGAGAGGATTAAATAAATCAAGAAAAATTAGTCAGATTAACAAATGCTAGAGCCAATAATGAAATAACAAGAAGATAACCATTCTCTGTTCATTTCTCAGCTCTTTTCCCTCACAGTTTCTCGACAACCAAACAGTACATAATTAAAAAAGTTCCCACCAAAAACAAAAAAAAATTCACGAGAGCAGAAAGGAAACGTACCAACTATTTGCACTCCAAGTAACAAGTAATAACATAAACAATAAACTTTTTTCTACACTTTGTCAGCTACCACACAGAAAAATGAAGACTCCGTTTCTATCAGAACGATAAGAAACAACTATAAGACTAGAAAATTTCGTCACTCTACTTATTTTTTTTCTCGCACTATGATAGAAACCAAACAGAAAAATCATATGATCACAAAAAAGAAAATAAAATCATAGCACTAAATACTAACAAAAGCGAGACTTACAAGCTCTTGAGGACTGAAAATCCACTTGGCTCTGTGAGTCGAGGTCTGGAAATCGGACATCGCTTCGACTCAGTAAATCCAGATCAGTTGCGTCGACAATCAGACATTGAAATACTGTCGTCCTCTTGACCCGTTCGTTTTGTAATTGCACGAGACTAACAAAACCTTCACCATATTACATTCATTTTAGGATCATTTTTCACGATACGTCTGGTTTTCACGATCTTCAATATGCTATTTCTAGTTTCAGTCCAAACGGCGCCGTTGTTCAAAACCGAGTAACTTTTACATATGGGCGCAGACAGTGATACCTTTAATAGAAACAAATTCACCCTTCTTGTTTCTTTCTCCATGAACATACCCATACATTCAGTGGAGGGGGTGCAATCAGAACAGTTAAGGGGGCTTTTAAGATTGCTCCACTTTGAACGAAAATGGAGGCCCAACGGCAATGCATTAAAGTGTAACCAGCGGTCCACAGCGTAACACAGTAGACTGTCACAAAAACTGTCTCCCAATGGTAACGCATTGAAGTGTAACTAGCGGCCCACAGCATAACATAGTAGACTGTCACAGTAACTATCTGCAACTCTTACATTTCCGTCACAGCGTGGAGTGGCCGGTAATTTCCGCCAGAAAACGCGGTGGAGCGTCTGAAAAAGCCAAAATTCCATTCGGTTGTTCAGATTCAACCAAAATGGGCAAAATTTAGAATCTTTTTGGTTTTGATTTACAATGTTTCAACAGAAATGGCAGAAAAATTCAAGAACAAGCGGTAAATATTGTTTCTTCTGGAAGGTGAAACTCACAAAGAAGATGCAGTGACAATCGGGATAATGGGATTTGTTGCACCTGAGTAGGCATCTACACCTATTACATGAGAATTGAGAAGTGCGACGTTTTCAGTTTTGGTACTTTGCTACTTGTGTCTTTGACTGCACAAAAAATTGGACTTTGTAGAGATAATTACCAGTCTTTGCATTGAGTGAGAGAACATATTGAAAATAGTAAGCTTGATGAGATTGTAGATCCTGTGATTCGCGGGGATGATCGCAGACAAAGAGCAGCAATTCCAAGTTTTCACAGAGCTTGCCATAAATGTTAATCTGAAGATGCAGTGGCTGCGGCTTTCCCTCTTCCATTTTCCACCGCAAGTCAGCAACACTTGCAGTTTAATTAGTAAGAAATTTTTTTTTTTAATTTAGGATAAATAATGGCGTCAATCAACTGCATTCTCAATTATTTGTCCGACAAGCTTTTTTATAATGCAGGCCAGTATATGCGGCGGCTGAGTATCGGAGAATCTGCTGGAATCTAGCTCAGTCAACGTAATTTTAACCAAATCCAAGGCCAACTTAGATCCCAAATTCAGAATCTAGACGGGTCCATTTCGTAATTTGCGTCAAAACCCGAGGTCATTCAAAGCCAATTAGATAAAATGAGGAGTCTTCTAGACAAAAACGCCCCATCACGTGATAACCAACCTCCTTTATATCTTTACCCGCCACGTGTCTCTCCTTGAATGAGATCTCTCCGGGTCATTGGGCCCCACCCTCCATGTCATATTGATCTTATCCTTTACGACATGTTCCTCGATCTACTTGCCACCTCACCTCTCCAGTATCAGATCTACATCAACGGTCCAGATCTCCTTCGACCCCGAGAAAGTCGTTTGGCTTTTAATTCCGACTCAGTCACTACCTCAACCTTAAATATCTACACTGCGTTGCCAAACACTTTGACTTCTTGTTTTCAGGCTTCTGTGAGGGTCGTTAAAACACCCCGGTCTTGCTTGCGTGCGCCATGGGTTTGCTTGATCAGTTGTGGGACGACACCTTGGCCGGGCCGCGGCCCGAGACCGGGCTCGGCAAGCTACGAAAGCACTCCACCTTCAGTTTCCGGTCAAGTTCCGGCAAGGGTATGAATAAGCCGGTGGCGCATTTTTAGCAAATATATTTAAAACGTTCAAAATTTGAACGATACTATCTAAAAGGAAAATGAACCTGAATCATGCAATCAAAACTACATAAGAATTATTCCGATCGTACTGTCTGAGTTTTTGAGAATCGAATTAGTCGAAAGTAAATTTACAGTTTTACTAACCTGATGCTACATGCAAATCGGGGAACAAAAATTTATGATGAATTCATGTTTAACAATGTGTCAAAAAACGTTGTTAGTTATCAATCGATCTGATACTAATTTTTTTTTCCTTGTAATGTTGTGATTATTGGTTGTGATTAGAATCTGATGTCGGGAACGTCAGGTCAGACGGCTGTGAGTCGCCGTTGGATCCGACGACGGTTACACGCAGTATCATGATTGTCAAACCACCTGGCTACCAGAGCGGATCGCCTCCGGTATCTCCGGCTGGGTCTACTCCTCCGGTATCTCCCTTCTCCGGTAAGCTTTATTTATTGCAAATGACAAATTTGTCCGCTTTTTTCCCTCGTAATGACGTAAATCGCCTCTCCTATAAAATTGGAGCTTACCGGCAAACTATCGAAGCAGTGAATTGATTAGATATTTTTTTTGGTCATTCAGTAATTTGCACGCCGAGGGTAGTTTAGTCATTTTAGTAACTCTATTATTAGTCAATATTATAAATGATAATGCAATGTTAGGTTAGGTGGGTGCATTATCTTATTAATTTTGCCTATGCTGTTTTGAAAATGACACGTTTGTACTTTCCTAGGACAATAATTATGCATGGCCTTTGGGATACTTTCTAGGCCTTGTTTTGCTGTTTGGGTTTTTAAATCATGTTGCCTCTATTGAAGTTGCATTATTTGATGGAGTCCTAAATGCCCATGTAGTAGTTGTAGTTGTTTCTTCTTGTTCACATAATACATTTGCTTTAATTGAATGGAGTCCCCATTTACGGATTGGATCCAACACAATATTGACAACACTTTATGATGTGGGAAGCACCAAATATTGATTTGTGTGGTGGGCGGCTTTTGTTTTGTTATTGAAATGGTATGTTTCATGCGTTTGTTCTATTTTTCTAATTATTGATGCTACACGTGTTTGTGATATGATACAAGTTACTTGTAAAATAAAGATACTATGTTGACGTGTGTTCTAAGTACTGTTAATTAAAATTTATTTTAATAGTAAAATCACAAAATGGGAAAAGTGATGTATTATGATTGAAAACACAACAGTAGCTCGTTAAAAACTACATGTTAGCATGGCCGAAGACGAGTAATCATGTAACAGGTTAATGCTGGTTAGAAATTATAAGATTAAGTCATGTATAATGAAAGGGTTTGTGTTAGGTGCAGGCTGAAACTAATTCCACCTAGCATTATGGTTTTAAATATTTCTTTCCACAAGGTTATTGGAATTTAAGGTTTTTGGTTTTCCTGTATCTTAAAAGTTCAAATTTTTGTTTGACACGTCTTGACCCACATCATAAAATAAGAATTTTGCAAGTTCTTTTACCGTTATGTACAAGTATGGGTGTGTATTTGATTTGTGTTGAAACAGTTTATCATTGATTATTTTCAACACACCAGAGATGGTTACTGAGAACGGAAACATCACTGTGGATTATGTTGCTCAGGTGGTGGCAAAGAGTCTTTCCGGTTTCGAAGACAATCTACATCGGATGCATGCGAGAAGAGGAATGACGTTGGACTCCGGAGCCCTACTACTCCTTACGACATGTGATATGTGAATACAAGGATATTGCACGAGGAGATGAGACGCAAAGCTAGAACCTTTCAACTCATGTTCACTTATATTGTATATGTTTGCAGACAGGCTTGTGTTTTGTCTAGATATATATGTATGGCAGCCAAGTAGCGAGATGTATCAAAGCTTGATGATCATGGTCTGTGAGACGGGGTGGGAAGTTGTAGTATATTTCGAGGGATTGTGCGTCCTACGTTCTATGTAGTAGTGTAGCTTCTTGTTGTATATGAGAACTTCTGCTTCTCTCATATTTCTGTCTGCTTTCGCTTGTGTTTCTTAAAAGTGCTTTTGCCTGCTGGTGAAATAATATGGGTGTTATGAAGTATATGCATGTTGCCATTTCTTCAGTTTGTTATTGTTTGTGGGGAAGCAACGTTATGGCGCCTTTGATATGAGATCAAGCTAAATGGTTGCTAAAGATGGAACAATCTAGATTGCTTTGGCAATAAACAATTGAGGCCAACTAAATGGTGCTGCCTTTTATTTTAATTTCTTTCCTTGTCTGTGTAAAGCTACAGGGATCTGATCCATGATTGGGCATGGTGATATGGTTGAGTTTACTATTCTCTCTTTTTCAGATGCATGCATGGCTGCTTCAAGTTAATCCAATGACACTAATCCTGAATGTGAACACTAGTAAGTACATATCATATATATATATATATATATATATGTATAAAATTACAGTTACAATAAATCTGAGGCATATGTCTTACCAATTAAGGAATTATTAATTTTATATTATTAAAATTAATCAAAATCGTTAGTTTTTTTGGGCGTCAACGGAAAACAAAAACAAATTAGGAGTGTATCTTAATTTTTGTCGGAATATTTGTTGTTTTTGTTTTGAATTTTTAAATATTTTGCCAAGGCCTGGTAGATGGGTTTGAGAGACATTCCCACAAGGTTGCTTGATGGATCTAGACTCATTTAAATCTTAACCGGACTCAGCATGTTGCGGATCCAGTATTTTCTTGAAGGGCCTGGTGGGCTTGTCTTTAACTAGGGTTAACTTGGGAGTCCCAAGGTGTTTTGGGTTCGGTACTACGCCATTCGGATATAGGGTACCCATGGCGACCATACAATGTTCCCTTGACTATTATTCCTTCTTCTGCCTTCAAATTCTCAGTCCAACTGGAGCTGTTTTAAAATTTTAAGCATCTGAATCGAATAATAGGACATTATGCGAAAAAGGGTTTATGGATTTTCGATTTTGTTGCTTCTTTTCAGTGTGCTAATCTCCTCTTCCCATGGTAAATTATCGTTCTCTTTCTCTGTTGGGGTTCATATTGCTATTACATTGACTTTGAGACAAAACCTTTTGGGCCTGTGAGAAATATCATTGATTGGTTTTATGCGTGTGTTTTCTGGAGTTTCATTTAGAATGGGCTGGTGTGGAATTTATTTATCAATTATTGGAGTATTACGTTTAGGTTTTTGAGAAAAAAAAAAATTGGAGAACAAATAGATGTTAAAGTTGTACTTTTTATGGTGTTTTGGAATTCCAAGAGATGAATTCACTTGAAGCAATTAAATAGTTGCTTTAACATCTCATCTGAGTATCTTTGTATTCACCCTTTTTTCCCCTCTTGGTGTATTGAAGGATGAGGATGTAATCAGTTCTTCTTGTTAAACCTTTTAAGAAAGTTTCTTGTTAATGTGCCGGATTGGGATCTGGCATGGCTAACGAATCTGTCTTGGATTTCTTCTGAAATTTGGTGATGCACTAGTTGTTTCTGGTCTTGCATGGTAACGTTTTGATGCTAGTTGTAAAGCATTAGCTTAAAATTTCGGTAGCTTGCATATTTGTTAGTGGATATTATTCTCTGGGAAGAAGGCAAAAGAATGACAAATGTTGTTGTCTAGATATGCATCTCTCCACCCAGAACAAAAGTTGTGAAAGTTCATCTTCATAGCTTTTAGGTATATAAATTCTTTACTTTCACGAAACAGTATATCATTTTGGCCCCTGTTTGGTTGGCATATTGTGGTCACCTGGAAGCTTGTGTACAAAATTTATTATGACAACCTCATTGGCTGCTAAAGATTTTAGTTGTATATTTTCTGTTTGTATTTCCATCTTTTAAGCTATTTGACTATATGTCTGTGCAGGAAAACAAAATGGAGTCTGCATTTCTCAAGGTGGTCGCTTTGCACCATTCTCATCAGATGGGAAACCTCCAAAAAAGGCGAGCAAAGGACGAAATGATTTGACCCTTTGTAGGGTTTTCCGCAAAAAGACCTGTTGTGATGCTGCCCAGACACATCCTGCTTTGCTATCCATTCGGAGGCTGGCTTCTACTGGGGAGGCCAGCCAAGAATGCTTGCATCTATGGGAATTATTAGAATGCTCAATTTGTGATCCAAGTGTTGGTGTTCAGCCTGGTCCCCCTCGTTTATGTGCCTCATTCTGTGAGAGAGTTTATCAGGCTTGCTCTAATGCTTACTTCTCCATGGATGCCAAGACACAGGTAGGTGTCTAATTTATAAAGTTGTAGATTGGGTTGGTGAATAGATTTGGGTTAGTAGCAAGTTGGGTTATTGATTGATGGGGGTCAGAACAAAATTTTCTTGTAAAACTATTTAAAAAGAAAACAAAGAAAAAAACCACATGATTTATGGGGAAAGAATATTTGTTTTAACTTGGTTGGTGCTTCCATCATCGAGCAAGGTTCAAGAGCTCCTGGGTTTGTTTCGTGCATTTAGTGCAATTAAGCCATATCTTGTAGTTTCTACCTCTATGCTGGCATTTTAATATATCTATTTGAGTTTTTGAAAATCAGAAGTTTGATATATTTCTTTCAAATGCTTGACAAAATCAATATCCTGATGAGAATTTTACTTGCTAGGTTCTAGCACCATGTGGAGTAAATGACTTTGTTTGTGGTAGAGCTGCAGAGTGGGTCTCTA
Organism: Khaya senegalensis; assembly: GCA_032402905.1. NCBI lineage: Eukaryota > Viridiplantae > Streptophyta > Magnoliopsida > Sapindales > Meliaceae > Khaya > Khaya senegalensis. The sequence continues at coordinate 378,919 of CP135554.1, read as the reverse complement.
ATGGCACAGAACTCTGCCGAGCTGCAGGTTTTTCTGTTACCCTGCCTGATGAAAAAGATATTGACGTGGAAGAAACATCTTGCTATGGTGGAAAAACAAGTCTGGATAAGATTGCTGATTCATGGAAGGCATCACGATCTAAAATGCCCCAGAAAGCTGATAACATAGGTACATTAGAAGATTTCCAGCAGTGGATACAGGAAATGCAATTTAGTGAAAGAATTTCTTGGGCTTTGGGAGGATTGGTTCTTATAGCAGGGTTATTGTTTATCAGGTCAGACTCTTGCCGCCGCTTCTAAGATTTTTTTTTTTCAGCTTTTCCAAGTAACTACCTTTTACTTTCATATTCTTGATAATTTCTAGCTCAATGTAGGTTGTAGAACTTATAATTGAGTTTTTCACGATATTGATTTTCATGCAAAATTTACATGCATATCCAGCCATGCATTCTTTTGCTGAAGAATATGCGATAAAGCTTGCATCTGATCCATTCAGTTTCATTAAGTTGCTTTAGTGATTGTAATTTTACTAATAGTTTGTATGATCATTTTCTTTCTATAATCCAGTAAAAGGCGGAGCCGTAGCCAGCGCCAAAAGCTTGCAGCTATTCAACGCGCTGCAAGGAAACTGGAAGGAAAGATGAACCAGACGCCCTCCAGTAGTCTGGGAAATAGGAAAGGAAATCGAAGATAAACGTCTACTTGTATGCGAACATATTTATCCATGTTGATTAACAAGTTTCTGATGAATTTATTGTCATGATGTACATTAACAATTTTTTTTTGTTTTTTTGGTTAACTTTCAAATAGCAAAAAAGTAGATAATGTATTATTTCAGGGGTTGTATAATAAGCATGTTAAAATCCTTAATTCCAGTTTTGAGAAGTTTTGGACATGTTTTCAAGCTTCCCGTATCTGATATTTACTCATTTTCTTCCGTGTATGTTTGGATGATCAGAATGTTTTCCGATTATTTTGCTGAACAACCAATTCTGCTATCCAACCACTGAGACTACATCAACAGCATACCACTACATAAAGAAGCCATGCTGCTAGTCAAGCTCTTTCCTCTTGTGGGATGGAAGAGTGAGACTTTAGGGTAATGTTAGTTCAAAATAGACTTAAAAACACATTATTGCTATCCATCCTCACTGGTGTTGAAAAATGAATCCAAGTGTATGCAACTGCTAAGAAGTTAACGATTAATAGTTAAAAACAGAATTATGTTATGTACAAAAATTAGGAAATCAATTATCAATGATACCCTTTGCCTCCATTATTGCCAGTAAACTTGGGCATTTGAGCAAGAGGAGCAACTTTATCAAAACACAGATACAATGTACAAATACTCAGACAAGAATTTAGGCAGGCCATCCTCAAATCATTCCCACACCAATCAGCTGTTACAAGAAGAGAACAAAAAGATGTCTAATGCACAAACAAACAAAAAAAAATTCCGTCCCACCATAGAAGATCAGCTCCGTGTCGTTAATTTACAGATTCTTTTTGTCCATTTTCATACTACTTTCGATTGCAATTAAATTATTGGCAAGTTATGACATCAGAAATGGCACGCTGCTTCTTTGTGGACTCGAAAAAAACTTTACCAGAGCTTCCTGTCTCTCCTGTTTGAACTAATTGAAATATCCAGAAAATCCCTTGCTTCATATTAAATCTTCCCGCTTTTAGGAGGCTGTTCAAACCAAAGACAGCAGAAAGCAATCTCCCGTAAGAGTTTGTTTTCAGAGAAAAGCATGTTTAAATGCCAAATGGATGATAAAAAAAAAAAAATGTGAGCATACCTTCTTAAGAGCCGCCTTTGAATTAGAAGTGCTTGGAAATGATCTATCAGCTGGCTTCAATATCTCGAACGAACACACTAGACCCTCGTTAACACTTAATAGAGCACCAGCATTGTCAAACTCCCCACCATAGTTCGGAGCTGAAAATATTGTAACCAATCTTCGTTTAGCAAAGAATTCGTATCCATCCTCCACCACCTGCAATTGAAGGCAGAAAAATCTTAATTTCGACAGATAATGAAGTAATTTCAAGCTCTTCTTGAGAAGTACTGGTGGTATTGGTCTGGGTCATGTTTCACGCAAGCTGCATTCATTTATACCAGATCTCTCATGACCATTAGATCATTTGATGGCTTAATTATGTCAGAACATAACAATTGTTTATATAATGCAGATATACGTTTCATGTACTTAACAATTAGAATTGGTGGGAAAAGACAATCTGATATATTTCTCCTACAAGTTTGCACAGCAATGGATCCTATCTAAAACCTCGGGATCACAAAAATGGCTAGAAACAAAAAGCATGAAAGCTAAGTAATGCTTCTTTGGCATTTACATGAAGATATTCGGTCTGCTGAAAATGAAAGTAGCTTACCTGATGGCCACGACATATAAGATCAAGGTCATTCTTCTCCAAAAAGTCAGCTACTACATCTGCTCCAAAGGTACATGAAACACCTCGATCACTATCTGCCCAGCCCTCAACACTAGAATCGGGATCTGACCATAGCAGATCACAGAGGAGACCACTATCAGGAATATCAGTTGGCCTAGAGATATCCCTTATTTGATCCAAATTTTCTAAATCTGGAGAGAGTCCACCGTGCATACAAAGTATTTTTTCATTGATGAGTGCAGCCACAGGCAAGCAATTAAAGCAGTCAGTAAATATTTTCCAAAGCCTAACATTAAATCTCCTTTTACACTCGTCGTAAAATCCATAAATCCGATTGATCTTAGCATCTTCATGGTTTCCCCTCAAGAGGTGAATTTTATCAGGATATCTTACTTTGTAAGCCAGAAGCAAACATATTGTCTCCAAACTTTGCTTGCCACGATCAACATAATCCCCAAGAAAGAGGTAATTTGCAGCAGGAGGATACCCGCCATGTTCAAATAGTCTGAGGAGATCTTGGTATTGACCATGAACATCACCTGTAAAAAGTCTGTTATGTTAGAAATACCAGATACATAGGGCAAAAGGAGAGATAATATAAATGAAAATAAGCAAAAGGCGCCCATTTTTTTTTGCTTTCCCTTTTTTTTTAAATAAAAAAAAAAATTCTGGCTTCCTATTCGACATGAACAATTATCCAAATTTCACAAGACCAATAGAACATATAATTTACAATCATGAAGTGATAAAAATCTATCCAATGAAGGATGGATCCATAGAAGTTCATGTCCAGAATTAATTTTGTGCATATCCAGATAAGAAATCTTCTTCAACTCTCATTGATCATACCAAATTACCAGAAAAAAAAATTGAAATCACAAATTTCCTTCAATGAGTGATTTCCTCTAATCTTACCCAACACAACCTAGAAATACAAATAACCACAAAAAAAAAAAAAAAAAAAAAATGCTCTGATTTCACAATTCAATATCATCAACAGAACCAGAGAGAGAAAGCTGACCACAGATGCGAATTGGGGCTTCAATCTCAAGTAGATTGGGCTGAGAAAGGAAGATTTGGCGAGCTTTGACACAGAGTTGACGGATCTCTCCCTCTGAAAGCTGCACCTGTCTGCCTCCTCTTCCTTCCAGCAGCCTCCTAATTATATCATCTAATACTGCTTTATCCATCATTCCTTCCATTGTCATCATCATCATTCTTTATATATATATATATACACACAAACTGAACAAATTAAAAATTGAATCTTGAATTTATAGAAGATTCGACAAAGGGTATACAAAATATAGACAAATAACACTAAGAGATATAGAACTTCTATAAATATAGAAAGGGCAACAATGAATAAAAATCTTCACTTTTTAGAGAGAAAAAAGAAGTCTTTAATTGTTGAATTGACAGAAATAGATCAAATGCTCAACTTTTCAACAATAAAGTATCGCCTGAAAAAGAGAGGATATAAATAGATAAAAAAGGTTTGTCTGATGAATAGAGGAAAAATGAATCAAACCCAACTTTTTAGATATACATATACAGAGAGAGAGAGAGAGAGAGAGAGCGGACAGAAATAGGGTGAACAAAGAGAAAGCAAATGAATTTATATGTCGAATTTATGGGGTAAATGAATGATCAGACAACGAACCTTTCGAAGAAAGAGACACAGATATTTAACTTGTACGTGAAAAAATTATGGATCAAAATAAATATCCATCGAAACTTGAATAAGAATCCGAGGAGAGAAATAAATGATGAAAATGAGTTGTCATTTTCTGTATGCATCCTACTTTCTTATTACTTTCTCCTCAGCCAAACAGTTACAGGTGAAAATCCAATTGGGTAATGGTTGAAATTTTCAAAGGCAAACCAAAAGAGACGTACACATGGAGAGTTTTCAAGCCATCATCACATAAAGTATAGATATTAGTGCAGTGCATGTATTTGTGTATTGGTATGGACTGTAGATTATCTGCAAAGCCGCGTTGTTTGAAAGTCTTGTGTTTTAATTCCAATCTTTTATCCGTGTAGAAGAGATCGGTTATTGGGATACCTGTCATCTTCCTTCACAATAATTGTCTTTTTGATTTAATAAATTATAGTACAATATCATTTGATGCCCCTTGATTTTATATTCTCATAAACAAAAACATAACTTGCTTATATACTTATATATCATCTGATGCCATGTTGGTCTGCTGCATTAGCGAAATGTCAGGGGCCGAAGCCATGATCTCCAACTAAACTATTTTGGATACTTGGATACCGCAAATCAGCAGCCTCCTCTTTCATTTTTCAATTCATCTGAAATCTCTTTTAATATGGGAAAAGGTATCAAAATAATATATAGTTATTGGGTCCAGCGATGAAGTTCCTTCAGGATTCTAAAATGGAATCTCTGGTATCATTCTTTGTTTTGACTGAGTTAAAATTAATGCAAGTTTAGGTGTTTTCATTATCCATTTTTCATTATTTGAGAATATTGACAAGAATATTAATTTTTTATCCTAATCAATCAACAAATAAGACAACAGTATAAGGATTCAACAGTATATTCTAACTTAATCCTTATTATACATACGGTTAGAATTTCTTCAGAAGTTATGTAAAATTTTATATTCTTAAATTATTTATGAGATTATACAACTTTCCCACATAACGTAAACAAGAAGGGAGAAACTTCTGTCAAGTCAACAAAAGATTTCGACTGGAAGTCCCATTAGAAGTGTTGCAGCAGCTCAGGTACAGAGAAGACTCGGATGAAGCACAGCTAGACTTCAAACTCACTCGTGTCAAAAGTAATTGTTAGACTGGACATTTAAAGCAGACAGCAAGTCCTTTCGGAGCAACGTTTGAGTAAAGTTGTGTTTGGTTGAGATTAAATGAAACTAATTGCATTATAGACACGTTTAAAACATTCTCCCAATTGAGTCAAATTAAATGCCCTTTATGTTTCTGGGATTGTGAAGAAGGGATGCACTTTTTTTGCTTTCAACCTGGATGACTGTTTTCTAAGCTCTTTCAAGCGTGAACACTAAGGTGCCTTCAGTGACAAAAGAAAGTTTTGGTCGGTATTGGTAAGTTCTTACTTGGCAGAAGTATGAATTCTGAAAAATGCAGAACAGTAACACTTATGGCGCTGCATGATATCATGCAAATCTACTAATTCGAGGTAGAATTGATCGAGAAACCAAAGAGCTAGAGTACAATCTGCGTATACAAAATGAAGTCTTCATTCAAGGTTATGGTTAGAAGGCTGAAGGCTAGGAAATGTGTTATCCCTCACTGAATAAGGAAAGACCAAACTTCCCAAGTACGGACATGCCAGGAACACAGGTGAAATGTCCACCGCGTGTAACATTAGCCACCACGCTGGAACTCATAACTAATAAGTGATTTCTACAAGTTTCCATCGGTTTTTTCAGTCCCACTAAGTATCATTCTAATGTTTCTGTTTTCAAGGCATTTCATTCGATTGCCTATAGAATTTGATGATAGCCTATGGCTCATATTGGTTTCTCATTGCTATTTCAAGATCATCACTGTGATGGTGCAAACATAGGCATCTTCTAACAAATTTAAGGTCCACTAACAAAGTCTAGCACTCAATACAATTTGCTTTGTCTTTCCATGAAACCACATTTTTCTTTTCCGTAATAGGCATAGTAGGCAAGGAACCGCAATGATAATCATATAATATAACAGAATTAAATCTGTCCACAGATATCTCTATTGGCATATATGGGAAAACCAAGGTCATTGAAAACACACCACGGAAACCCAACATAGTGATTGAATCGCATGATGTATTTGAGCTTTCTTCTTCATCCTATGATATATACGCAAAAAGTTACAGTAAAAAGGAAGGGAAAATGTAGATGTGCAGCATAAATTTAAACCAAAATGACATAGGAAAAAGAAAGAATAAATTGTCAATTTGACAAGAACAATGATGAGCTTTATGCTCATCCGTAATATGTTCCACAAACAAGATTTGTTTTGCAATTTCTAAGTTGTTCATACCTTTTAAGAGACGCAAAATCAAACTTTATGTTTAAATCCAACCAACTAAGCTAAGCCAGCAATGAAACTTGCTAGCAGTTGAATCATGTTATCTGTATCATTCACAACTACATGCCAATCAATTATCCACATAAAACTTGCAGCAGTGATACATAGAATCTAATATGTTAACAACGAAATAACTCCAACACAAACAAGTCTATGATCCACAATCTTACCACAGAATTTACCAGCAGCATTATTTTTTCCAGTGATTAGATACAGAGCAAGGCTACACAGTATAAAGCATACAACTGAAAACAGATTCAACATCCAGTAGACAAAAAAGGGGTACTTTTAAAAGTATCAAAATCACTTTCAAGATCAACCATGCAAAAGATAACTTTAGCTTATCTCACTTTTACAAATAAAATTCTACCACGGGTTCATCCCCTCTCTTGCAATCTTCCAAGAGAATACATCTCAGCTACTAATCAAACATTGTGGAAAGGTAAAACCAAATGCCATTCGGACATTAAAATCACAACAAAACCCCCTCACATGTTCATCCATCACACTATAGACAATCAAATTACATATTCACAAAACCTATAGCTGCAGATTCCGACTAATAGCATGTGAGTAACTTTCAGTTGTCTCCAAGTTATTCTACTTCGGACCATAAAATCCAAGGTTCCAAAAGTAACAATATGCAGTGAGGAATCTGAAAAGACTTGAAGGATGATCCTCCAGACTGATGATGCTTGTTGAGTATAGCTAGAAGCCATTACCTAAATCAGTTTTACCTGAGTTTAGCTAAACAGTTCAGTATAGACAAATATTTAAACCTTTTCTATTTAAGTCTCACAAATGGTCAAATGCGGGACCTAAATTCTTAATTTCACCACTTATTCTACCCTATCTAGCAATCAAATGAACATGTGCGAAAAAATTTTGAAAATGATAACTTAAACCAATTTTACCGATAAGAGACAAATCAGCCTAATACCATTTTATCCAGAATTCTAGTAACCTTTAGTCACAGATTAAATCAAACTAAAGTAACGTGAAAGTTCTCCCCATACTTTATACGCTATTTCATCTGTAGAGGACGCAAGGTGCCAATATTGAGCCAGAGAAACCATGAAAAACTAAACACACACCAGAGAAATAATTCCGAAAACAATAACAATTTACCAAAATAAGCAAATCCCATTTAAATGAATCACAATTAAACACAAATACATAATTCAAAATCCCAACAGAACGATAACTGTATCCAAACATATTACTAAGAAGAAGAAACTAACAGATTTGTTCTAATCTTCTTAATTTCCACGCCATTGCAATTCAATCCGCACCCACATTGAGGACACTCTTCGAAATTATCAATAGGAAAACCAGCACCAGCAATCCCAACAGAGAATTCAAGACTATCACCCTTTCTCGAAACCTCAATAATATCAACCCAGAAGAAGAAAAGCTTCACACTAACACCCTCCAAGCTGGAAAGTTTTCCTTTTGAAATGTTCCCTCTAATGGTTGGCTTGTATTGGAGTTGATACGATCCTTCAAGAGAGAAACTGCAAGACCCATTAAAGAAAGCAGAGAATTTACCTGTCGACGATTCGAGTTCATAATCAAGAACCCCTTTGGGGAGAATTCCAACGGGGAAGTTGTAGTCTTCTAGTACTTCGTAAGCTGTTGGTTTCTCGCCAAAACATATTGACGAAGTAATGGAAAGGAGAAAAAGGCAGAGAATTTTTGGGAAAAAGTTGAACTTTCTAGGGAAAATTGAATCTGAACCCATTTTTTTTTCTTTTAACCTCTGTTTGGTTTATGTTTCTGGTTCGTATTTGTTTGGCCCTTGTTTTCACTCTCTACGCAACCGTAATATGTATCAGAAAGGAATGTTAGTTGGAAGGAAAAACACGGAGCTTTCTCTATCTGCCGTTTGATATTTCGTGGGTCTGGAAGTAAAAGAGACCGGGCCAGGCCGAAGTATTTGGGCCGGTTTGGAATGCTGGGCCGAATTGAAAAAATGGTCCAACATACGACTATCTCATCTTTTCAGTATTTACTGTTGATTCCACGGTCTAGACTGTCATTCACAATTTAGGACTCGGGATTTAACTGGGTTTGACATATAATTGATAAAAGGTGCAGTCTGATAGGATTCCTTCAGAGGGCATACAAGATAAGAATAATTGGTGTCCTTCATGGTTGACTGATGGTTAGTTGTTCAACGCTCAAATGAGTAATTCATTCACCAACCACGAGGGGAGAGAACAACTCAGCATTAATTAAATCCTCTTCTTAAGGATTGCCCACGTAAATCTCTTGATTGGGATTTCGGAAATTCAACGCATGGATGCATGGATGTTTAATACTAATTGTTACAACGGTTGTTGTACACATGAAATTAATAAACCTGTCAATAATTATTACCCCTTTACTCTTGTTTGATGGCTTCATTTTCTAAGGAAACTGGAGTTGTACAGTTATTTTTGCACACAACTCCCCCCACCCATATTCTTCTCACCTGCAGCAGGTCTTTAAGTTCGACTCTTTTCAGCATTGTCAGTCGAAATAAGGCGTTGCTGTTGCCATCCTTCTTCCAAATCACTCGAACTTTCCTTGGATGGCTTTGGTGTCCAATACGTTGCATACAGCACCAATTGAGCTGTGCCCAGACCAAGTCCACTCCCATTTGGTATCTATAAATTAATAGGAAATATCATTAGTTATAGATATAAATCAAACAATTTTTTAAAGGGAGCCATATTCGAATTTCAACTTTAATTAGCTGACACTGTCTCGGATTGGTATATATTAATTCCATGGTAATATAACAGTGAAAACTTACTCCAATGAAAAGATCTTTTGTAAGCACTGAGTAGCCCGTCCAAGCTGCTCCATTTACGAAAAGGATAAATGAGAGAAGAAAAGGCATGTACACCACACTCTTTGTCATCACCACTGTTTTCTGTATTCAATTCCACTGTTGAATCCTTGAATACGTAATATTCCGTGAAAATGAAAGACATATATATAAAAGAATTTCTCATCATGGCTGAAAGAGGTGAACCATGGGCAACCATACTGAAGCAAGGGGATAAAAAACCTGAAACCTTGATTTGCACATCTCTGCCGAAAAATAATTGAGTAATTAAGACTGCTGCGCCCGGAAACACCACATCCAGAACCCCGGCAAGTAGGGCAGTTTTAGCCTGAAATTGATCAGATTTGATCACCATTTATGTGCACAACTCAACTGCTAGCTTCAATATTACATACTTTCAGAAATATTAAAACGGAATCTACCTTTATTCTTGGAGGAACGAAAACAAGAAATATGAGGACATAAATAATCTCCAAGACGGCTCCAAAACCATTAACAGAGGCGACAAGCACGCTGTTAGGCTTCACAATTCCATACCAAACCCAAAAGTATGCATTCAGTCATTTGCATATATAAGGAAGGCTCTCAAATTCCTCGGTCGATCTACGCTCCACTATATGCCAAAATGTCTTCCTGAAAGATATTAAAGTACATGAAATTACTAACTAATTTAATGGAGGAAAAAGATGTATGAAGTTATCTCTTACGCCGGAGAAAGATACACCAGGCCGGTCGTTATGTTGCCTGAAAACAGATACAATCAAGATCGATCGATCAAATTAAAAATATGCTACTGCCACACAAAGAATAAGAGAAATTAAGCTATATTTTACTACCTAACAAGCCAAAGATGAAAATTGAGCTAGCCATGCTGAGAGAGATTGCTCAGAACGCTCTGAATTGCCAGGAAATTTAATATAGGAAAGCTGTTTGATTTGAGGAGTGGACAGTACGTGCTGGGTAGCCAGGTATAGTTCTAGACTTCTGGTTCAAAGGCTACGCTTAATTTTCTTGTGGAAAGACTTGTGAAAGTTTAGTATTCTAACTTACGATTCGGGGAAAGGTCAAGAAGAAAAAACGAGACTTGCAGGATCTAAATAGAGAGGAGGGTGCCCACGTAATTTAAGAAACAGTCTTCCTTCCTTGGCTGTCCTTTCGTTTTATGATATGGTGGATTGATAATAGTAAGAGAAAAATATTTCTAAATCACTATCAATCCTCTTTTTTCTATTTAAAAGACAAAAGTATCTCAATTATTGATTATGATCCAAAAGTCTTGGGCACATCGACTGTCTGTTACCCTTTTGGTTGATTTTTATCTTGTATGTATATACATGATTTTACCCAACAATCCTTTAGATCAGCATACCCTGATGATGTAAGAATTAAAAACCCCCTTTAGATCAACAAATTATTGGAATAAAAAACGTAGAAAAAAGACGATAGTCCATGCAGAATGAAACTAGAAGTCTTTTTAATGAAAAATGATGAAAGGGTTTTATACGAGAAAGTCTTCTGCAGTTGCCGGCTAACTATACAACCCCACCAAACCCCACGCATTTACTATTCGGAGGCCTGAAATAATTGGCGCGCCCATGGAGTGCAGGAAATTAAACACAGAATACTCAGTTATCAAAATTTTAAATTTTAATCCATATTTTGTGCTTATATTTTTGTTTTATCTGTTAGATTCATTGTAGTACAACGATTTAGTTGCAGTTTTGTCCATTTGTGTATTTGTTTGTTGCAACTGCTAATTTATCTTATAGATTTGAAATAAATATGAGTATGTAATACGATGATGTGATACAGACGATGATGTAGTGGAATATTGAATGTATTGTAGTGTAGTGTAGACTTCCCACTACAAAACATCATTAATTTTGTTGTCTTAATTAATTGGAGTAAGTAGCAATATCAGCCATGAAGTACTGTTTGATGATTTGTGCCACTCCCTCTGCGGCGGCTGACAATGGATGATCAATGAAGTAACCGTGTCTTAATTAAATACCTGTCATCATCTCCAGGTTTCACGAAGCCTCTTGTTCTAGATAGGACCTAGACCTTACACACCCACCAAAAAATGGAGACAACAACACATAACCCCGAACCCTAACTGGTACGAGCTCAGCCGAGCCAAACTCCGAATCGGACGGCCAAATGGTGAGCCAGAATACTCAATACGTTTCCATATTTTCGTGCATGGCGTGTAGCCATTTTAGGGCAAAGCTAACATCGCCTAAATGTTATATTTGCTAGCTCCGGTTCCACTCATTGAACATCAGTTTTATAATAGTACGATATATAGAGTAGACTTAGTGTTCATTTGCTTACTTGTTTGAATGTGAAAGCAATTTTTTTTGGATATCCATTAAGATTCATATGATTAAACCAAAATCTGACACTCGCATCTTTTTGCATCACATTAATTTCTCCTTGAGCAAAAGTTAAACAATTATACAACGGTGGTACCCAGTAAGCAATAGCTTTTCAAAGTCTTAAAACTTGGCAAATTCAGCAACATTCTTCCGAAAACACTTTCTGCCTCATTTCCATCAAAATCAAGGATGATCAAGCGCTTCCCCTCTCGACATCTATCTCATAGTGATGATACCAACTGGAGTATATATCATATGGGCCCAGAGAAGCCGTCTTCTGCAGGATTTTGGGGATGCTGTATTGTTTGCTAAGAGTAGGTTTAGGCAAGCTCTTTCCCTGCTTGTTAAGGACCCGTTTATTCACAGCATTGGCTTGTTGATCATCACCATGATCATCGCCGAGTGTATGCATCTCGATGCCTTCTTTCACTGGGTGGGCCGAGCCTTCTTTGATCGTGTTCGTTGATTTTGTTGACTTGTTCTTGTAAATCATGTAGAGCATCAACTGTGCTGAACCCAAGATAAAACCTAGAGCATTTGGCACCTGAAAATTGCTTGGTTGATATAAAATATAATTCGTTAATTGTCAAGTAAAAGAGATAGGTGTCTAGAATACAGTAACTGGTCAGGCGTCTCTACTATAAATTGTCGGACATCGAGATTCTCTCTTAATATGAACTGTTACCAGAGTTAAAATAGAATATGAGATCCTACAAAAGTTGGGTAGTTAAGTTTAGATGGAGAGAGAATCTTAATTTAAACATTTAATAATATAAATGCGAAAAGAACTTACCCCAATATAAATATCTTTCACAAGAACAGAGTAAGTTGACCACACACCAGCATTAAGGAACAGGAAAAATGAGAGCAAGAAAGGCATGTACTTTACACTCTTGGTGGTTATCACAGTTGTCTGTGATCAAATTTAAATTGAAACAATAAATTAGTATTGCATTTCATACAATTAGAACTGAAAACATAGACAAAGAAAGAAGCAGAAGAAGCAATTGACGTGTGTGTATAGCATACCATGACAGCTAGAGGAGAAGCATACATGCCAATGGTTAATGCAGAACATAAGATTCCAACAAAAGTAATCCGCATTTTTCCATGCATTGCTATAAGTGTTATTGCAATCACTACCCCAAGAAAACCAACATTAAATATCGCAGCCAACTTCGCTGTCTTAACCTGAAAATCATCGTCAGATCACAAGAACACAGTTGATCAGATGGGAGAGACGTTGATCGTAGATAAAAAAATTAATAGCACTATCCCCTCATTATCATTAGCCCGAGCTCAAAATCTAATTTCCACAAACGTTCTTTTCATATTAGGCAACTAAAGTTTGTTTGATTGACATGTGGTGGTGGGTGTCGGACTATTCAATATTAAATAAAAGCAAATGCTACGTATGTGGAAGGGAAGTAACCAAAAAAAATCAAAAATAAACTAATAAACACCTTTTAATGACAAGAAAAAATGAACTTCTTGTAATTTTTTTAAGTTTAAACCGTATTATCTAAGATTTAAATAAGTGTTTTTTAAGTTAATATTATTCTTTCAAGTGAGTTGGCTTGTCTACTGATCAGTAACTAGTCAATATCAATCACCTTTTTATCCTTCGGAGCATAGATCAGAAATAGGGTAACATAGATGAATTGAAAAACAGCACCCGCTCCGTTTACCGTCGCAATAAGCAAACCTCCAGGCTTCATTATTCCATAGAAAGTCCACAAACTTGTAGCCAGTAGTGTTGTTATATATGGAACTCCTTTGTAATTCTCTGTTGATTTGTTCTTCACAATTCGCCAGAAAGTCTTTCTAAACAACCAACAACAACAACAACAACAACACACAACCGAACAAAACATTTTAATGTGACACATGTATATCCATAGCGTATACGTGCGACTTGAATCCTAACTAACAAGCGTACATGAAAGTGGACAAATGTTGTGATTGTGGTAATTTTGTAGGAGAATTTCTCAGTAAAGTTACAGACAGTGGAGAAGAGCCACGTAATGAAAAAGAAGAATAAAAATCGGACGGGAACAACTTCAATTCAAAGAAAACTTTTCTTTTGAAATATCTACGTTGTCATGTCTTGGCCAGCTTTTAAAATTTAATATGCAAGCATGAGTGATCAGCATACCAAAAGATAAGATACAGGATATTGCAAACTTTTCATAACCTCCTTATTCTATTGCTTGAGCAATAATCTTTGGAAGTTTGGAATCCGTATCCATTTTAAATTATAAATCAGTGATGCATCATTAATCCATCAAGTTTATTATATTACTTGTGTAAAATCAAGAGAAAATTTAGAGTAAAGAATTAAAATAAATTCATATTTCGATGGTTCTACTTACATGGGACAAGCAAAAACCAGTATCGAAATTACATTCCCTGCAGCAAACAAATTAACCCGAAAATATGATAAATACAATAAACCAGCTGAAAACTAAAGAATAGAGGATTGAAACTGTGAGAAAGCTAGAGGAAAATAATCGGAGCTAACCAATAACGCCAATGAAGAAGCTTGAGCTAGCCATGGGAGAAGATAAGAAGGAGAAGAGAAGTTGTTCACAGAGCTAAAATTATGAAGCGGCTATGGCGCATGGGAAAGGAGAGAAAACAAAAGAGAGAGAGGAAGTAAGCAGCAGATATATCTAATCTATCTCGGTGCTGTTGTTGTATGTGGCGGATGATCGATCAAGGTTGGTATGCTAAAATGAAATAATAATAAATGCGTCTCTAAATTTTCACATTTTTGCAAATAATCAGACAATTTATTTATTTATTGTATCGTAATTTCTCTAAAAAATGATAAAATTACTAGTAGAATGTTGAATTTTGAGTTTCTGACCATCAAATCTAGAGGGTATTTCGTCTTTCTAGTAAGATAAGAGGATCTATTTGTTACAAATGAATACATTATACTATTATTTATAAAAATATAAAAACTAGTGACTCAAGTTGAGAATAATTTTTATTTATTTATTATTATTATTTTGCATTCTTTATGATTCCTACATGACATGAACGACAAATTTAGGCCTCCTTCACATATGCGAATTTGTAATTTTGCATGATTACACTTGGACCACTTTTCTTTCTTTGTTGATTCGTTGTATGCATGTAGTTTTGGAATATTTCGAATTGCATGTGGGGTTTCATTGTCTTTGTTTTTGTGTCAAAATCTTTCTTACAGGAGGGATAGTGTTGTGTTGTCACGTGTCTACCAAATTAATCGAAGGAGTAACAGTAACAGTAAAAGCATCATGTGAACTAAATATCTTCCTGGTGAAACCAACTCATACAAATTGAATTTTGTCTTCAATTTCATCTACATGTATTTACTTTTTGGGTTAATCGTTTGGGTTCTATCCATACTTTATGTTGCATAACTACGTTAATTCTAAGCATATGTTTGTTCTAACATTTACAATATCCAGACGTCAAAAATGGCATTCTTCGAGGAAATGTTTCTATTTGATTGTATTTTATGTGGGTTCTATTAAGAATATGAATTTGACCATGCATTCTCGCCCCAAATAATTATTTTTAATTAATAAGGGTTGGACTTCAATTCATTGATATAACACTACACCCAATGCTATGATTTCATTTGTCTTCATTTTTGGGGGACAATGGCTTCTCAACAATTTTGTTTGCTACCTTCATTTTCATTTCCTTAGCTGTATACTAATTGTTTTCCTTCAATATATTCGTGTGTCAATTGAACATAATTTTCAATAAAAAATTACTTGAAGCGAGAAATTTTGTAGGCCATTCAAGAAAAGTTAAGACAATCCATTTGTTTCAACCCAAATCCCGCCGTTTAAGTGGATCTCTCTGAGTTCGAAGTGGGGCTGAACTGTGGCTTTATAGCTACGCAGGCCAGGAGCCGAGCGTTCAAACAAAACAATCAGCAAAGAAACTCGAGCAAGGGACTTTAGATCGAACCCAGAACAGCAAAATCCTCGTACTTCAGTTTTCCTAGTTCTTCCTGTTCGCTACAAGAATGTTCAAAAAGTAACACTTCTCTCCCTCTCATAAGCTGTCTACTTTTTGTTGTCTCATCTGCCATATATTGTTTTCTTTTGTATTTTGATGAATCATGGGATTTGTATTTTGGTTTATGATTGTATTGTGGAAATTAAAAAAAAAAGTATTTCTTTCTTTCTTTTGTTATTGTCAGTTCTTTTTTCTTTTTTTTTAAAAAAATCTTTTGTTATTTTCAGCTTTTCATTTCCTTTCTGAGCCATGGTTATGGCCTGCTTAATGTTGTGAATCTGAAATCATGGTTGATAATTCTGTATTATGAGTTGACATTAAGGTTTTTCTATGTTTGTCTTGCTGTATTATTTTTAATCTTCCACATGTGCTGCAAGTATTTCGCTTAAACAAATATTATTGCTTCTGTTGCTAAGAATAATAACGTGCCATGTATCATGTATGTATTATTATCTTGTAGGTTTTCATCCGAAGAAGTGTCTGCACAAAACCAAGTGAAGGCATCTGTCCAGCGCAAACTTCGGCGAAGCATTGCTGACGAGGTTTAGATTGTGGACGTTTTGGGCCTTTTATTTTTCTGCTTCTTAGAATTTGATGGTTGACTTCCAAATACTACATTATACGTTTATTCAACTAAAGTTTCACTCCTATTGCAGTACCCAGGACTTTGAGCCAGTGTTGCATGATTTGCTTCCCAATAAGTCACCGTTGATTGTTGCCAAATGGTTTGTAACTTTCTTGCTCCTGCTTCTGTAATTAATTATTGATTAACCGGCACAAAACATGTTTCTGACATTGACACCCCTTTCCCATTCCTTGCAGTCAGAATCATCTGAACCTCATTCTAGTGAATAACGTTCCATTGTTCTTCAATATCCTTGATGGCCCTTACATGCCTACTCTTCGGCTTCTTCACCAATGTAAACTATTGCTTTGTCAACAACATATTTTGTCTCAGTATTGCATGTTCTGCCTAGTTTAATTGCTCTATAATTGACCGATGTGTTTCGCTTCATTAACATGACAGTCTGATATGTTTTGATGAAATTTTCAAGAATGAAACTCTTTTGAAAATCAGTTGTTTTGGATAGTTTTAGAATTGGTTGAACAAGTGGATTAGCTAGAATGTCAATTCAAATTAGTGTCACGATCCTCAGCCTTATCACCTCATAACTTGCCCTCTTTCAAAGTGTTTGACAAGCCTTTTGGACAAATTCAGAGTTGCACAGATTATTATGTTTACACTTCATTTAGCAGGAGAGAAATGGGAGGGCAGGAAATGGGTAAAAGAAAGCGATAGAGGGGACACCATTTACCTGTTTGGTTGGAGAAATAAAGTGAGTGGGAATGCCAATGAGAAGGACTTGTTGTCTCTCAAAATCCACTTCAAGCTTGTATAGATATGGTTTTAAATTACTTTGCATTGTTTTCTGTTATGATATGCTGCTTAAATATTTTGCTATGTTTTTTTGGTCAAATTTTGAGGCATCTTACATTGTTTATATATTTCTGATGTGCTAAATGGAAAATCCCAGGTGATAATGGCTGAAGGAAAGCAATACCCTCTTGCTATTGGGTTTACGAAAATGTATGCTAAGGACATGTATGTTATTCTGTTAACCTTTTTTGCTATAATTAGTTTTCAACTAAGTAGTTTAATTGGGAGTTGAAAATAGTAAATCATTTTTTTTTCTTTTCTTTTCACCTGAAGAGTAATGGAACAGCTGAAATGGATCTTGGGTTAACTCTGGAGTGCTGGCTAAATCTTATTTTCAGACCACTCCATTGCTTGCCAGTCTAAATTTTCATTCATTACTTGAAATTCTTATCATCCTACCAAATATATCCTTCAAAAAAAATTGTGCATTTCCACCTGCATCCCGTACTGTTCTGCCTTGATATCTAAAAGCCATAAGTAGTAGCTTGAAATGTGGAACTGCAATGAGAATGGTAGTAATCATTGTGAAACAGATGATTGGTGTCTCAAAACTGATGGAAAGTTTTTGTTCGTGCCAAACCTCTCTTCATTTTCCTTTCCTTCTGATTGGTATATGAGTGAGTTTGACTTGTTTGCTCGGTTTACAGAGGGTCAGTTAACAAGGGGATTGGGATGGACCACATGCATTATCTCAATGATGGCCTTTGGAAGGTAAATACTAGTAAAATCCTTACCTTTATTTATCTATTTCGCTGAGTATTGTGTAGTGTGCTCAAGTTCAAGCTACCGTGTATCGTTTATCCATATCATGTATAAGGATCCTGCTGCCAAATTTGGCATACATTTTGTACCCCTTTTTCAAATAATGCCGTGGAAATTGGAGAACTTACATATTGATCTTGATTGCAGATGAAGCGTCTAGATTGAGGATATGCAGAGTGTGGCCGCAGTACCATCCTAGTAACTGAAGAAAAAACTAACATTATTTATTTCGTCTTGGCGTTGTTTCCTTTTTGTTTTCGCTTATAATTCTCTTCATGATTGAATTTAATCATGAATATATTTTCTTCCTGTTGCTTCCGGCCGATACAGAAGATGATAACTTTTTTTGGCATAGAATGGAGATCAATGAAGCAATCATGCATAATTTTTTTTCCTCTTTGGTGGACAATCTGCAAATATTGATTCTTTGATTCAGTTTCATCATACTGAAATAAGTAACAGTACTCCTTTCCGGTTGCCAACTATCCGTCTTGAGAAATCTACTTCTCTGTACCCTTTGTAAGTTTGACAAAATTAAAACATACAGAATTATAAAAGAAAATTGATTTCTCATTAAAATCGGACATGGTATTTGGGTAGCTTTTGGATTGGGCCGGAGCAGGCTCAGTAATGATGTCAACCTCTGAAAAATGCAGGTCCATGAAGCCCAATGTAGTAGATCGAAACCCAGGTACAAAATACCTTTCAAAACCCTACCGGTTTTCTTTTCTCTTTTACTACACATCGACTCTTGCACGCCGCGCCACCGTTAGCCACTTGCCAACCGTTACAATGGTACCTCCCTTTCTCTCTATGTCCTTCTGTATGTGCACTTTACTCTTTAGATTTAGGCCTAGCTTAATGCGTCGTTGTTTCAGGGTATCGATCTGGTCGCAGGAGGTAAGAGCAAGAAGTCGAAGAGAACCGCACCCAAGTCCGATGATATTTACCTTAAACTTCTCGTTAAGGTCTGTACTTTCAGCTCGAAAGATGTCATGAAGGAGAAATCTATGTTTTTACTGGAAATATTTGAGTTTTGTTTTGCTTTTGATTTCCAACTTATTTTATTTTATCTTTTGTGTATTAGTTGTATCGATTTCTCGTTCGGAGAACAGAGAGCAACTTCAATAAAGTGATATTGAAGAGGCTGTTCATGAGCAAAGTGAACAAGCCCCCGCTTTCCCTATCCAGACTCATCAACTTCATGAAAGAAAAGGTTAGTATTTTTTTCACTCCTTTTTTTTTTTCCCCATTTTAGGCGTTATTTTTGTATTTTTTTTATTGTGATTTAATGTCTGGGTTACTTTTGCAATAGAATAGAGCAATGTGTATTTGTAGATCTTGATAATGCGATGGTTTTGATTGTGGGTTTTTACTGGTTTTGTGATTGAAAAGGAGGACAAGATTGCAGTGGTAGTAGGAACTGTGACGGATGACATTAGGGTTTACGAAGTTCCAGCATTGAAAGTTACTGCTTTGAGGTTTACTGAGACAGCTAGAGCAAGGATTGAGAAGGCAGGCGGAGAGTGCTTGACTTTCGACCAGCTTGCTCTCAGGGCACCTTTGGGACAAAACACGGTAAATGATGGTGGCTTGATGAAATAGTTTTAAAATAATTGAAGTTGTGTAGGTTGTTGATGGAGTAAAATGTATGTTTGCATGATTAATAGACTGTTTTCTGGTATTGGTTTTTGCATTCTGTTTTGTGCACAGAACAATGACTTGTGTTTGGCATCCTCACCATGTATAATGTGATATGTGACACTGCGATGCTGTTAGTTGGTTCAATTCCTTATAATTTCAAATGTAGTGTGGATTTATCTAGTTTTAATAACAATACTGAACTAGTGCTGGTTCGGTAGTNTGTCCACGCTGCTGTAAGCTCCCAATTTCTGCAGTTAAAACAACAATGACGTGCAAATGGGAAAATGAGAAACAATAGCAGAGATGCATTGATTAATTAATTAATTAATTAACTGTAATTGTGACTCACAAATCCAGGGCTCGGTAGTAGTTCAGACCCCCAGTGAAGCCTGTCTGGTCGAATTTGGTAACGTAGAAATTAAGGTCTTCTTCTGAGAGCCAGGACGGCAAGTTAGCAGGATTCTCATGACTGTTACCAGCGGTGAAATTATCTTCAAGCTTGGGAAATTCGAATGCCGGTTTATCTTTTGCCAGAAGTACCTCTGCTGTACCAATGCGAGCAAACACTGCTTCGATCTTTCCAGGTTCCTAGAACAAGGCAAATTATATATGTGTGTAAAGGATGGTTAAGACATCAGTTATAGAAGAAAGCATGACTGCTGGTAGCTTTATCCTTCCTTAACAGAATTTGTTATTTCTGTTAAAGTCAAGAATTATATATAAAGGAAGTCAGCCGAATTAAAGCATTCATTCATTTCAATTTCTTTTCTTCTTCTGCTTGAATCTGTACTTGAAGAAGTTTGATTTTAGTTTCGGAAGAGAGTTCTTGAAAGGTTGAGAAGCTTGAGTTTTCTGTACTCATGGTCTGTAAATTCTGTGATTCTTGTACGATTTTTTTGGCTTGATGAATAAATGAGTTTAGCTGCTGCTTTTCTGCCGTGGATGTAGGCTAATTGCCGAACCACGTAATTCTTCTTGTTCTTGCATTGAATTGTTGATGATCTTGTGTTGGTTTAGTTGATCTTGCTTGATTATTGCTTTGGTCATTGTTCTGGGAATTCTCTGTGAAAGTGTGACTTGCTGTTCTTAGTTCCTGAAGTTGGTTTTCAGTTCTTGCTTGTTTTGGTTCAATATAAAGAATCAATCTTGAGTTCATTTACGGTCCAACAATGTGACTTAACTAATTTCACCATAAATCTGGGAAATTTAAGCAAATTATGTAAAACTCTTAAAAAATTACAAACCTGGAATCTGCGAGTGTAATGATTCTCTCCACAGAAAGTTCTCACTGCCTCTACAGGTTTCATGTTTGGATTCCTTTGCATAAAAGGGACGCCAAGACAAATAAAAGCCTTCACTCTTTCAGGCCGAAACACGCACAAATACCAACCAACCGCTGTACCCAAGTCACGAGTCACAAGATACGCTTGCTCAACATCGAGAGAGTCAATCAGTCCAATCAAGTCACCAACAACATGAAAGTAGGCGTAGCTCGTGAATGAACTGCCGCTGGGAGCTTCAGTGTCGCCGTAGCCGCGAAGATCGGGGGCAACGGCATGGTATCCCAACGAGCTTAATCCAAGAATCTGATGGCGCCAGGAGTACCAAAGTTGTGGAAAGCCATGAAGGAAGAGTACGACAGGACCTTCTCCTTTCTCTGCTACATGCATTTTGATGCCATTAACACTCACCGTCCTGTGTTTTATCCCCTCCATTTCTCCTTAGATTAAGTTGCTTGATGAAAGGCCGATTAAGTTCAAGAATCCTGAGACTTTTTGATATTAATAGAACTCCTTTTTAATTGTTATGCTTTTCATTTTAAATAGTAATTATGTTGTTTCAAAAGTACATTCGCTTCTGCGTAATATTACTTGAGTCAACATAGATCAACTATATATTATGCAAAAGTTTAGTTATCCATTCATATCTAATGGCGTTGATTTCCTTTAAATTTAGTTAAATATATTAATGTAGTACTAGTAACCATAGATGATATAAAACTTGCATCGAGTTAACTTTATCTCCTACGGTGAACCTATAGCATGTGTAGTAGTAGATTAAAACTTCTTAAGCAAATCGTGAAGATGACCGTTGATTTCCTTTACTTTTTCTTGATTGATGAAGTGATTAGAACAATTTCCTCCAAGATGATAACATCCTTATTTTCTTGAAACTTCCATTGCTTACATATTCCCTGATGCCTGAAGCATACACCATATCAAAATTTCCAACTATAAACTTGGCTGGAATTTTTACAAGCAGTCCGGTCCATGGTGCTGTCAGCTCCCAGTTTCTGCGTTTCACAAGAAGAAATCAATGGATATTCACAATCGGGAAAGTTAGAAACATTGTAAGATCTGAAAATTTTATTGCTCGGTAGTAGTCCAAAGCCTCTGTGAAACCTGTCTGGTCGAATTGGGTGGCGTACAAATTAAGGTCTTCTTCATAAAACCAAGAGGGCAATGTGACTGGGTTTTCATGATCTATTTTGAAGGCATTTTCTTCGGGCAAACGCGGTGGACCTGGCTTAGGATTTGTCAGTGTTCTTTAGTATTTATGCAGTACCGACTTCAGCAGTCTATTGTTCAATCTTTCCAGGTTCCTGTAACAGAGCAAACAGAATTAGTTACAGCCCTTTTGAAATTCAAGCACTTTTGATCCATAATTGTAGTGGGATAGAATCACCAGTTAATTTAATTGTGTCAAGTACGAATGAAAAAGTGATACATATTTACTACAAAACTAAATATTTCTGAGATTTAAGATACTCTTTTAATTTGAACTTACCTAATCTTTGAAGGATCTATTGACCCGTATGTGCGCGTCGCTTTGGCTTTCCGTAATATACTACTGTACCTGTTGTATGGATGAATGGTGCAGACACATAGTTGAATCGGCCATCCTGCCAGCTGAAAGACCTTAAATAGATCGTGTGAACTGTATAATTGGGTGGTAAAGCACTTCTCTCTTCCGAGAATTATCAACCACAAATCCTCTCTGTTTCTATAAACAAACCCTCATTTTCTATTTTCTTTTAAAAATAGCTAAATAAGATCAACTATTACCAGAAAAACATGAACATTATCTCAATGTCCTGCTTTGTTGTACTTTTTATCGCCTTCTTGTTACCCTACCAAATTCTCGGCAATGAAGATCAAATTCCTTCAGCAAGTAATGATTTAATCAGAAGAGCTTGTGAAATATCCAGGTACAAGGACCTTTGCATCACTTCTCTAAGATCACATAACGAAACCAAAGGGGCTGATCTCCAAGGTGTCGGAAAAGTTGCACTAAAAATTGCCAAGGCCAATGGCAAAGAAATCTATCAATACATTTCAAAATTGCAAAACAAAACTGCAGAACCATTCCTTCAACAATGTCTGACAGACTGTTCCGAGGATTTCCGGGAGGCCATTAGTGTAATAGAAGAATCTGAAGCAGCTGTCGATGTTAAAAGTTTCAATGATGTTAATAAATGGATCAGTGCTGCCATGAGCTATGAAGAATCCTGTGAGGATGGTTTTCAGGAAAAACCAGGTTATCAATCGCCACTAACTCGGATGAACACAATATTTACTCAGCTTTGTAGTGTTTCTTTATCCATTAACAATCTACTAGCCGGGAATGGAACAAAACTATAGTCTTTTTTTTCCTTTGTGCACATTGTTTGGTTAATTAGTATTCACATAACTACTTTGAAAATTATACCACAACTTTCAATTGAAATGAAAATTTTTAGGTCCTTGTTAAAGGCAAATCAGAATCTGCTAGTGATCATATGATGGATGATTCTCTCAATAGCATCAATTTCATGTGAAAGACATTCTATTTCTACTTTATCAAAAATATCCTAGGAATAATATTAACAACATTAATCAAAGTGCTGAGAATGAAGTTGAAACTTGAACCTTCAGAACATTCTCATGAACTCCAGATAGTGGTGAATCCAATATGAAACCATTGAAAAAACAGTTTTATAAATCTTGCTTCAGAATCTTTTTGTAGCACATAAAATGCTTTTTGGCAATGGACTTTTTCTTGATCAGAATCTTTTTCCTAATGCTTAATCATGGAGTTGGTCCATCACGCAGAAGAGGTAGCAAATCAAGGTCTTGCCCTTTTTTTTTTTTTCTTTTTTTTCATTTTTGCAGCAAATTTTTCTCTTTCTAGTTCGCAAAACACTTCATCTAAAAACTTCAAAAGTAGGCAATAATCCAGAAATAACAATCCAAAAACCTTAAAAAGATCAATGGTATTGAAATAAAAAGAAATTGTTATCCAATAACATTGGAGCACATGCCCATGTAGTAAGAAAATTAGAACAAGGCTCAAGCAGAAAGGATAGAAATTTTGCTATACGCACAGATAAAATCCTGGAAACCAAGATGTGGGTTTCAAGGAAGAACTATGTGCGACATAAAACAAATCAAGAACACTGTCAAGAGAGAACCAAAAACTAGTGAACAAGATTTTTGCTTCCTGTTGCCGTCTTGTAAAGTAAAAAGGAGTGTAGAGACTTGCAAACCCTAAACCGCAGAAACCCATTATATACAGGGATTGAGACTGGCCATATTACCATAATGCCCTCTTCCTCTTCTTGTCATGACATTTACTTAAAACTTTTTATTACTATTATCCTTGGACATTCTCCTTAGGTTTTTTGTTTTCTTGGTGGTTCTGGTTTTCTTGATTGAAGTTTAAACATCAACTCAGTGAAACATCTTCAGTTGATTTGTTGATTTCTTTTTCTTTGAAGAGTTATTTCTTCAGGATCAAGTGCTACTCCTATTAAAAGGATTTTTTTTTTAAAACAAAAGAAAGAAAGGAAGAAAGTTTGCTTAGACCTCTCATCATGAATTTGGCTACGCCAAAAACATGAAAACTCAAATACAAAAATGAAAATCCTAGCTTAAAATTGTAACCCAGAGGGTGGAAAAATAATTTAAAATTTTTAACACAATTCAAAACTCTTATCCCAAAACCTGAAATTTTTGAGGTACAATTGTGAATTCCCGCTATCATTTATGAGATTCGAAATTGAAGAATTATTCAGACCAAGTTATCTTCAAGTACGCACCAATTCACTACATCACCCAAATCATAGGCTCTCTCCACAACTGTCATAAGAAACTGGACACTCTAATTTAACAATGTTCTATATTTTTCATAAAAAAACAGAAAACACATAAACATGACTCCATGATTGACACCTCGTCTTCGGGAAATAAAAGTTTGAATCTTTAGCTCAGAAGAACTAGCCCTCTCTATTCTGTCATTTCACTTCTTGATTCTATAGATTTGACAGAAGGCTCCAATCTCAGTCAAAACTAGCATTTAAGAATTTCAGCAATTCGTTCCTTTTGCTTTCTGCTTCTTTATCTTCCTTGGATTTATCAAGTTTTAATTGAATCTAAATAAAAACCAAGAGAACAAAATATTAATAACCGCAGATCTCATAACATCTTGTATTACATCCCTACAAAAAGAATAGCATCACCTTTTTCCCGGAGACAGCACTTCGGCGAACCCCATCTTTGTCTCGCCCTAAAAACTGCACAGAATGAAAAATAAAGGTTATTGAGAGGAAAAAATCGACGAAAGCTAGAGACTGCAGATGATAAACAACCAAAGTGCAATGCAATACCTTCGAAAGCTGTACAGGACCGCTACTTTCCTCATCTTGCTGCTTCTAGATATGGCTCACATTGCCAGGACAAACCCGACCCAGGAACAAAATCCAGGCAAGTCAATAGCACCATGTCACAGATCCCAGCTCCAATTTCGAAGAGCCAATTTACAAAAGAGGCAGAAAGTACTATGAGCATCTCATATATAGGCATATGATAAAAGCAAGTAACGTCAAACAGTAATATTATCCTAATGAACTACTATATATTTGTTGGCCATTAAGAAACTGAGCAAGGTAAGCAAACACACTAAAGTTTACAAATGCTGAGAACATCAAAGATCACTTAAAGCAAAATTAAACATTAAACATCATTTTCCTATCCAATGCCTTTGAAATCTTTCATTTTAATTCATTGACTACAGTAGATAATAATCATTCAACAAAATGGAAGCAACTTGGGTGAAACAGAAGCATATTTTTGGCAAAATCAGATCAAGGCATTATGGCTAAAAAGAGAAAGCTGTCCTACCTCTTTAACTTTATGCTTATGACGTTTATGTCGATGACCCTTGCTCCGGTCCTTTTCCTTGGTCTAGTAAGGAAAGGGACAACAAAGTGAGATTCTTAAATCCGAAGTTTTAAAATGAGGAAAAAGAATGAAGTGTATATAAACCACCTTCTTTGGTCTGTCACTCTTCTTGTGCCTCTTTGCACGAGTTTCATGCTCACTGTCAGAAGAACTATTGCTTCTACAACAGCTCAACAAAGAATGCATGATGTTAGGAGACAATCATACCAATTTCTCATCTAGTTATTAACATAAAAAAATTGTACATATTAGGAATTCTGCTAAAAAAATTGTACATAATAGGAATTCTGCTGCGTAATAACATTTTTGCAGATGCAAAAAAATAAAATGGCATGATAAGGTCAAAGAGTAAACATGCACATACTAATACAACAAACTGCACGAGAAATACTTTGATGCAACTCACTCTGACCCAAAGATAGAAAGATCCCATAACAGAACTAGAAAAAAAGAATTTCCGACTATAGGTACAGAGAACATTCTTATTAACTTGACACACCTTAACTTTGATTCTTGCATTTAATCCGCAAACTTCCTCCTCGATATTCACGCTTGAAAATTTCAATATTCATAATGGTACTAAACTTGCCCAAGAAATCAAATAACACTTTTTACTTATTATTTATCTTTAGTTTCTATTTCCAATACCAAGTGATGAAAACAATCAGTAAAGGCACACTGCCTTTACTAACTTCCCTAATGTGTCCACACTGCTTCTTGATTCCTCCTAATTACACGTTATAAGAGCTATAAAGCAAAATCACATATAAGATGCAACACCTACAAATATTCTTACAACCCCGCCAAACAATCTAACTCACATGAGATCAAACTATATTGAAACATAACACTTCTAAAATCTCTTATCTCTCTTGTGTTTTCCAAGAATTGCCAAAACATTACTTCTACCGAACCGAAAACACAAATCTTTAACAATGTTAACATCTTATCTTAAAAAACTACAACGTACAAACAAAAAGTTTTAAGCTAAATTTCACCCCCAGTAGAAAAATTAATCAAAACAGCCAAAAAATAACTTTACATTAAAAAAAAAAAAACCAGATTTTTACAAATATATCAAGTAACCATCAAGTTCTAAGCTAATAATATAAATCTCCAAGTCATAGAACCCAAAAACCCTAAAGAAAAAGAGAAAATAGGTAACCTAGAGGAATCAGATTGGGAAGAATAAGAATCGGAAGAGTTGTGGTGCCTGCGACGTCGTTTGGTATGAGACTGCGACCTTTTACGGATCTTGAGTGACTCTCTGTCTCTATCTCGTCGTCTACGGTGTCGGCGACGAAGGTGAGACGAGGATGACGTGTCCGAGGACGACGAATCTGAGGTGTATGATAACAAAGAAGACGATGAAGCCGTCATTGTGAGTGCCTGCGAGAAAGAGGGGTTTGGTGAGAAAGTAAATGGGAGTTCTCTCTGCTTATATAGAGAAAGGGCTAATAACATCTAAATCCCTATAGGTTTTTGTTGTTCAAATAAGAGATAGTTTGTATATTCATATCAAATAGGTCCATAATTTTATTGCTTTTGAAATAGCCCAGTAGCCCTAGTAATATCAGATGATTTTTGAATTAATTTATTCATAAAGAATAAAACTCAACAATAAAAGTATTAATGTCATTTTACAAGGGTTTCCCTGAGTTAGGACCTATTTTACTAAAATATAAATTATGTCCTTATAGTTTACACAATAATTTATAAAAATATAAAATTATAGGGAGCAAAATGTTATTATTCCAAATGCCAAATGGAACGACAACCGGTTTCCCGTAAAAAGAGTTTGATAAGAGACGACAAGTCGCCCTCGCACATGTTGAAAACACGACATATCGTTTTTTCTTTACAGTTGGGTGAGAGGTCGGTCTTGTATGTAAAAAATTTAATAAATCGAATAGATTATTTACATGGAATAAATAAACGAACAATTTAAATAGTGTAGAATCTTCTCCGTTAACAAATTTAATCGTATATTTTCCTAAAAATCATACTACTTGTGTTCTTCAAATCGTTCCTGAAGTAACAAACCCGGAAACGTACGGCACTCCGGTGGGTTTTATCCATGAATCGCCGTCGAAGAATTTCCCGGCAGTAAATTCCAGCGCCTCTTGCCGGTCAATGTTCTTAATTCCTTTCCATGTCACCCTTCCTGTCTTGTTCGCACCTGGGCCATAGTTTCCGTACTCTGCGTAGAAGCAAGTGTCAGTACCGAATTCGCCTTCCCAGGGCAGCCAACCCTGCGGCTGAATCAAATCGTCGATGAATGTTTCTATTATCACTGTTCTCGAGTGAATTCTCCGTGGTCGTCCGAGATATGACTTGATTTTGTGCCTGAAGGGATAGTACACGGGATCAGCGACGATGGAGCTGTTCTGGATGACAATGGCGGTCGGCTGGTAAGTGACGTTCCGGCCTTGGGCGGTGACAGTGCAGTGCTGGTTGTCGAGAGGTTTTCGGACGATGAATTTGCAGTTCTGGAAGACTGCGGAACCGTCGCCGAAGACGAAGTCTATTGTGCCGGTGATGGTGCAGTCGCGGTAGTATTGGCGCTTGGCGTGCGCGTAGAGTGTGTCCTGGTGGCCGTCCATTGAGCAGTTGTAGAAGACTGCCATATCGGCGTCGACTCTCAGTGCGACGGCCTGATGTTTCTCTGGTCCAGCACTGTTCTCAAATCCGATGTTTTTAGCCACGAAGAAGTCCCCAAGAACACCTACATCATGTAGAAAGCGTTTTTAAATAAAAGTACTTTGTAAAAGCACTTAAAAAGCAATTTTCTGAGTCTCGTGTTAAAAAATACTTGATAGTATTCCCATAGAAAGCATTTTCAAGTAAAAGCATTCAACAATCAAATAACTAGCGCTAAAATTGCTTGAAGAGTGTTCCTATAGAAAGCATTTTCAAGTAAAAGTAACTTCGTAAAAAGCATTTAAAATCTCTTTTGTTATACCATTTCTTTTAAATATCCCAAAAGTTATTTTAGCTTGCATCGAAATACTAAAAAACTTAATATGAAACACTTTTCAACGATCAAAAGTGCTTTTGTCAGTGCCAAAGACAAACAAATGCACTCCAATTACTACTCTTGAATCCAGGAAGATGTTAATAGTTAAGGTAGGATATAAAACTTACTGACTGTCGCGGTTTTCATGGTGGGTGTGCCATCAACGTAGCTCAACGACCCAGTGATTCTGGTCTTGTTCGCACCATCTCCAACCATAAAAATATGAGACATCGATCTGCCGATGAAAACTCTCTCTTCATAAATTCCTTCCTTTATATAAATAGTTGTCTTATTGCTCTTCTTTTTGACTAAATTCAATGCTTCGTTAATGGTGGTGCAATTTCCACTTCCATCCTTTGCCACAACAATGTCAGGATAAAGCTGACCCGGATCTATCAAGCTAAGCAATCTACGATTTCTGGGTCTAAGCCAAATCGGATTTGTGTCGCCATGGCCGAGAACTTGAACACTATTTTGAAGAAGTAGGCGGCGGTGAATCCAGTAAGGATACAAATAGCCATGGCCAATAACTTGAACGTTATTGTCCAGAAGATGGCTCTGGCTGCCGGTATTTGGAATTTTCATGTGAAATGATCGAAGCACTGAAGACATTTGGTTGACCATTGAAATAGCATTGATGCTAAACTCCATTGACGTCTTCAATGCCTTCCTCATTTTCTCTCCAGCTTCTCCTGTCGTGTTTTGGAATCCATCCAGGCAAGTTTCCTGGTATGTGATTGTCGCACTCAGCCAGGTTTTCAAATTGTCCACCATTGGACCAAGCTTAGTGGCTCCAAACTTACCCAATTCTTCAAAAGATCTCTGGAAATCTTCAACTGCTTCATCCATCAATTCTTTGCACCCTTCTAGAGCAAGGTTTGCTCGCCGGTCTTTTTCGATGGCTTTTAATGTCGTTGATGTCTTCGCAGCATTTATAACATGCTTCTTGGCTACCTGGAATGCAGCCCTGACGAGTTCTTTCAGGTCTATCGGGTTTCCCGCCTCATTCTGGAGACTCTCGATGCATTGTTTTTTGTAATCTGTGGGTTGGCAAACGGCTTTTATAGCCTTCACTGAAGCCGATACTTGATCATGTGCAGTCACGTCAAGTTTGGGTTTTTCCTGATTACGACGACGGCCGACGGAAACGGTGGCCGCGACAACCATGACAACCAGGAAGACAGAAGAGAACACCATAACGGCGACCCTCCTCTTCCCTTTTTTCTCATCCCCGCAATGCATCTTCGAAATTGAAGCAGATTTTGATCTATTTCAAGTATGGAAAAACAGAATAATTAAGAAAAAAACTCTCTCTCTCTCTCTCTCTCTATATATATATATATATATTTTATGCTAATTGATTTATGAGTTGCTCATGAAGTTACAATAAGAAGAGAATCTAAGGAGCCCGTGGCTCTGCTACGGTGAAGCCTGCAACGTTTCAAAAGTATGCTAATTTTCCATTAATTTATAATACTGAAAAAAAGAAAAGAAGAAGTGGTTTAAAACAAATTTGTTATATCAGTCAGAAATTTTGAGGCTGATGAAGAAATTGGTGGAGGGTTTTCCGATTTTTAATTTAAATTCTCCAAAAATAGAGAAGAGGAGAACTCAGACCACTAGCAATCTTAATAAAATAGTCTCGTATATAGCCCGAAAGAGGCTAGAAATCAGCCGTCTGCGCGTAAGTTGTGTGAGTTTTGTAACTGCGACAGATTAATTTTTGGAAAACAGTCGATGAATTCTCACTAACCAAACACTTTCTTACTCTCTATAGATCTTGCTAATCTATATACGGACAACAATCTTTTTAATTGAGTTATGTTTTGTTCTTGTTTTGATGTTATTTTATATTTATTAGCTAAAACTACAAGAATAGTGTTACATAATCCCTTTGTTCAATTAATAAAACTTTTTAAGACATACAAGATAAGAAATTTTAGGTTCAAGTCCCACTCAAATCCAAATTGAAGTGGGATGTCATTTGTTTTCAGGAATGAAATGATTTGATTTGAGAAACTATATTAATCAAAGTAATTATGAAAAAAAATGGTAAGTTATTAATCTCCGAATTTTCCAAAACGTGTTTGGAGGAGCGCTGCAAAAGTACATCGAGAAGTTTGTTGCAATTCTTGAGTAGTAAGAATTAATGGAGAATGTAGATAGCTCCTATCTCCTTCCTCTAATGCTCTCCATTTTCTTTCATTTTTACTCGCCAATCAAAAATACTGTGACAGCAAAAGCTGCAAATGGTGATGGTTATGGTGCATCTCTAATTGGGAAAACCTGCAACACAACAGAATTTTCTCAGACTTGCAGCTCACTTTTGGAGTCCGATATATCCTCGAAGTAGAGCTGCAACCAATTTAACTAGCCTACGCAAAATTGGCATGTGTATATCATATGTGAAAACTAACAAGACAATGTTGCTCTACGTCAAGGAACTAGCTAATGCAACAGGTTTCCATTTAAGACAATATATTGCAGATTGCATTGATGGGTACAAGTATGGCATGCATAACATGGACGAGTATGGTTTCTCTAGTTTTGAGAAAAGAGATTACGTAGAGGCACAGTGGGCAGTAGGTTATTGTAGTCATGCATTCACTGAATGTTTAGATTTTGGAATGAAATTTCATGTTCGAGAGCGTAGATTATTGTATAACTTCTCACCTGCTGTATTGGATATGTTTTCTTATTAATAAACAAGTCATTGGGTTAATCTTGTGTTCCACATTCAATCTTTTCCCTTCATTTTTTTTTTTTCCTTCTCTCGGTTTTTGGCCAGCATTATTCATTTATCAATTTGGGGTAACTAGGAAGAAATTATCGACCGAAAAAAGAAAAAGGAATCTCTGTAAATAAATGTGTACAAAAGCTTTACCATATACACGATGGATTTCTACCTTGAATGATAATTAAAAAAATGACAATATCATTTACTCATAAGTTATCTTATTATCAATTTAAGAGAGTGAGAATTTTAGATAAAACGGTTCTATTATGTCTATATTGTTAACATAATTAGACTATCCAATTAATCAATAAAGTGAAAAAAATATATTTATTACTGATAAAAAAAATCAATAAAAAATGTCATTGAATCTTATAAATTTTTTTACTATATCAATGAATGGTGAAATTTTTTATTAATTTTTTTTCTACCATCAATAAATGTGTTTCTTTCATTTTATTGATTAAATGGTCTTATCATGTCAATAATACTGATATAATAAAACAGTCTTTCCTAAAAATTTTTCTTTAAAGAATTCACAAAACACTAAATAATTATTTATTAAATTATCTTTGACAAAGACAGCAAATTATTTACATTACAATTAAACTTATAATTAGAACATTCGACCTAATTTTATACTCTAATATTAAATTGATTCATACAGGACAAACCACGAGTTGTCAAATATATTTTTCTTTCCATGTATAATAATGAACCCGGATTTCTCCTTCTCTGTCTCCCGTCTTTTGCCCTTGTACATAAATGCAACAGTAAATGAGTTGCTATTTTTACTAATACACAACTAATAGAGAAATTCATCATAGATAGCAAACATTGTTGTGAGTGTTTCGATTTTCAAATACTTGATTGCAGAAGTTGCGTTGAGATTTCCTGCAATTCCTCGAGCACGTCGATGGAAAGTCTGGCTGGTTTCTTTCTCCTTCCTCTTATGCTTTTCATTTTCTTTCATCTTTTTCTTGTCAATCAAAATACTGTGGCAGTAAAAGCTGAAAATGGTGATGGTGTCTCACTGGTTAGAAAGACTTGCAGTGGCGTAGAATTTCCTGAGACTTGCATATCAATTCTTGAGTCCGATCCTCGAAGCCATGCTGCAACAAATTTAACTAGCCTATGCAAACTTTCCATGAATAGAACATGTGTGAAAACGAACGAAGCAATGTCACTCTATGTTAAGGAACTAGCTAATGCAACGGACTTTACTTTTAAGGCAATATATTGCAGACTGCATTGATTGGTACAAGTATGGCATGTATAAAATGGACGAGTATGGTTTTTCTGACTTGCAGAAGGGAGATTATTCGGATGCAAAGTGGGCAGTTGGCTATTGTAATCATGCAGCCAGTGAATGTCTAGGTTTTGGAATGAAATTTCATGTCCGAGAGAGCAGATTACTGTATAATTTTACTGCTTCTGTTATGGGTCTCATAAACCTTCTAATTCACTGATGAAACAATGTTTTCATTTTAATAAATAAGTCATTTCAGTACGAATTTTGAGTGATATTGGATATCATTTCTTTCTTTGAAAGTTATTTCTTTATCATTTTCATGATTGATTGATACTAAAGTGAATCTGTACATAATTTGATACAAGGGTTTTAGAAATTTCATGAGGATAATTTGGTATAGTACTGAAGGGCATTTATCAAATTCATCAGTGCTTCCGAAAAATGTCCAGGGATGGTATTGCCAAATCCAGAAGACAAACAAAAAGAAAATTAAATATCATTGTAACTTCGCACATTTATTACATAAAACGAATAACATCGTCATCCAATAAGACCTGAAATGAATGGGACATGTAATTGTGGAAGCCACTCCCTGCCCTGGATAAAGTTTTGGACCGTGAAATTTTTGACATCATCGGGGCTGGTTAATACATGATATCCAGGCCACTTGATTCTACCTTTAGTGGACGCTTCTGGGCCATAATTTTTATATTCAGCAAAATATAATGTCGATATAGCAAAACTTCCGTTGGATTCACACCAACCTTCACGATCTATAAGATCATCCAAAAAGGATTCCATAATAATCGTTCGTGAGTATTCTGTCCATGGTCTGCCTAAGTAAGTCTTAATGGTTGATATATTGTGCCTAAATTCCCGATCTGCAGTGATTGTTCAATTATGAATTACAATTGCGGTATCACTTGTTGGCCTTTCCCTTCCATCTGCCGTGATGACATTGTATTGGTTCTGAAGTAGTGGTGTTCTAAGATATATATAAGAATTCTGAATCACCATTGATGTGTCACCGAATATGAAGTCAATTGTGCCGTAAATGTTGCACTGAGAAAAAAAATGTCGTTTTCCATAAGCTAAAAATAAAGTATCTTGATACCCTTCAATGGAGCATCTATGACAACAAAGCTTGTCTCCTGCAAATCGTAATGCAACTGCTGGTCCTCCATGTGGACCTGCACTGTTGATAATGCTCATATCTCGGGCCAAGAAATGTTCAGTAGTTATATCTGTCGAATTAAACAAACAAAAGTATAAGATTATCGTTTAATTGTGACTGAAATTCAGTACACTAACACAGAAACATCT
Organism: Khaya senegalensis; assembly: GCA_032402905.1. NCBI lineage: Eukaryota > Viridiplantae > Streptophyta > Magnoliopsida > Sapindales > Meliaceae > Khaya > Khaya senegalensis. The sequence goes on along the minus strand of CP135554.1, from coordinate 344,795 downwards.
AAGACAGCAGACTTACCCGTGGTGGAAGTACTTTGTACGCCAAATCCAGCACTAGAACTCTTATTATAAGTGATTATTGTCTTGTTCATTCCATCTCCAAATAAGATGATATTAGTTTTTTCAGAATTAATAACAACGTTTTCATAATATATGCCTCGTTTGACATATATAACGTACGAGGTATTGGAATGACTAGGGCGGCTTGAATAGCAGCAGTAATGGAACTGAAATTGCCAGTTCCGTCGAGATATACTGTAACATTCGGATTTTGACAGTCAACAACAGCAACAAACAAGACTAATATTGCAACGAGCACGATTTGAGCTGGTGGAGAAGATATGGCCATTGAATTTGAATTATTGTAAACCAGAATTTCCAGTAGAGCCAGTGTACGAATATAAATTTGAAGATGCTCAAGGAAAGTAGGCAGAAGAAAAAGAATTGACGGGAGCCATTAGATGCAATATGAGTAATATTTATAACAAGACGAAGAAAAAGTGTGAGACAATCTTTTTTTATTAGCATAATTTTTATTTATTTATTATCGATAAATAAATTTTTATTATTTTATTAATTAAATTATTTTATTATATTAATTATGTTAATATGATAAAATTATTTTATTAAAAAAATTTAAAAATAAATATAATTTATGTATAAAAAAATTTTAATTTAATTTAAAATTAATCGTGTCGAAGTATTGTGAAAAGGTGAATTCGCTACTATATTAATTACTTAAAAATCAAATTAGTTATGCTATGAAAACATGGAAGTTTGTTCACAGAAACAAAAACTTACTTGCCATCTTTATTGATGAACAATTAATAAGGATTCATCGTATATGGTAAACATCACTTGTTGAAGTCTTTATCTAGACTGAACAGTTTAACTATCATTTATGGTTTCAAATACTTAATTGGAAATACATATTGAGATTCTTGGTTCAAATGCTTAATTGGGGAAGTTGCATTCAATTGAAATTTATTTAAATTCCTTGAATAGTAAGAATTGATGGAGAAGCTTTCTCATGACTTGATATATGGCTAAATTTGGTACAAATCCATTAATGCTTCTTTTTGCAGTTATAAAATAATATATTTTTTATAAATTATTCCAAAAAATGTCCAGGAATAGCACTGCTTAATCCAGAAGACAGAAAAAAAATTAAGTAAAAATCATAAACCATCTTTCAATAAATATATTACAATAACAATTACAAAAAAAAAAATGTATATCAAAAGTTGATATTAAGAAAATTAAATACCCTTGGACTTCATACAATTTTGTAACATAAAACGAATAACATTGTTATCCAATAAGACCTGGAATGAATGGGAGATGTAATTGTGGAAGCCACTCACTGCCCTCGATAAAGTTTTGGACGGTGAAAGTTTTGCCTTCATCAGGGCTGTTTAATACATGATATCCAGACCATCCGATTCTATTTTCAGTTCAAGAAACTGGTCCACAATTTTTATATTGAGCATAATATAATGTCGATAGAGCAAAACTTCCACTGTGTTCACGCCAGCCATCACGATCCATAAGATCATCCAAAAAAGATTGCATAATAATAATCGTTCGTGAGCATTCTTTCCATGGTCTGCCTAAATAAGTCTTAATAGTTGATATAGACTGTCTAACTTCGCGATCTGCAGTGATTGTACAATTATGAATTGCGATTGCAGTATCATTTGTTTGCCTTTTCCCCTCCATCTGCCGTGATGACAAAGTATTGGTTTTCAAGTAGTGGTCTTCTAGCATATATAAAAGAATTCTGAAGTATGACGGTTGCATCATCAAATATAAAGTCTATGGTACCATAAATATTGCACTGGGAAAAAAAACTAAATTGCCATTGACCTTAGGCTATAAATAGTGTGTCTTGATAACCCTCTACGGAGCATTTATAACAACTACTATACTTTCCTGCAATTCGTAATGCAACAGCTCGGCCACCGTGTGGAAGTCTTTTGGGTGCTGAATCCCGCACTAGAGCTCTTATTATAACTATTGTCTTGTTCATCCGTCTCCGAATAAGATGATATTTATTTTTTTTCGGAATGAACAATAACGTTTTCGTAGGATATGCCTTGTTTGACGTAAATAAAGTACGAGGTATTGGAATGATTAGAGGCAGCTTGAATAGGTTCAACAATGGAAGTGAAATTACCTGTCTCGTCAACAGCGACGGTGACATTCGGATTTTGACAATCAACGGCAGCAAGAAACAAGACAAACATTGCAATGAGCACAAATTCTAAGAAGCTTAAGGAATCCACGAAGAAGAGATGGAGGTGATGGCATTCATAAATGGTCAATTGGGTAAATATTTATTATGAGAACAATACAAATGACAAGGAGGCGATCAGCAATTGAAATTCAGTTTCAGTTCGCTTTCTGCTGTGATGAATAGGTACTACATATTAGTCTCACTTATATATGCCTACTAATACTAGAAATTATATATCAGTTAACCTTATTTACTGAATGTTACAAGTCATTCTCATGCGACAGTAAATGTTAATTACAAATAGAAATTGTCATTCATGCCAACATCTAGATCATCAATTTCACCCATGTATCGATCTTTATTGGAAAACCAATTTGCTTACTCAAGTTTATTAGATAAGCTGGCCACGGCAAAATGTAGAGTCCACTTTAGTAGTAATAGAATAAAAACCGGCGGCCATAATGAATTAGACTCCCTCGGCTGTTCTTGGCAACCAAACCAGGTGCATTTCTTCACGTTCCCCTTGTTATTTACGTCAACTAATTAAATTTCAGACTCCATATACACATGTTAATGGCATTATTCTTCTGAGCGGTGCAAACACTGAATTGAAAACATGAAAACTAATACAAGCCTTGCCCTTGTTTTACTTTCGCCTCATTTTGATTTCACAAACACTAGTATTGACCGTTTAACAGTAGAAAATCATTTTAGATTGTGATAAATTCTCATTAATTAAATTGATTACGAATTGCCTTCATATGATATTTTTCCAATCTGATGCAATTTGTGGTAGTATATATCTCTCTCCCACGAAGGAAAAGGATGCATTGAAATTTCTTGTAATTCCTTCCCTTGTGCTTGTTTCCATGTTCTTTCATTTGTTGCTTGGGACAGCAAAACATGAAAACAGTGATTAGTTCCCTCCCTTTAAAGCTTGCGGGACAATGGTTTCTCAGAAAAGGAATTAAACGGTAAAAAATACACATGATGAATTAATTATATGCTGTGGGATGAGTTCATCTCATGCCTATCCAGGCTCAAATATTTTTCTTGGTATCTTGCTAACCCAAGAGTAAATGAATTTGTCATCTTTTTTAATGAGCATTTAAGGTAGAAATCCGTCGTATATATGGCAAAACTTACATATTTATTTTGACAGATTTTACTTTTTCAAATTCTTAATATGAGAACGATTATTAATTGTCAAATATTAGAAAATCGACAATTTTGATTCACATATATTCTCATTCATTTGACTGTATACAAATCAAATGATATGTCCCCAAGGGTGCCAAACGAAGCCTAAAGATTTACTTGTTCAGAAACATTACAAAGAAAAATGCAAGATCAAATATTGAACTCAAGATTCAATTCAACAGCAAATTTATACAACAATTGGCATTTCTAAACAATTACTTGCATCATAATGGCTGTAATCAACGCCCCATGGCGTACCATTATAACTTGCAGGTTTTTTTAATTAGGGATACATCAATCTCACTGTCATCATCTTTTGCTTTCACAATACTTTGAGATAGACAAGCAAAAGACGAATGAAATAGGAGGACAAAAGAAGAGGGAGGAGAAAACCAGCTTGAGCACTCACCATTCTACATTTCAAGAAATTGACAGAACCTTGGGCCACATATATGTGAATCAAAAATAAGAATTGTCTAGTATTTGAAAATCAATAGTTGTTCTCAACATGAATAACTCGTCATCTACATTCATGCAAATTTAATGTGCTTCTAATTTTGTCAATTTTTGTTTCTTAAAATCTCAAATTTACATATGAAAATTTGAACGTTAATTATCTTGGAACAAACAAAACCTAAACCTATACAAAACTCCTTTAATTAAATTTAAATATTGTTTTGTTTTGATTTCTTGCCCATCTCACCTGTAATTAATGAGATATTGAGCTTTGAAGATACAATGTCTTGTGTTCAAAGTTGATATTTGAATTTTGAAACTGTATATCATTAGAAATTTGACAATATTGGCAACAACTACACATACTTTCTCATTAATTCAGAATTTATTTGGAATGATTGTAATGACAAACATCTTGTTACTCAAATTTTCGAAGAGTTTCAGTCCTCCACTTGAGTACTTAACTAATATATAATCTCACATTAATTTAACATGAATCACGCAATATGATTTCCTTCCATAACTAAAAAGATATGGCTCAATAAATTGAACATCTCTTTCCTCACAGTTTTTCAAGCTCTGAAAAACTATTTTGATTCCATGGCAACATCAGAGAGCTCTAGCACTTCAGAAACTTCTCAAGAAACTCCAACCAAAGAGGAGAAAATTACCATGGAGGAGAATTTTGGAGAAGAAGAAATTGTCGAAAGATCAACGCCGCACAAACCCAGATCAGATTTCAATCTTTTGTTCAATCAAAAGATTGCTGCCGATGATTCCGTTTCAGAATCTGAAGTAGAACTCAAACTTTTCAGCATTGGTACTTGTTCTCAAGCAAACGAGTCATCTTCCCAGGCAAGCATGCGTAAAAGGCAGTCGAGACAGCGAGGTTTCTCATGCAGTTATTGCAACAAAAATTTCTCGACGTCTCAAGCATTGGGCGGACACCAAAACGCCCACAAACAAGAGAGAGCTTTAGCAAAACGACGCAAGGAAATGGATGTGGAAGGAATAGGGCATCGCAATTTTCCTTACTATCCTTACACAAGCATATCTCAAATCCCTAGTTTCTTTGGATCTTTTAGCCGACCTCCTCTTGGAATTAGCATGCATTCAATGATTCGTAAGCCTTCTTATCCATGGATTTCTCTGCGGGATCGTTTCAGCAACGGGAAAACAGTGATGAATGCACAAATAGCTTACGACAAACACAGGTTGGAGAATGTATTCCAGACTAAAAACAGTGCCGATTTGCAGAGCTTCAACCGTGGTGATTATCTGAAGGGAAAGAATTCATTACAAAGTAATCATCAAGATGATTCGGGACTTGATTTGTCTCTTAAACTTTAATTACTGTCCTTTTCTTTTAAAGATTATTAGGGCTTTTATGGTTTTATTGTAATTTGAGTAGTAGTTTCCTCTATTTCTCTTAATTATTTAGTGAATTGGATTGCTTTTATTATGATTATTTTTTACTTTTTCTGCTTTTGGTACATTCTTTATTTTTTTTATGACTGAAATAAAATTATGTTTGAAAATTTTTTCTTTAAAAAAAAAAATTAAATATAATTATTATGTAATATCAGATCACGAACTGATCCTAATACATTAAATTGAGCGAATGATTTTAAAGTATTTAGATATATGGAAGAAAATATTTGTACTCGAAGTGGCATGGCCTTTGATTTTTATTGCTAGTTTACAAGCCTTCCTAAAATAATATAATTATTAAAACATGTGAGTTATAATTATTTAAGACAATTTACCATTGATGTTAACTAATTAATATATCAAACGGGTATTCAGAGATCATGCCTCCCTAAATAGACTAAAATCAGAATTAGTTTAGGATTTGGATCACATTTTCACTGAGAGAATGAGTGTACAGTGTCTTGGTAACCTTCAAAACCGCATTTGCAGAATGTGACAATGAACCCCATTTCGGATGCTATTGATTGATGCTTAATTGCACCCAACTGTGTTCTGAAATTCACTGCAACAAATCCCGGTGTGGTTCATTGGAACAAAAAAAGGACTCGGCTGGGTACTGACCAGGCCAGGCCGTGGAAGTGGAAATCAAAAAAGGCTTGCCCGACAACGGCTGGGTTCTGGACACAAATCTTGCCATAGTCATGAATATTGCCAGGTTTATCGTGGGGCAAATTGGTCTTGCGGAAATCCAGTGAGGAGTGAGCATGCAAATACGATGATCTATCGTAGATGAGAATAAGCTTGCAACAAAATTAGCAAGGGGATGGCGAGAAGAAAAGGAAAGAGATGATTTGCGGACTTGATGGATTGGAAGTCATGCCTTACAAAACTAAACTTAGATATGGAAAATGAACTATAGAGGAATTAGCTAGGCCTATATGTAAATAAACGTGTGTTTGCTGCTCAAATGCACGTTGATTTCCTGTATTTTAAAGGGACCGCCATGGATGAACATGAATGCATCAGAAGACATGTACAAACAAGCAGCGGGAATTTCAGAATTTATTAAACAATTTTTTTTTTGGCTAATATTGTAATCATAGAATGTATCAGAAGACTCATAAATTTTTACATTAAATGTTGCTTCTCGAATTTTTAAAAGAAATTCTTTCTCGGCGAATAAAGAGACTTGAACCCTTGCCTCTATGTTAGATATTGCATTTTATGTACGTCGAGGAGTAGAAGTTCCTTCAACACAAAGAAAGAGATGGTAATAAAGCATCAATTTTTAAACGAAAACAGTGTACAGGCCGAAATATGAGTATTAAGGAATACACAACGAATATAGTGATCAAAGCATACACATCAACAAATGGGCCAAACCAGATGGCCCAATAGTTAAAATTTTAAATAGACACACGTAAACAGAGTTTAAAGTGTGGAAAAAACGATAAATAAGATCACTTAGTTGCTCAAGCCCGCCGTGAACTTGACACCCGTTGCCGGCAACCAAGACATGCCATCGATGAACCGCCGAGCAGAAAAGAAGTCTGCCGTGGAAGCATCTCTGATGATGTGATAACCAGGCCATTTGACTCTCCCGGAAAGAGATGCACCGGGGCCATAATTCCGGTACTCGCCATACCACAGTGTGCTCAAAGCAAAGTTTCCGTACCATTCAAGCCAACCTCTAGGCTGGACCAAAGCACCCATGTAAGTGTTCATAAAAACTGTCCTGGAGTATTGTTTCCAGGGTCTGCCTAAATAGGTTGGTTGAGTAGCCAAAACATAGCTATCCTGTATTGAAAATCCGGTGCTCTGATTTGGGTTTTTCCGGCCCTGTGCTGTGATTGTCACCTTCTGTAGTGGTAATGGAACACGAGTGAAGATTTTGCAGTTCTGAAGAACAGCTGCGCCGTTTCCAAATATGAAGTCAATTGTGCCATAAATGTTGCACTCACGGTAAAATTGCCGCAGAGAGTGAGCATAAAGTGTGTCTTGGTAGCCTTCTATGCTGCAACGATAGAATGCAGATTGATCTGAATCAACTCGTAGAGCCACTGCTTGATGGTTCAGCGGCCCGGCTGTGTTGCGAAATGTCATGTCTCTTGCTATAAATCCCTTGCCCGAAACAGCTGCAAGCATGGAAGTTAGTACAATAGTATAGGGTTGAAGAAAAATATAAGTTTCTGACTACGTACTCACCAACTGTTGCAGTGCGAAATGTAGTCCAGCCTTGCATGAAATTCCGATTTCCAGTCACCACGGTGGCTCCAATGCCGTCTCCTAAAAGCATGATATTGGTTTTCTTCTTCTTCATATCTATATTCTCTCTGTAAACTCCTTTCTTCACATATATAATATACCTTCTCTTGCTGTAGCTTGGAGCTGCAAAAATTGCTTCTGAGATTGTACGATAATGGCCGCTACCATCTAAAGACACAACTGCGTCGACATGCATACCGGTTGGTTTCTTTCCCAGAAGCTCTTTATCCCCATCAGTCATCCATTTTGGAAACTTTGAGCTCTCCTTTGGCACAGTATTGTTCCGAGTTGGTTTGAAAGGTAAGCTATGTAATTGAGTATACATACCTAACACATTGGTAATGAGTTGTGTAACTTGTTGCAGACTTCCTTTGATGAAATTCTCCAAACGCCGGTCTGTGCCTTCGAAACCTTCAAGACATGTATCTTGGTTACTCAATGCAGCACTTAACCAAGCCTTCAGATTTCCTTCGTAGTGAACATTCTTATCGCCAGCTCGAATCTTTTTCATTTCGCTCAAAGACCAGGCCAACTCAGAAACAGAGAAATCCAGGAGTTCCTTGCAGTCTTCAATGGCTAACTGTTCGCGATAACTGATAGACAAAGTGTTGAACTTTGTTACCGTTTGAATTGCCTGTCTTGCTTCATTAAGGGAAACACTGATAGCTGCTTTCAGTATTGAACTTGGGGTAGCAGAGCCCCTGTTTTCAAGGGCTGACTGTAAATTTGAGAGGCATGAATCCTGGTTTTCAATGCTGGTGCAAGCTAGTGTTACCAGGTTTTGCGAGGATAAGTTTTGTTTGTCATCAGGATTTGTCTCGGTTAAAGCTTGGAAAGAAGGTAAAAGAACTAGAATTAGAATTAGAAAAAAACTAGCCAAGGCCATGCTGGATATGAGGGAAAGCAGAGAAGGGAAGGTTGTGATGTCTTTAAAGAGAATGCGGAAGAAAATTTGTATGTGATGGAAAACAGAGAAGGTTTGTCTCCAAAGAAATGTGTTGCGAGGCACATATCCTTCTGCTTTTCTGCTTTTTGTCTCAAAGTAAAGATCAAGTTATGCTTTCTTTACAGAGCTCGGTTTAATATTCCCTTCACTTTTAGGCTTGTTGGCTAAGCTGGCTGCTGCTCTTGATTAGCCGATTTACAGGTTATTTCCGTGTTCTGAGCCTGATGTAAGTAGATGGATTATATAAATATAATTACATATTAAAATGTTAATCCTGATTCGAAACTTGGAGGACCAAAAGTCTATAGCAATGTAGTGAATTTGGAAATTTTGACAAGCATAATTTAGCTCTTTAACCCCACCAAAGAAGCAAAAAAGTGAACGCTGGTAAATTCCTTGTAAGGTAACCATATTGAAGTCACCTCATCGGTCACCATATATAAACTTTATTGCGTCACCGAAAAAAGGTAAATTACAAGCCTGGCTAAGAATTCAGAATCCATATAAACTATAAAATAAGCAACATAGGAAGTCGAAACACACACACACACACACACACACAGAGATGGACATACAGAAGAAAACTAAGTACTTTTCACTCTTATGCTACCTGGAAAGTGAAATGGAATCCTTGTGCTGAGAGGGGATCAAGGATGTCAGCTGTGTAACTCATTGAAACATTATCAGTCCCATCTAATCTTGCAACCTGCAGCATGCAGGGTTTCAAGTATTTCTGAGGAAAGCAAGAACCTGAGATGAGCAAGTAACTTGACCTTTTTGATCCGCATATAACAAGTCCGAAGTGCCAGCTCAAAACCTTCCCTTGTGCAATTGGTTAGGTGTACAAGCTTAGCTTCCTGCAGCCTCATCAAATTTCCCATCAACATGCACAGAGCCATGTCTGAGAGAGCACAATAGCTTAAGTTTATCTGCACAAACCAGAATTTTATCACAAAATCACAGACTTTAATCAATGAATTTAAATTTAACATCTTGTGATAATAGTCTTGCAGAAAACCTCAACTCCAATTCAAATTAGGATACCATACCTGTCGCAAGTTCTGGGAATAGTAGGCTAGTGCCCAGAAGCCCAAATCATCAATTTTCTCACAATGCTTCAAATCCAAGTCCGCCAGTCTCTTACACCCAGCTGCAATTGCTGTCAAACCTACACTTGTCATTTTCATAAGCCCTCGTAATTCCAGGTCGAAGAGTTCCTCCAGGGAGCCTATATGCTGCATCCCTCTATCGGTAATGTTAACACAGTATGACAAGTTAAGTTTCTTCAACTTCTTGCAGCCATTAGATAAAGCAGCCAAACCATCATCCCCGATACTTGTACATCTGTCACCCAAAATAAACAAATAAATAAACCAACCATGCAGATGAATCATAATTTGTTATCAAATTGGCCCCATGCTTAAAATTACCTGTACAAATCAAGTTCATGAATCTTTGGACAATTCGAAGCAATATAGGACAGTCCTTTGTCTGATATATTTGCACAAAGTCCTAATTTCAAGCATAACAGTTCTGAACATCTAGACAGATATTCGAGTCCTGCAGGCAAGAAAACCAGTTTTGTCATACATATAACAATCAGAATAAAAGCGTGATCATGAACTGAAGAGAGGAAAGTATAATGCATTATTTTTTGTAAATTTTGAATTACAATATCAACATAGTTATTCCAAGAACATTTGATGACAAAACCACTTAAGAGTTATTTGCATATTTAAAACTTACCTTTGTCGTTTACACCACAACAATCTGTAAGATCAATCTCCTTGAGGTGGAAGCAAAAAGATCCAAGCTGATAAAGACCCTTCTCAGTAATCATATTGCAAGACTCTATCTTTAGGCATACAAGACTCCTACAAGAGTCAGCTATAGCAGAAAGTGCAGAATCAGTAATTGAGTGACAACACGTTAGATCAATGATTTTCAAATTAATGCAGCCAGAGACAAGTTGTATGATGCCCATGTTGGTCACCCCTATGCATTTGCTCAACCCAATTTCAACAAGAGACTTGCAGTCGACACCGATCATTTGGAAGCTATAGTCAGATATTCGAGCCCCATCCATTATGATTGCTTCAAGATTCTTCAAGTTCTTTATGTGATGGAGAAGGGTTGTGGTAAGCTCCTGTAGTAAAGTGCAGATTCTAGTTTTGAAAAGTTAAGCCTATAAAAACTGGAAAAACTGAATAGTTAACCAACACTCACAGAAAAACAGTAGCCTGCATTGAGCTGCAGAAGACCCCTATGTCCTCTTATAATAGCGATTAAGCCAATTGAACTGACAGATTTACACCTCGATACATCAATTGTCTTCAGCACATATAAAAAAAAAAAGATTATTACTTTAAATCTGTTATTTATGACAAAGAGTCCAGGTATTATTTGTAGTCCTTACATTCTAACAACATCTCAGCTCACATATAATTACATAACCCCATAGTCACAAGCTTCTTACCTTCAACAAAGGGCACCCATTTTCAAGAAACTGTAATCCAACGCCATCTACCAATGAGCAACAAACCATAGCCAAAGACTCCAGCTTAGGCAAAGTCGCAATCGAACAGAGAGAGTCATTTGTCAGCTGTACCAACAAGGATATGAAATTTCCTCAAAATTATTAACACAAATACCCTCTGCTAATTGTTAAGACGCCAAGAATAATAATTTAAAAAATCAAAAACATCAAAACAATATAAGTTTTATCCAATTTGCAAAATCTCAATTAAGGCCATGCTTGTAAGTGTCATTTATTTTAATTTTGAAAGCACAGCATTTGAAGTGTTTAGTAAATACCCACTATGACTTCAGCTAACATTGATGAAAAGCCACAGCATCGATCCCGAACATACTCTAAGTTGCTTTAATATCTCATTTAAGCAAGTTTAGCAGACTTCATATCTCCTTCTAGCTTCTTTTTTTCCCCACTTTTAGGCAAAGCTTCACAATCAGTAATGGAAACTAACAATTTCAAAATTAAAACTTCCTTATCTTTCCTTGTCCATTTTCCTTCAATTTTTTAGCAACCAAACATTAGAGACAAAAAATAATGAAAATTCTAGGACAATGAACTACAAACCTTGAGATAAGACACATCAAGAAACTTCAAATTCTGACGCTTTTTGCACAAGAGATCAATGCCCAGATCACTTATCTCCATGCACCATTTCAAGCTTAAACTCTCCAAGTTCGTACATCGAACGGCGATCTTTGCCAACCCGACATCTGTCACGTTCAAGCACTTGTCCATCTTCAACTCTCTCAGCCCGCCCGCGTACGACAGCGCCGCTGCCTCCCTGTCCCCGAACCCACAAGAGTATGACACATCCACACTCTCTAGAAATGGACAGGCTCGTACCAGCATCTCTAATCCTAAAATTTTCAGAAACAAAAACATTTTACTTCACTGAATTACTATCAATGCAAAATTATGAAGAGAATCTTCAAAGTTCAAACCTTTATATCTCAGCCCACTTGCCCGTCTCAGGATGAGAAACCTTAAGCTTCGAGTCCAATTCAATGAGTTCTGACTCAGTAGCCAAGACATCGTTCCGTCGTGAACAAGTGGACAGACGGACAGGTCTAAAATTTTAACATTAGGGTATTTATGGAGGAGATGGAACAAGAACTCAACTCGTAGAACTCGGAGAGTCGACCGAGTCCGCGAGTCAACTCGCAAAAACTCCTTGCAAACAAGTCGCCACGTCTTGCAGTCGGACTCGTCACCGATTTTCTCACGAACTCGTACTAGTAAATCTTCCGTCAAGACATCGAGAACCGGTAAACCCGGCATTTAAAATTCGCTAAAACTAAGTTTTCTTCCCTTCTCTAGCAGAGTCTAACGTTGTTTTTATCTTTTTGAGGAAATTAAAGTTTACGGTTTTCCTTCTCTCGGAGAAATTAAGGATTTTTTTCCCAAGTTTTCAAGTTTTTTAGGTAGGAACAAATAGGAAGAGAAGTCGGAGGTAGTAGAGAGGAAGGTGGGTGGGTTTGAACAGGATTCGGATTATACTAAAACGAGTTTCTCGGATCGGGTTCATTGCGTTAACGATGACCGGTATTTCGGGTTTTTCCGGAAGAAAATTGGAGCTCAGAGTTTGGTAAGCAAAAAGAGTTGCAGAGACTGAAAATGGAAATGAACCGAACACATAGATTTTGTCACCAACATAACTGCTAGAGAGAAGGAGAAGAAGAGGAGGAAGAAGATAAGAGTAATAATTCGGTATGGAAAGGACCGTGATTATAAAAATGGTGCGTCAATAATTGATTGGTTCAGAATCGATATGCCATGTGCGTAACCACGTGTTGTAGTTGTCACCTTGACTTTTATAGCGAGAAACGGTTTTAATTGGTTCACATTCAGTGTTGGTGCAAGGAGTTTTAACAGTGGAAAAAACCAACACTACAATGGGCTAACTTTTTGGAATGACTAAATTGTCCTTACTCTCAAACTCCATATTCTTTAATAACCGTGGAAAATTCAATTAAATTATTTTCTTGAATTTAAAATTTTAATAAGAAAGATTAATAAAATGTTTCTAATTAAATAATTTTTAAAGCATTATTATTTAAAAAAATTTGGAACTGAGTTATGATATATTTTGTTTTATTTTTAAGCCATGAAAAATGAGAGTATATGGCGGCCAGGCCAAGAGAATAGAGTAGTTGGTGTAAGGTCATTTTGGGAAATGAAGTTCATACGTTATGTACAAGGTCTTACATGCGATTACCGGGCAAATAGGAGGAATGGTATGAGATAGTTGTGAACCGTTTGATTAGATTGCAATGGGTAGTGGATGGTTTCGATAGGAGATACGCGGTGGATGTGTAAGCAGTAGTACCACCAGTACGAATAGATGCCGATGATGTACGTACCACAACTTCCACGAAGCTGATGCGGAGCCGTGCTTACGAAGTCGTACGGTGGTTGTGGGACCTACAAGCCTGACCGTACCTATCCATCCATTGAATTTTGGAAAGGAATGTTAACATCTGCCCCCTTCCCCCCCTGTATTTTTATAATTTATTATTGTGGCCACCTTATTTTACATTTATATCAAACTTACCCTAATTTTATGAGAACAACTGAAACACCCTTTAAAAATACTAGGTCAAAAATTAAAACTCTTGAGGCAATTTAGGACCAAAACTAATTTAACTCGGATGATGAATGGTAGGATCCACAACCACCTACCCTACAAGGTATGGATGACTCTTGATCAATCAAAGCATGCCACACGATTAACGTTTCTAATTTCTCTTTGTATTGTTTATTATACAAAAGCCCTCTGCCTGTCGTAGTCATTAACATAATGAATATGAGCAACAACATCCGGATTCAAATGTCATTATTCCAATGAACGAATTTTTAACTGAGCCCCACTAGCATCCTCCTATAAATTAAGCTTTGATTTGCTGCGAATCTCCGGGGCTAGCATTAAAACCACATGCAAAGTGTACGAGCAGATGCAGAGTAAACCATAAATTATAATATTTCAATCAGGCTGCGCTTCCCGATATCAGAAAGCATTTTAGATCATCTGCAACTTGTGTGTATACCTTTAGCCATTTTCTGCATAAAAATATTGATATCGGAAACAATCTACGTTCATGTAATAATTCCTCTCTTGTACAACTTGTCGCCGCCTTCTGCCAGCGAATAGTTTAAAGCCTGTCTGTTAGCAATGTAGTTTGCTCCTCCCGCCATTACTGTTTTAGCATTCCAGTACCAAGGTTGAATGTATGGCGAAGTAATGGACGAGGAGGAACATAAGGAAGAAGGACTGAGTATAACGGAACCCCAATCTCGAAGACCAAGTTTCGTTTCCTTCAATCTTGTTCTGATCAACAAACTTCCGACATCTTCCTTCCTCATTTCGGATACACTTCTAAGTATAGAGATGCATAAAAGAAGTACCAAAACTGCATCTTCTTCAGGCAATACTTCTACTACCAAAAGCCTCCAATTCAATAGAGCTGTCACTTTTCCTGTTGGGTTCTCCTCTGTGAACCGGATGAGTGTCACAAAACCCTCATCGTCTTCCTCTTCCTGTTCTACCTCATTATCTTCTTCGTCTTCTTCTTTGTTTTGCTTTCCTTGGTCTTTACTTTCCAGGCTGATTTTCCGCCCTTGATACTGCATTTTCCGCCCTCTCAGTAGTAGCAGCTGCAGATAAACAATGTTTTACCAGTGAAACTCATTGTTGCATCAAAATATTCATTTCTCAGAGATATTATGAATCTCCGCATTACCGATGAATCGGGAGATGTTTGATTTCTCAGAGTAAATTTCAAGCCTGATGATACTGATGATGATTCCCAACTTATCATCAATTCATCTCCTGTTGAGAATTGCCATGTAGCTTGACACTCTGCTGTAGGTTCTTTAGGCGTTGCAGTTCCTACCACTTTCTCTGTACTAGATGGCAACAACAACAACAACAAAAATGCTTAAATTTTGATTCTGAAGAGGGGCGTGGTAAAACTATAGACACCCAAACATAATTTATTTAAACAACAAATAAAAATTCTTCCCTGGGAGATATTATTTACTACTCTTACTGGCTGCTTCTTTAAAAACCTTTGGTAGTGTTGTCTTGTACTTACTCATCATCAGAAGAACCACAAATATGCTTTTGCAAAAAAAGACAATAAAAATTTTGCCCAAGGAAAAATGCTCAAATCTTAAAGCCAAAATAGCCACATAACACAGGATGAAGAATCTATGTCTTCTTCCTTTCCTAGATTTTCTTAGAAAGCAAATAGTTTAAATGAAACCCCTTCAGAATCAGGAGTGTTTTATAAACTTATCATAAGTAACAACATAATTTTTAAACAACATACCAGGAGCTCTACCAATGGAACCTGCAACATAAGACCAAGAGCCTTCACGTATCTCGATAATCCTGTCCTCCCATTTCACAGCCGAAGGAGTTTCTCCACCTCTTCTCCAAAACCCTGCTCCCACTCTGAAATTGTTGCAGTTCACACATTCGAACTAATCAACATTGTCCTTTTCATGGATTACAAGGGATTAAGTATAGGGCATGTTTACCTTATGCGAACAACAAAACATTCTCTTCCAGCATGATCAAGAACAGTACGAGACAACCACCGACCTTCTTGAGGCCGATAGCTATTTAACCTCAGAATCACATCTGATATCATGGCTCCAGAATCATCTGTGACTCTGTCAGGCACACATTTGAGCAAGTACGGAGCTTGAACTGGAGGCGTCATGGAAGTAACAACCCTGAATTGTTCATTTTCTCTTTCCATCATAAGCGAGGGTGCTCTTAGTAAACTATTCCAATGAAATTCTATTACACCTTGCACTGTACTTCCCTTGAAGCAGGTGCCACCACGACGACGAAGCTCAAGGACTAAACCTCTAGTTCCAAACTCACAGTAGAGATGCCAAGCTTTTCGCCCCAAATTGTGGGAGAAGTTGGATATCGGTATATCGAGTTTGAGCTCCCTGTGACATCTTATCATTCGGAGACGCACGAAATCACATTTTGTATCCTGTTGCATAGCCTTCGTCCCAGATTTGAGCTTCAGAAACATACAGGCCTGCCATGTAAAACCAAAATCACCAATTATTTCTAGCCCAAGGCCAGCCTAATTTCTTTGAGCAGTTCGTGCGAAGTATGATAACATTGCAATATGGAAGTATTAAAAAAAAATAATAATATAAAAGTAGCTAGCTTTCCGCTGGAATGGTTTTTTCTTTTGCAATTTGTCCATTAATAATGTGATCAAGTTTGTTTTTTTCTCATAAAAACAGGTCAGAAATATTCATAATAATTTTTATGACAAGAATCCAATAGAAGAAGTTGTCAAATACAAAGACTTCCCTCTTTCTTTTAATATTTCCTAATATCATAAGGTTAAACTTCTAGAGTTTAAACCAGACTACTAAAGTAGTCAAGATCCTAAGAAGCATTACCTAAAAATCCATTTTAAAAGAAGAAGAATGGATCAAAATAAGCATGATAGCACCTAGAAAGAGTTTTAGCTAAATTCAATTTGTCCAAGTGTTTCAGTTCATCTGTAATTGGCCCTTTATAATTCCAGTCACTTGCTGTAAAACTATGCAGGAATGCAGTCGTTTTCCATAACCTAACATTTGTGCTCATTAATAAAAGATCATTGGCTCTTAATAATACAAATTAATCCAGAGACAAAAGAGAAAAGGATAACAAGATAAAAAGTGATAAAAGCACTGGCCACAATGAGTAGAGCTTATTTAATTGTAAAAACAGCTTTTAGAATTGTTCTATGGATATAACCAAAGTTTATAAAGCGGTGGCCCCAATACCTAAAAAAAAAACCTTCATACAAATATAATTAAACAAGAGAAAAGAATACTGAACTAACCTCAAGAAGGAACCTGGGCAGCATGGACTTGTGTTTTCTGTTGACATCAGAATCTGAGACATTCCAGTGACCAGGTGGCGTGACAGCGGCAACCCCATCCAATTCTAAGGCTAACCCACCTCCAGCTTTCTCATATGGTTGATCAAAAGTTTTCTCCCACAAATTTTTGGTGTCTTCTACCGCTTTTGCCTTCACATTTCCCCACACACCCACCACCTTCCCCATATCATCCCACATATCCTTCAAGTCTTCTGCATAAACTGTGGGGTAGCTCTGGTAGATTCATAAGAAAGTTAGAAACCAAAATTCTAATTTGGTGCAAAACAAAGCTGTACAACTTAAAACAACTTTGATTTGCATCAAAACATAATAAAGAGTGGAGGTCTGCACTTGATAATTTCTAGTAACAAAGCAATCCAAATTGAATCATCAATTTTTTTGGTTCACAACGGTTAGCAGGAAGACATATCAGTATCAAAATTCACCTAATCTTTGTGAATGTAAAACATAGTTTAAGAAGAA
Source organism: Khaya senegalensis (assembly GCA_032402905.1). Classification (NCBI taxonomy): domain Eukaryota; kingdom Viridiplantae; phylum Streptophyta; class Magnoliopsida; order Sapindales; family Meliaceae; genus Khaya; species Khaya senegalensis. Next base: position 327,345 of record CP135554.1, on the reverse strand, counting down.
TAATTTATATTTGTATGGAGATCTAAGAACAATAAAGCATGCATGGAGCCAATTTATTGAAGAGAATGAAAACAAGACAAAGAGAACCATCTGAAAGGATAATATGCAGCATGCACTGAGATTAAAAAAGCTAAGAATTGAAAGCGAAACTCAAAAAATAAACAGAGAATTTAGCCATTAGAAAAGAACAAACACCAAAATCAAAATGGAAAAGACAAAGCAAACTTCAAAACGTGCAAGTTGGGAAAGCTGAAGAACCAACCAGATGAGTTAGCCACATTAGCTGAATATCAGAAGCAGGCACAAAAAGCGAACGCCCATCTGAGAATTTCTGCAACATGAACAAAAATCCTTTGTACCGTTGTCTGGCTGCTATCAAATACATAAGCTCGGACATGTATGGCTCCGAAAATTTAGTGTATAAATATCTCTGCTTTTTCACTTCATTCAAGATATCTTCATTTGTAACATAAACTTGATCTTGAGAATCTGAATCCACTTCATTCTCAAAAGACTCCGATGGGTATCTAAGAACCCATTTTTCTTTGCATCTCATTAAGGCATACTCCTCGTTTTCTTCATCGAAAATTGCTGGCTTTCCTATGATTTTTGAGAACCTTGAAACACAGTATTGCCTGTAACTGACCTGTTATATATAAGTCGTCAACTTTTACATTGAGCAGTATAATCTCACTGAAAGAGTTGAAGATTGTGTTTGGTTGCAGAGAAAACGGAGGTGAAGGGTGTTAAATTGCTGTAATTAACTAAAACAAAAAGGGTAAAAAGTAAATAGTTGTCAACAATAGCCAGAAGGTTAAATCCTTTACCTTATTTTCCCTTACTTTCCCCTCAACCAAACAGAAAGTTAACAAAAGTAGCAAGTCTATCTAACTAGCTAGCTTACCGGATTCAAAGTGTGACAAAACCAGACCCACTCGACATCAACAGGAGGAAGAACCATGGGTGGCGTTGTTCCCACTGTCAGATCAGAAATAAACGGCATCCACAGTTCATCATACCTACAACACAACCGGGAAAAAAAAAATCATGTTTTCTACCCAACATTGAAAAAACTTCGATCATCTTTCATTTTCAGTAGAAACTAAACTTAAATTTCACCTTCTAACGGCTTCAACAAGTGTTGGTTTCTCGTGTAGCCATTGAGACTCGTTCACAGTCCTCAAAAACCAGATATTTTTTCTAGTTGCCGACAGAAGATCGACACTGATTCTTATCGTTTCAACTTCCGATATCTCACTAAGAGTTCTTACGGTTAAATTGTCCGCAATCCCAGTGCCAGACGACATCGTTGAAGACAGAAAGAGAGGTGTGTTTGTTACAAGCAGTGAGAGCTATTAGTCGATTTTCGACGAATTCTGACAAGATTAACGATGATGTCTGAAGAACAATAGTTGATGGACACAATACAAAGAGAATATTGTTTATGCGAGGAAGAAAAAGTTTTGTGTTTGTCAGTTGGTTACTTGGGTTAACGTGAGAGAGACTGGACACGTGGCAAGTGGGATTTTGCTTGGGGTGGAGATGTCGGGAGGAAGAAGAAGAAGAAGAGCTTGGATGGCTTTAATCATTACAAAATCTACAAATTTACAATCAATACAAAATCTATAAATTTACAATCAAATGGTCAAATAAATCAATAGTCACAAAAAAATAATAATAATAAATCAAAACAGGATTTCAGATCAAATTAAAAACTCAATTGTAACATCACAAGATTATTCTCATTGTCGTTTCCTCCACAGAGAGGAATATGATCTAATGTCAAAGACAAATTTATGGCTGTAATTATAAATAACAATGAAAACTATTAATTAACCAAATGAAATTATGACAATTTTGGAAGTATTGTGTTTTCCTTTTTCAATAAATGCGGTCCTTTTTGTCATTTTGTCCTCAATATACGTCCAAAGCCATGTGTCAATCTACATGTGGGTTAGTGTTCATCAATGGTGTCCAAAGACACGGCATTTTGATAGAGTCGTGTTGTCACGATGAAGTCAGGACTGCAGCTAATTATTCCCTCGACTTTTCCTTCTCCATCAAATCACATGCAGTGATTCACCCTACAAATGGGCTCATGTGAACACCCACTGTCTTGTACCGGATATGAACATGGATGGTTCAATCATTTCTTTTTATTTATAAAAATATTTTATTTATTTACTCAAACAATGTCGAGTGAATTAAATATTGAGATATAATTATGCATTACAATATTTAGGGTAGGCGGATAATGAGTCAAGGATCACGTGGCATGAAGATGAAAAGATTCTTGATGGTATTAATTGTTTTATTGTGGTGGTCTTGTTCGCTATTTTCCATAAAATTTAATAATTATAATAATCAAAATTGTACTGCCACGCCTGCTACTTTCCCCTTCAAGGAAGTAAGTGGTATCACAGACATCAATGTTATAATTATCATAGTGATATTGCGAACATTGTCCATGTGCATCATCACCAAAGTGTAGTGCTCGTTGGTCCTTACTGTTTTGCTATGTTAGGACAAGAGTGTTTAACGTGTATGGATTACAGTGGCGACACTGTCAGACCTGGTGAGCTGCGTAGTTGCACTGTCGCAACATATACTTCACAGATTAGAATAATAGCCCTATTGGGTTCCCCTCAGACAAACCAAAAGTGGCTCACAGGTTCCACCAATATTTTACAATTTGTGATTCCTGCGGTCCATCCAGTCCACAAAAATGACAGCTTTATTTAGATAAACACCCAACACAATCTGCTGACTGTTAAAGAGAACTAACAAATCTGTACAAAATCAAATACCACTAAATGAATGACTACGAAGTGTTGCAACAAATCTACGTGGCATCAATAGAAAAATAGATTGACTTGTTCACCCCAATTCCCCGCTTCGATCACATTTACATAATGAATTGCTGAAACATTTGATTATCCACAATTGACGGCTGCATTCAACGTCCAATCTGCAATTGGAACCACCTGAAACATCGATCAATTTACTTGCAAGTAGTAGAATTGTGAAAGCCCAAAAAAAATAATCAATCATTTGATGGTATTCAGCAGACATTATCGATACAAGATGATAAACCATATTATCAGATAAGCAAGATAAATAATGCAAGGCCTCAGAATTGCTCAATGTCAACAAGGCTTAACAAGCCATTCAGTCCCGAAAGATGGTATTTTGTGAATGATATCCTCACAGGCCAAATTTCTTAAAAACCATAGAAAGACAATGAAAATATGTCAAATGACTAGTTTTTGATGCAAGTTAAAAATCCTTCCATTAAAAAGCAAGATTTAAAAAAAAAAAAAAAAAAAAGAGGGCCTCAGAATTGCAGAATAACAGCAAAGCTTAACAAGCTATTCAGTCCCGAAAGATGGTAATTTTGATAATGATATCATCTTAGGCCATGTTTCTTAACCAAAAAATAAAAGAAAATAATTATAAAAAATGTATGTCTCATGGCCAGTCCCAAATGGTCAATGCAGCAACGCTGCTCCCCAAGGCGATGGAATATGAGACCTACCCAGACGGAGGAGCTCCCCTAAAGGAGGACCATCAACATCTGAGCATTTATTTGTGACGTTTACTACGGAATCTACAAACATAATTGGTTTGCTCCAATCAAGTATTGGACTTCTTTACAGAAACCCCAGTCACATTAATTGGGTTCACAAATTAAATAAAACAAAACACCATATTCAGCGAACAGATCCGCTGAAGCAACACAAAACATGAACAGTAACTGGACCTGCAAATGCAACACCAAACATAGGAGAACAGATATTTGGAAAAATATGGACCTGTATGTCTCATGGCCAGTCCCAAATGGTAAAGGTGGCAATGCCACTACATAAGGCGATGGAATATGAGACCTATCCATAGATGGAGGAGCTCCCTGTGAAGGAGGACCATCAACATCAGAGCATTTATTTCCGACGGTTACTTTGGAATCTACAAACATAACTGGTTCGCCCCAAGAAAAGTATTGGACTGCTTTCTAGAAACCCCCCGTCAAATGATTAGAAATGTGAGTGAAGTAAACTCTCAATAATTACATCAATAACAACATAGACAGCACAAATTCACCAATCACAGAACTTGAAAAACACCTATGAACTTAAAGAAAATGTGATATTAATTATATGATATGTTCAAAATGTATGTCTCATGGCCAGTCCCAAATGGTAATGGCAGCAACGCCACTCCACAAGGCGATGGAATATGAGACCTGCCCCAATGGAGGAGCTCCTGTATAGGAGGACCATCAACAGTAGTGCATTTATGTGTGACGGTCACTTTGGAATCTACAAACATAACTAGTTTGTTCCAGCTAAGTACTGGACTTCTTTATAGAAACCCCGTCAAATTATTGGAATTTAAAATGAGGTAAATTCCTGATAATTGCATCAACATATCAATCTTCAAGCATGTTATAACACATACAGTAACAGAAAAAGTAATAACATAAGAATAAAAAAGAAAAACTATCTAACCTATGGCTAAAAAACATTAAAGTTGCCAAAAAGCAAAGGTTGAATTTTGCACTTGTATAAGATTTGGGACACATACCAGAAGTTTTATTCGTGAACCAATAACACATCACAGTGCGTCCCGGCCACCAGTAAGTAACATACCCGGCAAACACAAGTTGCACCACTTAAGGGTTTTCAGATAACAATGGAGCTTCAATGTGACACGATGAGTATTAGAATGAACAATCCCATCAAGCTGGGAACATTCGCAATCAAAGGCATCCCCCTAAACCCTCTGCATTGGCAACTAAATTAACAAACAAACAGATGATTTTGCTACAGCAGTCATTCATAACTTCACCAGGAAAAGGGCCAAAAAAATCACATAACAGAAGATAGTTCCCTCAGAAACTAACAAAAAGAATTGCATTCATCAAATTATCAGAATTAGCATGGTCAGAAATGAAACGTCACAGGGAACAAATCCAAACAACAAATATAAACAAGACTTCTAAAGTAAATATAATCTAAAAAATAAAAAAGTCCCATAAACAACAAATCAGTCATGAAACAATCAGATATACATTAGCGTGATTAAATCTAAAACATCATTGGGAACAAAAGATTCACATACAAACACCACAACATATACAACCCAGTTGGACAAATCAATATTAAGCATACCACTTGTTCATCGCCATCAAACAATAAGATGAGAGACATAAACAAGCAAATTCACACCGATTACACCGAAGACAGCGAAAAAAATTAGAAACTGTTGCTCAGATAAATGTTGGAAAAAAATTCTATTCCCTGACCTACAAAAGGCCTCATAATGAGCTGGGATTGTACATTTATCATCACCGACTGTAATTTTTTGCACCCACCGAAACCCTACCCAGTAATCCATCAGAAAACTTAAAACGAAAGCACGAATCCATTCAGTAAAATCAAACAATAATAGACACAAAACGTGAAAAACTTTGAAGAGATAGCGCGGCATGCGGAAAGAGAACAACATGGATTGAGAAAGGAGAGGCTGCAGATAAATGGCTTGTGTAGAGAAGAGAAGGCAGGGTTTTATAAAGGATTAGGATTAGGGTTTTTGGGGGAGAAGATCTCAGTCTTTTTAATTTCCCTTTTAACCCTGATGTTTTAATAAAAGTACATATTTATCCCACCAGTCTAGATTTATTTTTGGGCCACGGGCCGCTAGGAGAAAAGGCCCACGAGAGAATATTGGGTTCGGGTTTAGTTAGATGTGGATTCCAACTTTTTTTAATTTTTATATTAATTATTTTAATATTTATATTTATTTTATATTTAATATTTTAAATTTTATATTAATTATTTTATATTTTAAATTTTATATTAATTATTTTATATTTTATATTTTATATTAATTATTTTATATTTTAAATTTTATTTTAAAAAATATAAAATATATAAAATTATTAATTAAATTTATCTATTTTAAAATTTATCATATTATAGAGGATTTATATCCTTTGAATTAAAATTTCTAAGTTAGATTAAGAAAAACTCCATGGAATTAAGGAAACGATTTGTGAAAATAAGGGGTTTAATTTGACACTAATGGATTATTATTAATCTCCTTCAATGTTTAATTATTTTGGTCTAAGTTCAATGCCTTGGACAATAAGCCCTCCTTTCAAATGCTGACCCTTCACTTCTTTCAAACAAATCTTCACCTCCTTATGGTCACTTCCATCGTTGTAAAAGCTTCCCAAATCAATCTCAATCCATCCATCTTTACGTTCACTACAAACCCTAATTTCTCCTTCTTCAGAAACCCTACTTCTCAATGCTTCAATCCGGTGCGAGAAGCACACGCGTTGTAGAATTTGTTGTTTCCTGCTTTCTTTCCCGCGTAAATAAACAGTCCCTTGGGACTTGAAGTCGTTGCCAACTTTGAGTGATACTTCTGACGGCAATGTGTCTAAGCCGAAAGCTCGATCGGCAAACTTCACGATGAGATATGCGGTGTAGAGTGTTTGTGGTGATAGTACTGTTTCTGTGTTGATGTTGCCATTGATTTCTAGCCAAGCTATGGTTCTGAGTTCAGCAACTTCTGCAAATCTGGAATATAATGGGAGAAAATAGGAAATATAAACGCTTAACTATTATATCAATGCAGAAAATTCGCCTATAGAATAGAAAAATGATGAAATTAATTAATAAAACCTTGATTTAGGAAGAGATTTCCAGGTCCAGTAGAGAGGATTGCTTGCCCATGTAATTGAAAGTTGTCTTGCACTTACCATACACAGTTTCTTACTTCTTGATTTCTCCAAGGAAAATGTCTGCAAAATCAATCAATAGGTATATTTTATGGATGCTGATGATGATGGCATCTCAATAATGCAGGAATACAGATATTAAGCTAATTTGAGTAAAAAAGAGGGGAGGGAAAGTTTCGTTGATCTTCAGTTTATGGTCCTATCCAAGTCAAATTTAGGGTAAAGTTGGGGAATCCTGACCATCCAAAATTAAACTAAATACAGGGATAAATTTGGATGGAAAGAAGTCCATATATATCGTATACGGATGTTCTGAAAATTGACGAAATACCCAAAATATATATTCACAAAGATTCATCTGAACTTGATCTCAAGTTTATGATCCTAGACCTCTAGAATGTGACAGTATCTTAAGGCCAATTTTGAATTCACAGATGGTGGAGCAAATATGAATTTCATTGATAAAGAATTCATATTTGTTCCACCGCCTGTGCATTCAAAACCACACCCTTGGATACTGCCTCTAAATTTATTGTCTACTGCTCTCTCATTAATTTCTTTTAATTTTAATAAGGAATCTTCTACTTTTTATAGATTAATTGAGATAAACCCTAAACCTACACCAGCTTAATTTCGTATGTACTTATATAATTCTTAATCAGAGTTGATTTTTTTTACCTTTTGACCTTGGTCAATTAGAAGTGGACTACATAACCTCATAAACAACTCCTTCTTCGAAGAATACGCTACCGGGAACACCGATCTGGAGAGAATTTCCCGATAATCAGGAGGCAGGAATTTATCCCACACATTGTCAGAATCAGCAGCAAAACGAACCGTCGAAGATACAAGTGAGAGCCGGCAAGCATCAACAGGCAAGGCGAATGACAAAATGTGAGCAAAACAATCTACAGGCAGCAGATCCAACTTCATTTTAAAAAACCAAAAAAAATAAATAGAAAATGAAGATCTTTTTCTTACACGGCTTCTGTGTTGTGTGTCTGTTGAACTTAGGAAGAACAACTATATATCAGCAAGTGAATTTTTAGTGTGACGTTAATATGACGACATTTTTGCATCTGGGTTTGGTTCAAATGACGACACGAAGTGGAGAAATGAGCACATCTATGTCGACTTTTGGATCCTCTGACAAAGTAGCAATTATATTATTAGCAGGCAGTTTTAGACCATGTTGACGGCTATCACTTCTGTTACATTCAATAACTTTTTTCTTTAATGAAATTGACTTTTTTTTTTTTATAATTTTTTTGGTTGATATGTCTAATTTGTATATGGCAAACTTTAGAGTCATCTAAGATACTTCATATTGACCATCCTGAAGCAGTGCCTCAGGTCCATTCAAAAGATGATTGGATCTTCTTATCTTCTGGTGGGCGCATTTTGGTATCATCCATCTCTCCTCCTGTTTATTTAGTATGAAAGAAATGATGTTGTTCAAATGAATACTATTCCTTGCACATTGTTTTAAAAGATAATACAGTAAATAATATATATGTGTGCTAAACAAGTCTCCCTTACAAATGAAAGAATCAATAGAATACTACACACATGACCATGTATCTTGAGGTATAAAGTTTTGCTTACTTTTTCACACAACGCAGAAAGAAACCCTAAAATGTCACCACTACTTACAGTTTAGGCCTAAATTCTATCCCTTCAACCAGGAGCCCTCCTTTCAATTGGTAACCCTTTACTTCCCTTAAACTCATCTTCACTTCTGCATCATCTTCTCCTTTACCGTTAAAGAACTCTCCCAATTCAATCTCCATCCAACCATCTTCATCTCTTTCCACCGGAACCCGGTCGTCTCCTCCGGTCACTCTTGCCTTCAGCATCTCCCTGCGGTTGCGGTATAACAGGTTCTCCATTTGCTGTTTGTTGCTGTCATTGCGACTTAAATAAACTGTGTTTGTCAACACAAGATTTCCCGTTTCTAGTAATGTTTCTGAAGGTATCGAATCTAGCCCGTATGCACGATTGGTGATTTTGATTATAAGATAAGCCCCATACTTTGTGTTTGGTGATAACATTTGAGTTCTGATCTTTCCTTCGATTGCTAACGAGCTGATCGTTCTCAGTTCAGCCACCTCTGGAAACCTGGGAGAACATATTTTACATGTTAATTATTTGATATTAAACACTACCCAGGCAATTAAAATAATCAAAAACAATTAATTAATTAAGGAAAAAATTAACCTTGACTCAGGTGAAGATTTCCAGCTCCAATACTCTGGATTGTCACTCCATGCTATGAAAAGCTCTCTTGCAGACAATATATAAGCCTTTTTGCCAGATGACTTGTCCAATTTGAAGCTCTGAGATGAATTTATAATGAGAGAAAAGGTTAATCATAAGAACATGTGTTCATCATCATTCTTCTGACTGATTAACGGTGACAAAAAAAATCTTAAAGTAAGACGGAACAGTTTGATTAAAGAAATTTATGCCCCATTTCACTTGGGACTTTCTCAGGGGATTGACAAGATTAATAAATGAATACCTTTCTACCACCATCTATGAGAATAGTGTTGCAGAGACGAAGGAAAAGCTCTTTCTTTGAAGAGAATTGATTCAAGGCAGGAGTGGTAGATCTCAGGACGATATCATGATAATCAGACGGCAGGAATCTCTCCCAAACAGCATCAGACTCAGCTGCTGATCGAAACGCAGACGATACCAGTGAAGACTTGCATGCATCTGATGGAGAAGTGAGGGAAAGAATGACAGAAACACAGTCTTCTGGCAACATTTCCAAAACACTTTCAATTCGAAAATCAATTCTGTACTGATAAATTCTAATGATTTTATCGGATGCTTGTGCATGCTCTAGATAGCAACAGCAAATATATACACTTGCACTTAATGGTCTGAAAGCAGAAGGAAGTTCGATATGTCAACTTTCTGACTAAGAAAAATTCAAACTTAGCATTTTTGAAATGATTACTATAAGGAATGAAAGAATTAATGTTTAATTTGAATAACATTATTAAATTGCAAATTTGCATTACTTAATTAATTTCAAATTCTCAGAGTCGTCTCTATTGACCAATCTAAGTATATAATCAATTAGCTAATTCATTCATGTATTTTATCTGATAGGTTAAACCCAGAACAAGTTGATGATCCTATCAGATTGGAGAATTGGATCATCCATAATTGAGTTTTAGTTGGACATTAATTTATTGTTCTGATATGCCCACATGTATCCCAATCAAAGGTAGGAAAACTATTGTAGCCGTCCATGAAGATAAAATATCAAGAGTATTCCATACTTTACTTTTGGATACGCGTACGTTGTAAGGTTCAATTCTTCTAATCTTTGAAAAAGACTTGGTGATTAAGCCAAGCTTGGCTGTGTGTAGACGCCATAATTGAATAATAATTAATGTAATGGTATATCACGTGTTCAATTTTGGTGTCGGCATAATAAAGCAGGATTGACAATTTGACTTGTAAACAAATATCTCACAAAAACCAATGCCCTAAATCTGGAAAAATGGCGTGCGAGTGTTCCATCATGAATGGCTTTTCAAATACCGAAAACTTGGCTTTGAATTGGGTGTCCATCGATTTCTATAACTAATGGTCTGGTATTTATCAATGGTTTGGTTGTTTTTGTAAGAAATATCTTGACAAAATGGCCCCATTTTTTGGTCAATGCTTATTATGGTCTATACTTCATTTATTGAAATGGGCAAAATGCCTAAACCATCCCTATCATATAATCAAACCAAAACAAAAATATGGTATTCACAATGACAAATGGTGTTGACATGTTGGTGGCATTTCTCTAACATTGTGTTTCACTCAAGACCCTTAAAATGAAGGAAAAATAATAACCAAAAATAGTGAGTTTCTATCCATTCAGATAAAACACATTGGTTGGGTTAAAATTTCAGACTTACAATTGAAATATATTGTTAATATTTGGGCCTAACTTCAATGCCTTCAACTATAATTCCTCCTTTTAGTTGATGACCTTTCACTTCCTTTAAACTCATTTTCACCTCATCTTCACAGCTTTCACCATTAAAGAATTCTCCAAGCTCAATTTCCACCCACCCATTTTCCTTTTCATGAGGAATCTGTTCATCTTCTCCTTTTGATCTCAGCATTTTCCCCATTGATGAAGTGATTTTTTGTTTGCTTTCCCGTTGACCCAGATAAGCTTTTCCAACGGTGGTTTGATCTCCAACTTCAACTGATACTTCTGCTGTTTCTGAATCAAATCCATATGCTCGATCGCTGATTTTCAGGACAATATAAGCTCCGTACATCGTGTTCGGCGACAGCATTTTAGTCTTGATCTTGCCTTCGATCTCTAACCAGTTTGTTGTTCTCAGCACTGCAACCTCTGAAAACCTGTAAACAATAGCTTTTTAAGCTGTTTAACATAGCAGAATGAATTGCTATTTCGCTGAAAAGCTTAAGTTGAAAGATATCGAGACCAAAATAATTATTGTAAATTGAAGAAGAAGAACAAGAAAAAGAAATGCAACCTGGATTCGGCCATGGAAACCCAGCTCCAGTAGATTGGATTAGTGCTCCATGTAATGGAAAGAGCTCTGGCAGACAGGAAATAGGATTTTCTCCCGGATGATTTCTGTAACTCGAAGCTCTGCATTTCATCAAGAAAGTAATATAATTAAGAGTATAAGATTTCCATTTTCAGCTTGCCATTTTCGGCTTACCATTTTTCCTCCATGGATGATAACTGGATTGCAAAGACGAAAGAAGAGCTCTTTCTTGGAGGAAAATATGAGAGGAGAGACCGATCGAGAGACGATTTCAAGCCAATCCGAGGGCAAAAATTTCTCCCAGATAACGTCAGAATCCATGGCGGATCGAAAGGAGGAAGAAATGAGAGATGATCTGCATGCATCTAAGGGAGAGGTGAGGGAGAAAACTGTAGAAACACAGTCTTCTGGCAAAACGCTGAAGTAGTTCTTCTCCAAACCAGTTGCTGTTTCCATTTTCTCTCAGAATCAAACCAAATTTTCTCGGAGAAAATACTTCGTATGATCTTGTTTGTCACTGCATCAATCTTGAAACATTTATAATTGACTAGGACTAAACTATTTTACTGTAATTGCAAAAATGTACACTTAACACATTGGCTCGGCTGATGGGGAATTGTAGCACAATGTTATAAAATTTTGAGAAATATACCATTTATAAATTATAGAACCAATTCTTCTCTCTGGGCCCATGAGGTAGAGACAGCTGTTGTTCACTACGGTGCCGTTTTTGACTTGGACAAACAACTTTTTGGATTTTTATCCCCACCCACAAACAATCTTTATTTGGACATTGGCCCACAAATCATGCTTGTCCACGTCAGCTGACAGGGAAATATTATTATTGTTATTAATAGTTGTTATTGTATTATAAGACAAGGAGTGATTTTCCAAACAACTACTTCCAAACTCAACCTGAAGTCACTGTAAATTTCGGTTACCTTTCGCGCCTTCTCTCTTTCGGATTCCTTTCTTCTTTCCGTCTGCAAGTCTCGTTCATGACAAACTCACCAAAAATCGTCAACCCGGGTCTCAAATTCTCCCGCCGAAAACACTTCTACTTTAATTTTAGTTTACTTCTTTCAATTTGCATTAATGGCTTTAACCCAACATTTCTTGAATCCCCTTTCTTTCACTGCTCAGCTTTCACTTCTTCGGTTCCTTTTTCGCCTCTGAACAAATACTAAAACTCTCTTTTTTAACCCAGGAGTTAAATATCTTCAGAACCTGGCACCAACATTTACTAGAAGATTGATCCTTCCTTCAGTTTCTTCCCTATGGGATGCTCTAACTGGCGGCAGTAACAATGCTCCTGAAGCTGTTATCGCCATTCGACGTGGAATGTTGCTCTTTAGACAGGTGAATTTTGTTTTGGTAAATGTTGTTGCTTGTGATATATTTGTTGAGTTCTGATTTTCTCGATGTTTTTGCCGTTGTTAAAGGTGATGTTTTGGGGTCTTTAGTCAATTTGATAGGGCAATCGAGTTGGATCCTAGCTAAAAGGCATGTATGTTTATAAGTTTTTGCTTTTATGTTTCAATGGTTTAAAAATGTGAATTCGTTAAATGATGATGTAACTGTGAATTTACTGCTGCTTAGATCTTTGGCAAAGGGGGCTATCACTTTACTATCTTGATAGGTGGGTCAAATTCTTTTCATTTATATGTCGTTTGTTTGCTTGGAAAATCTTGAAAAGGGAAAGCTGTAAGATTTTGAAGCTCAAAGATTTCTCTTTATGTAATAAACTGTCGAGGGCTTTATTTGAAAACAATGAACTGCTTTGTGTTTTTTAATTAGTTGGGATCCTTACGAAGATATTGAAGTGGGTTTTCCATTTATACAGGTATGAAGAAGGAGCGGAGCAGTTTCGCTTAGATGTTGCTTAGAATTCAAATGATACAGAGGAGTCAATGTGGTGTTTTCTCTGTGAAGCTCAGCTGTATGGAGTTGATGGAGGGAGAAAACGATTTCTTGAGGCAAGTTAGTCAAATGTTACTTAGAGAACATTATTATAGAATATATTGGACCATCTAATGATAAATGAAACTGCTAATGAAATTGCTAATGAAATGAGAATATTCTTAAGAATCGACGGAAGGAAAAGGTATTGATCCATAAGATGCGGTGACTTAATGAATGGGTAGCTACAATATGCTTGAAAGATAAACACAATTCATTGTGTTGTCTAATCCAGAATGCTTGTCACTGAGACTTCCTAATTGTTTAAAAGCTGAATGCAGGTTGGTAGAGATCCCCGTCCTGAAATGAGGGAAGCTTATAACATATTTAAAGATGGCGGTGATCCAGAACAGGGGTTCATTGTTTTTTCTTCTATTTTTCTTAAAGAAAAAAATTATTACAATATTATTTCCATCCGGGCTGCTTGCCTCATCTGAAAAGTCCTACTGGCAATGTTTCTATTTGCATCTTTGATACATGCTCATGTCTCATTATGCAGTATGTGGACTAAGCAAGACGAAATAAGGTTTCGTCTATGATTTTGACCATGTAAACTATCTACTCTGTAGCTGAAGATGATTAAGATTTTTTTTTTCAATTTTAGCTTCTAGATCTGTTTGTGATGCAGGGAGAATCAAATTATTAATGTACATTGCTTATGTATAGAAATCCTCAATTTGGTATCTAGCCGTCAGCCATAGAACTTTGGTGCTTGCACATATCATGAACCAGAGGAAAGAGAAACTGAGGCACACAACGATTGACTTAGGAAGAGCCCCAGAGAAACTAAAAACTAACGAGGATGGAGAAATTAAAGTAATCGACGCAATGCAGAGGCTGAATTCCGTCAGGGAACATCTTGTTTCCTTTCCTTTACAGTTCATGTGTCAAGAAAATTTAAGACCAGTGTTTAATGAGAGTGAATTTTATGCATCTCTGCAAGTATTTCAATAAACAAGATAGAAGGCACCAAAACTTGCCCAAGTTTCTGTAGTTGCAATCGTTGGTATTAAATAAGTAGTTAGGCAAGAGACAGAGAGAGCATCAACAGTAGCACAATTGAAACGTTTTGGCAGTCACAATGTTTGATTATACACTTGGTGTGATTCATATTCCCCATTGGGCTTGATTTATGCTCTGTACAGAAGGAAAATTTTACATTATTTTTTTCCCTTTGCCCAAGAGAATGCATGCATATTTGCAGTTGTTACTGACAGTTTTACCCGCGAGAAGTACTCAAAACAACTGTCGTGAACTAAATTTACCACCAAACCTTTCTGCATGCAAAGATTGATTCAAAATATGGCTACAAAGATTCAGCGTCCTGCAGCCAGCAGCAGGACTGCCAGAGGGTTCAACTTCCGGCAGCCGTAGGCTCAGGTCAAGCAATCTCCAAAATTAGATTGTGCTTGACTTTCTATTTTGCAGCCTCTCCACATAGGGCTAACTCTGGGTCAGGTTTATAGCTATTATGTTTCTACTTAATTTTAAAAAAATGACTAAATTGTTTGGTAAATATACTCACAGCTTCCATTCAACAACTGTGAATTAAAAGTTATAGCATCTCAATTTGGAACATGCTTTTAATCCTATCGCTGATCAATTTATGGATTAACGAACAGAAATAATAGAACAAAGTGCGAAAATTTTCGAATCAGCTGCATTGTGCAAGGTGCAATCTATAAGAGAAATGGGGAACTAGGAGCAAGTCCTCGCTCATTCTCGTTACTATTTCGTAGTAGTAACAGCATGAACATGTTCAGACAAAGTTGAAGTGTGAAAGAAGAGACAAATGGCTGAAATATCATCCATTGCAATTCCTTTCCTCTTGATTTTCCATGCATGAACAGCACACTCAACCAGACGCTTAGCGGATTTTGCCCTGTTTGGTGTGGAAGATATGATGTGAACTGCTTCTTGATTAGAGATTACATCCCATACCTGAAGCAAAAAAAAAGGATATTTAGAAATCATTGTGAATAAAAGTAACATGAAATGCTTAGTTGTATGATGCATTACCCCATCAGTTGCAAGTACAACGAATTGGTCTCTGCTGGATATATGCCTATGTGTTACTTCAGGCTCAGAAATTAGCCCATATTCTTTTACACAGTAATCACCAAATGCTCTAGACATTGCTAGCCCCGGAGATTTTCCATTCGGAAGCCAAACTCTGTGCACTCCCGGCTCATCTTCTAGGCAGAAAACCTGTCCCTTGCATTGGATTATCCGTTCAGCTTCCTCTGCAAACACAATGAGCAAGAATGTCAAAAACTCGCATGATCTTTCACCTTTGTTTTGAGAGATAGATAGATACTGACGAGGTAAGTTAGGCTTAAAATCAACTGTTAGTTGAACTGGAACCAAGTTTCCATCATCCGAAGTGGTAGCTAATACAGCTCGTGAATCGCCAACATTAGCTACAATCATGAAGTCGCCCTGATGAAGCACAAAACAGACATGTTATAAAATTCTGAGAAGACATTTATAAGATACAAGTGTGTGATAAGTTACAATACCTGTCTGACAATTGTTAATGCAGTTGTTCCGCTGTAGAATGAATCAATATTTCGATGCTGCTCGAGTTCTTGATCGACAGCAGCACAAGTTTTGACATAAGAATGTTTCCATATGTGGAATCTGTGATGCTTTTTGTCTGAATCCAGGTCAATGTCTGGGAGAACAGAAGCATCAGCTAGAGCCTCTTGCCAGGTACAGAGCAACGATGAAGGCATTGATTCTCGGACCATTTTCGCCACAAAATGACCCCAAGGACCATGCCCATCAAATATCCCACAGAAAATCATGTCTGCTTGGCATCCAAATTCCTAATAGAAAATGCAAATTTATCAACGAAAATAGAGATAACATGCAGCATATTTGATCAGTAACATCTTATTTGGTAATAAATTTCAATAATACATGCATACCTCCCAGACAATTGCACAATCTTGATTCACTCCTTTATTGCCTCTCTTGGAGAAAACTGAGGCAAAATTGTGGGAACCAGCAACATTTACAAAACCAGAAGATGTTAAAATCAAGTCATTCTTTTTGGCTTCTTTGGCCATTGCTTCGGCATCTCCTCTGCCATCACAACTCTCAGAATTCTTCCCCTTTTTGCTCACAAACGATTTCGCCAATCCATTGAACATGGAGGGGAAATGCCCCATTTTCCTTAACTCAATCCCCACAACACAGCACAAGGATCAAGTTGAGGTTCTTCTTTCTTTCCCTTTATTTGGACACAAAATCTGGACATTGAAAATATAAAATAATCACATACACTCCAACTTTTGCTTAAAGGAAAATGCTTTCCAGATTCTTAAGAAGTTCTTTCCAGAGAACCAAACGGGAAGTTAAGACATATCAAATTGAGGGATACTGTAACAGACGCAGAAGATGTGATCCGACTCAGAAAGTCAAGAATCTCTGAATTTAAAAGAGAGTAAAACAAGAAAATGTGAATGTGAAACAGAATTTAATAAAAAATAAATAAATAAAAACAAAAGGCTATGAATCTAAAAGGCATTACAGAGAATGTTAATTTTCTGACATGGAATTCTATCTTGAATTTTGTAGAGAGTAATAAAAAATTCCATAAAAAATGTTTACTTTAGCAGCCTGTATCTGAAAAAATAAACGTTATGTTTGGTTACTGGAAAAAATTTAGCATAGCTTTTCAAGACTTTATTTTATCATCTTTCCTTCCATGTAATCCAAACCGAAGGCGACCCTTCTGTTTGTTTGACGAGAAAACAGTAGGAAAAAATATAACATGAAACGTAGCACTGAAATTTCCATTTCTTTTTTTTGATAGTTTTCCTCAAAACTTTCTCGAAAACCAAACAAAAATCAGAAGTTTTCACTCAAGATAGAGGCAACCCACTTGAGTTTTTCCCATCCATGACATACCATTCTCATAAAAAACACAACAAACCTTTCGTTTCATTTTGTTTCAACTTTCTCAGCAACCAAACAGAACAAAACAAAACAAACCCTTAAACCAAAACTCAACAAAAACAAAGTCAAGCATGCAAGACCTTGATAAAGAACCCAGATCAGAAAGCAGGACTCTGACGCAATAGTACTTGAGGGGAAGCTAACGTCAGCAGCCGGAATCTGACGCAGTCCCGATGAGTTGTTGAGCCGAGAATTCCAGAGAGCAAATCTAAATATAGATTGCAATCCATGATGAAAGAACCTTTTTATCTGCGGAGAAGAAAACAAAGACGCAGTCTTCTGTTGTTATTGTTGTAGTTGAACATACCCCTACAAAACACTATTACTAACCGCGTATGTTTTGTGTATTTGCTTTTGCTTCTGCTTTTACTTTTTAACTAAAAGTGCTTCTAGTTTTTGTGGTTTCAAGCTTTCTTGTTAGTTATGTGCAGAGAAATGTCTTAAGATTACGATTTTATTATATTAATATTAATATTTTAATTAATAAAAAAATTATTTATTATTAATAAATTTTTCTAAATTTTTTAAATTTTATTTTTAATTTTTTATTTATTAATAAATAATTTTTTTATTTTATTAATTAAATAATTTTACTATATAATAAAAATATTTCACTTAAGACATTTTTTCTTATATAATTTCAATAATTAATATTTGACTACTGGGTTAATTAATTAAGCATAATTAATTTTCTAATTACAAAATTATTTTT